>VDFB02271358.1:863523652-863910379 GCA_007258455.2 Sequoia sempervirens
GTTTTTCGAAAAAATGTGCCAAAATGCAGAAAAAACAAAAAATAAAAATCCACAGTTGGTTTTGAGCTAACCTGGCGGGGTACCGCGCAATGGGTGAAAAATATCCGTCTCTCGTCTGCCCGGTGAATGACATCACTGTCGTACTCCGGCATGATGTCCACTCTCGCTCGCCTCCTCGTCTCTCTCTCCTCGTTCTCCACTTGCCAGTGGTCACAATGGGCCCAAGGTAAGTCCCCACTTACCTTTTATCCCCTTTTCATCTTTTCACCTCATGGTCTTTTTTTCATTTTTTTTAACCAAAAATCACCTCAATTAATTCATCCAAGCTCTTTCTTCTCGGGGCCGCCATTTGCACACTGTATCTCCGATTGACTCCGTTCAAGCGCCGTTCTTCTCATTTTTCCGTGCTCTTTCCAACAACACGTACCACTGTATACTTTCGAGAAGTTGACCGGGGCTCCTTTTTCCTCCCCCGTCCCCCTTCTCGAGGGGGCATACCATACCATTTCCTCCTAATCCATTGCTCTCGCACTACCTTTTCTTGACCGGGGCATCCTCTCCGCTTTCCCTTCGTCCAGGGCAGCTCACGTGCGTTTCCCCATGCTGGGGCATCTCTTTTCTGGTCTCTCCCTCTGCAGAGACATTTGTATTCTGTTTTTCTTCGAAACCCTATTATTCTAATAGTCTTTCGAAGAGGGGCAAAATGTAGACGTCTAATTTTGATCACTTCCATATGATCAAATGCGTCTCCTTGATTCATCTGGTTGCTCATCCCCTCTAACAATATTAATTAAGCCAATTGTTTAATTAATACCTTGCATCTTGCACAAAGGTCCTAAAGTATTTAATTTGATACTTTACCCCTTTTCCTCCTCTAAATTAAATAAATATCCCCTTTTATTTAATTGAGTCATATTCCCCTTTTGAATTAAAATGCATTTTTAATTCATCTTTTCTCTCTCATGGTCACATCCTCCAACTTTTGCAAGTTGATCCCTAATCCATTTTAATTACTTCATATTCTTCTAATTAACTATGGTTAGCATGTGCACACCCTTAATCATCATTAAGGTCACATCCTCCATAATTTCCCACTTGCCTCTAATCAGTCATTAGTCCATTTAACTGAGTACTTGCACAATCTTAATCATTTGATTAGCCTAACCTAATCCCTCATCCTATTTATGGCACATGTCCTTGAGTCAACCTTATTAAAGGCTTTCTCCTTTTGGACAAGGCATCCCCCTTCCCCATGTGAATTTTTAATTCACCTTTTAATCCCCCAAGGCACCTAAAGGAATTTTTAATTCCTTCACTTCTCCCCACATGTCCTTTACTTATTCTTTACTCTTTCTCCCATCCCTATGAGAATATTTGAGGAATTTTTAATTCCTCACATGTCCTCTCACCCACATGGGGACAAGGACCTCCTTTATGAGGAGATCTTGTCCAATCCCAAGGTACTTTGTACCCCTCTCCATGTCATGTCCTTTTTCTTCCACCTCATGTACACTTCACCTTTTAGGGCTTCATCACATGCCACATGTCAAGATGTGAGGGCTTGTGAGTTCTCAACTCACCTTAGCCCTACATCTTGATATTTGGTGGATCAATCTCAACCGTCCATTTCCCCTAGGATTTCCCAAAAATCCTATAAATACCCCCTCTTTTCTCTCATTTTGGGGAGATCATTTTGTGTAGCCAAACTCTTGCAGTTTTATTTCTCAATCCACACTTAGCTATTTTCATGTTTCCAAGCATCATTTGCATCTCACATCACACATCTTGTGCCATCTAAGGAGCATACACATCCAAGATCGAAGGGCCAACCAAAGGATCGACTCAACGCAAGGTATAAAGTTCCATTTCGTGGCTTTGTCTTGTTTTGTTTCTAACTTAGGCTAATCTCGAAGTGTAGGTTGTTTTAGTTGTTTGTTTGTGCTCTTTAACTTGTTGCTTGTTTTCTAACACCTATTTGAACCTATCACACATCTATCGTCTCTTGGTTACAACTTGTGTGATTCTTATTGTCACTGTATTCTTCCTTTGCATTGAACCATGCGTAAGATTAGTAAATAGATTACACCAATCTATCTAATCATATACGCAAAAAAACATAATCACATAGATTTGATCATATGCATACATGTAAGAGTGAGTGTAATTGAAGAAAAAACTAAGCATGCATCTAATTCAATTGATTACAAATGAACAAGGGTATGTGTGCAATGAAACAAGAAATACATGTTATACTACCATATCCCCAATTATAACTCTTATAAACCCTTAGGTAATCATGTTAATATATTACTATAAGTAGAAATTAACAATATATATAAATTGAAACAATAGTATGATACACTTTTATATAACTTGAAAAAAAAGTATGAAACAAATATAACTTGAAACAACATTATGGTATAAATTAAAATAGTAGTGTGATATAAACATATAATTTTGTATCTGAAAAGGTTTGAAATATTTCTATCATATTGTTGTTTCAAGTTATATAAAAATTTCATAATGTTGTTTCAGAAATGGTTACCATACATGTTACACGAGCACTATAATTGAACAACAAACGAAAGATACATCTAATTAAGTTGAATGGTAAATGAATAAGGCTATAGGAAACAAATATATCTATCTATCTAGGTAGTAATTGGTAGATTGCAAACACTTTTGTTGTGATTGTTTTGAAGGTTTCTAACTTGAAACAAAAGTATGATATACATATAAACAACCTATTTGTACATATTAGAGTCACTATGATTGAAGAAAAAATAAACCACACATCTAATTAAGTTGTTCATGTAAATGAAGAAGGCTATAGGAAACTTATGTATCTATATATCTCTACAATATTATCTATATACATATGTATATGTAAATGTATGTATGTATGTATGTATGTATGTATGTATGTATGTATGTATGTATCAAAATTATGTATCCAAGAGGGTTAGAAATATTTGTACAATACTGTTGTTTCAAGTTATATAAAAATTTCATAATGGTGTTTCAAAAATGGTTATAAAAAAAGTAGTCCATTATCATAGTTAGCTATAAGAGAGAGGGGTTGATATTTATAGTCACTATAATTGAAGAACAAACAAAGCATACATCTAATTAAGTTGAAAGTAATGAAGAAGGCTATAGGAAAACTACATATCTATCTCTACAATAATATATGTATATATTGTGTGTATCAAAATATTGAATTAGAAAGGGTTGTAAATATTTGTACCATATTTTTATTTGAAGTTATATATAAATATTAGTATGTTGTTTTAGAAATAGGCAGTATCCATTATCCTAGTTAGTTGTAAGGGAGAGTGGTCTATATTGAGTTGGGGTTGTGTCACGTGGGTATAGAAGGTTCAACAACAACTAAAGGTGGAATGATACATATGTATGTAATAGTTTCTCAAGATTTTCGTTATATGTATGATAGTATACTTATCATCCAAAACCTGTAAATGCATTTCATTTAAATGTAAATGAACAAGGCATATGAAATGCCAATTTCTATATCCAAACTTGTACAAAGTAATTCATTTAAATGTAAATGGAAAAGGAATATGAAACATTAATTTATATATGTGTGCATAAATAAAACTGATAAAGGAAGGTTTTAGACATACTGTGGAAGCTAAAGGAGGTGCTTGCATTGCTTTGGAGGAGCTCATTCTCTATCAGGTGTCTCCAATAGAAACTCAAAAATTTGAAATGGTCAATAGGTAGCTTAGATCACACAATTCTAGTCTCTTGTATAAATAAATAGGTTGTAAGAATTTGAATTAGTAGGTGCAAGTGGATAAATTTGAGTTCTAGGAGGGAATTTGATCTTGCATTGTAGGAATTAATGGTAGAAGTGATATGAAAAGGGTACATAAAAAATTTGGTAGGTGATTTGAAAGGATATTTAGAAAAATTTTAATTATAATCAGTTTGAATATTTTGTTCTGAGGGGTAAAGTTTAATTTCACATGTGATTGTAAATTATGGTTGATATAATTGTGTGTGTTTTGTAAATTTGTATTGCATAGTGAGCTTGAGAGTTTTTTTTTCATTTTTGTAGGTAAATTCAAAAAAGGCCGATGCATGTGGACATGGTGGAACCAATAGTTTGTCAAAAAGGGATGAATAATGGAACATGTTTTATTGTAATATGTTAAAATATATTTCTAATTTGGTCAATTGACAATGGGTTTTATACATTTCAACCACTTTGAATGCATGTCAACTCACTTTTAATGTAATAAAACACATATTGAGGATAAAAATATATTCATTTACATTAACCTATTTTTGGGAAGGTGGCAAATAATATTTATATTATGGAAATAAATATATCTATTTGCATTCACCTAATCTTGGGAAGGTGGAAAATAAATACTATACCTATGATAGGACATAATATGAATTTGGCATGAACCTATCCCATCATATTAATACAAATATTTGAAAAAAATGGCTCTTTTCTTACCTACAAGTGGGGCCCAGGTTGTCATCTTCTATACCCATAACACAATCCCTACGTACAATCAGCTCCTCTCCCTTAGTCATGCTATTATTTTTATCACATCGCATTTTGGCATTATGTGAAATATTAAAATTAAATATATGCCACACGCACAATTATGTGCAGTTACAAGAGCTAGGAATTTATGAAGTGTCTCATTCCCTAATACCCACTTTATGAAATCCTTAATGATAGCCAAAAATTATTTGTATTCACTTACTAAATTAGTTATGAGTTTACTATGTATTATTTAGGCTTACCTAATTATCTTAGCATCATCGTTCAACATATAATACTATTAGACACATAAATATTGAGAGGGTAGGATGAATCGGTATTTATTACTCTTCCCTCTCAATATTTATTACTTTTACTTTAAACCATCACATTCACGATATTATGAAAATATAATCAATGTCATTGTAAGTGATGAACACATCCACACAAGAGAACACTAGATTTACATGGAAACCTAGAAGGGAAAAACCACGATCAGAAAAGTTGCTTGGAACTACTACTCAATTCCAACCTCACAAAATAATATAGAACTTATAATAATTTTGTAGGCACTAACCCACAAGAATTGCAACCCTATAATGCAGACACCAATCCCCTTAATTCTTATTTACAGGCACCAACCTAAAGGAGACACCAATCCTCTCAAACTAAAATTCAACACAATTACTAAGCACCAACTCAGATTAAGAGGATCCCACCTCACTTTACAGAAAGAATGTAAATCTAATTTCAATCAACCTATTTTGCATAAAAAAGAGAACACATCCTATGTTTGTGTGCATATGATATCTCAATTTTGCTCAACACAGTTAACCTCTCTTCTTATGTTGCACAACATCCCCTTTTACTCTTCACACTCCCATCTTCACCCATATTTTTTTCCTAAAATGTTCGACAATATATATCCATTCCATCATGTTAATAACATCTTTATGTTGGCCTAGAACCCTTTGAGACCATTGTCCATCAACCAGGTTGGCCAAGGAAAAATTCTCAATCTAAAGTGATACGAAATGTGTAGTCGACTCAACCCCAAATCAAATGTGTTACCACAGGTGTAAGATGATGCAATGCACTTCCTACCATGATCTTAACTTGTCCTATTTACCTTCACATACTTCCTCCAGCTATTGCACACTTCCCTTCTTTGGCACAAGCTTTTAACCATCTTTCACAATTATTCAAGAAAGATAGTCTTCACTCTGTCATTTCTAGATGCTTCATTTGAGACCCAATTCTTATGAAACTTGAAATTGAAGTATATCTTGAGTAGCTTAAGTTATCTTCCAAACCAAAAGAAATAGTTATGAACATCAGTAGAATACAGTACCAAAAACAATGATAGTTTGAAATATAGTGCATATTTTTCCTTTGAGAAGCAAACCTCAAAAGACTACTACATTTACATTTCCAAACATTCAAAGAAGAAATATTTCATGAAGCATCAATTAAATAATGTGTTTTCCCAAACCCATCTCTATTGTGTGTGTTGTGGAACTGGAACCCCCTAATGTGGCCCTTGTTAATCCTTCCCCCACCACCTCTGAGGGTTCTAAGAGGAAAATCTTCACTCCTAAAATTGAGCCCATTTCTAAACTTAAGCCCAAACCCCCTTCTAGAAAGAAGAAAAGCATGACCAATATAGCCTAGTCGAATGTGGCGGTTGGGTTATGTGAGCTAAAAATAAACTCGTCAAGAAGGACATCAAACCCACGTCCAAGAAGAAGGGGAAAAAAGTTTCTTAAAGCCCAACAATATTACTGCCCTCTAACAGAAAAGGTAGGAGCACTAAGGAAAAAGAATCCAAGGGTGATACCATGGTGATTGTGAGTATTGAAGTGGGGTTGGAACAAACTAGTGTGAGGAGGTCCCACTGTTTGGCCAAAAGCAAAAAAGGAACCCTAGTTGATGAGATTTTCAGTGACTTAGAGCAGACCGGTGGAAGGACTAAAGACAATAAAGAAACTGTTGAAGAGGTGAATGAAGGGTTTGTGGAAGGCACTAGCATTTTTTCGAACATGAACAGGGAGCTTAAGGAGGATTCCACTCACTCCTCTAATCCCAGAGCTAGTGGGGAAGAGGAGATCCTCAATGGGAAGGGCAAGAACGTGGACCCTGGTGTGCTACATGATTGGGTTGCTAAACTGGAGCGGAAATTCTTTGGCCTTGCCCGGTTCACGATTAAGATGATCCACAAATCTATTGTCACTCTATCTAATGTCATCAAGGAGGAAGCAGATAAAAATTCTAAGGGAGAAGGACCCAACTAGATTGGGGATGATGTGTTGAATCTCCTGGTCCATAAATGGGAAAATATAGACAGTTAGTGTTCGGGTCTAGTTGGTATTGGTATTCTATTGTTAATGTTTTGTGTTTGTGTCCTATGTTTGTTGTTTTTGGTTAGAATTTTTTATAATATTTTGAACTAGTTCCTTTTTGGTCCTCTAGGCTCTACGTGTAAAGGGTACAACACCTTGTAAATGTTGCTTATATAATCAAAAACATTTGACTTTGACATATATTTAACATCAATGACAACAAACTTCAACAATGTCCATACTATGTCAAACAAAGACTACTCATATCCTAATTCAGTTAAGAGAGGTTGATCGAGAAACATGATCATTCATGTCCCATAAACACTTTTACCTTAATATATATGTTTGAAAATCAACAACTACTATTATAAATCAAATATTTAGAACTATGTTATTAATTATTTAGTTCACTACCATAGTTTAAGACTTACCCAATTAGATTGATATACTATTTTCACACAATCTATTGCTTGGATCTTAATTCAACATAGAAACTATGATTGGCTAGAATATTTTGGAATTTATTATCATGAAATGTATGTTCATGATATAATGGATAGTGGAATTTTAATGCTACTATTTGACACTATAAAAAAATATAAATCCAAATATGAAATACTTACCTTTCAATCTAACAAACATGAAATATGCAAGCATTAGGAGACAATAGCCTCTATTTAAAACCAAATCAGAATGCATCCTATATATTGATGTGAAGTCAAATAAATCTCTATTTTTACATTCTCTAGCCCATCTAAGAATGCTCCCTTGTTTATCCTTCCCAAAATCTTGGTTCAAGAGAAGGGAGAATAATTTAAATCTACAAGAAATCCCTTGCTTGTTTTCATTTCAGGCTTTATTTTATTTTTTCATGATAGCTAGATTTAACAAAATCCCTCTCTTGGCATCCTCTTCTCTATGGTTGTGCCCTTCCAAACTACTAAAATCACTTGTCCCTCATCTTCCTTCTTTCTCTTCTCTTTGTTGCCTCATATTCCCTCTCTCCACACTCCAAATGCAATAGGAACCAAAAATTTAAAAAAACAGAGATGAACAACATAGGGTTTTCTTCCTCTTTTTCTTCCCCTCCTTCCATGCATTTCCTTTTTCCTTTCAAAATATTTCTTTTAAATATTAATCTTCTTTTGACATTGTTGACTACCAAACTTATGTCTTCTCTCATAAATTCTCTTTATTGCTTCATGTAATACTTATTAGAGCACTCAAATTTCCAAATGTGTAAATTATAGATTCTTTCTACATAACTTGAAACACAATACCGCAAGTTTTGGAGTGCATGTATTCTACTCATACGAGATATATTTAACAAGAGATTGAGTCATTTTAGGTAGTTCTATATATATTATATTATGATATTTTCCCCCACCCTTTTCATATGTATTTTTATATATATATATATATATATATATTAAATAGAAAATTATTTATTAATTAATTTAAGAAGAAAAACATGTACTAATTATGGATAATAGTAATGATTTATAATGGTAATAACTCTATATTATTATATATTAATAATTATATATCAAAGATATCAAACTAGAAGGGGTTTCAACTAAAATTGAAAGCTACACTAGAAGACTATCTATCAAACCCTTTTCTATAGTTAAATCCATGATACTAATGAACATTATCAACTTTAGGCTTGAAATGGGAAATGGTAAACTCCCCCAATTGAACTACAAAACTATCATGTTACAACTTACCATCAACTGATTGATGAATGTACCTATCCATGATAATTTAAAATCATGGGTGCCTTCAAGAGATGTGATGCAGTTGTCACTAGGTCACAAGGAGCTTTTGCCTAGATCAATCTCCAAAAATTGAACGATATAGAAAATAATAGGCAATCACCTAAGCATGCAAATTATTTACTCTTCTAATTTGTACCAAATCAAAATATGTCACTATTAATTAAATTCCAATGTTCTAGAATGCTTGATCAAGATGAATACATGGTGATTAGAACTACTAAATTGAATGTCTTTAAATATCAAAACATAACAAATTGTGCCAAATATGAGTTCATAATAGTCAAATTACCCCTATGACCAAAAATTTGTCTTGGAAGGAGATAACAATAGCCAAATCTAGGTGGCAAACAACTAAATGAGATGGGTGCATAGATAGGCGTGTAAGTGAACTAATAAGGAAAATGTTTAAGAGTGTATGTGTTAATGAATAGAAGGTAGTTGTATAGGGATATGTATGTGCAAATTTATAAAAAGACTAGGGAAATGAGTTAAACTTCACACAAAATAGTACTATTTGTCTCTATGTACATGTATCAAAATACTACCTCAAAATAATTACAAAACTAAATAAGAAATAACATGGGTATCCAAATGTTACCATTATAATTGTTGACATAAGTTTCATACACCTTAAAATATTTTAATTTTGGAAGTATTTATTTAATTGTTTTCACCCACATATTTGGGGTGTCCCAGTTCGAGTGACACTTGGAATCACTTTTAGTTTACATTTTCTCAAGTGTAAGACTCATTTAGTGTCATGGAAGTTGTTTTTGCAACTATGACAACTTGTAAGGTGTAAGAGTTGTCAAAGGAAAGAATGTGATGAGAGGGAGTTAATTGTGGACTTGAAGAAGATAGTGTAGTAATTAATGAAAAGGGTAGGATAAGACTACTTGAACATCCAAGTTTGGTAGTGACAATTTTAATTTGTTGTTAGTTAACTAAGCTTGATTCGTGATTTGAGATTTTTGCATGGATATGTATACATAAATTAGCTAATGTTTTCTAGCACATGGTTTGTGGTCTTGTTCATGCCTTTATATTGGAGCTCTAGGACAATTGTTGGAGAGTGAGAGAAGTTGTATCGGAGCAAGAAGGTGTTGCTAGAATATCGTTGGATCTCCATCATGGAAGGGATGGTATAATCTTGTTAATGATCATTCTTCGTTGTGATATGAATATGACACTAGATGTGTGGTTGCACATGCGAAATGTGATAGTTTCTAGAGCTGGATAATATTACATGTTGAGTTATAGGCTAAAGGATTGATGTTGATCTCTATATTGAAACTAATATCTTGTATTGTAGATCTTTATTTGCTCAATACTACAAGAATTTCATGGTGTTTGGAGAGAGGTTTTTAACCCAAAAGAACTTTCCCCATATACATCACATATTTTTTCCATAATGGATGAACTTACTTCTCTCCATTTTTTTCTTTTCTTCTATTTTTCTCAAAATAAATTTTACAATCTATTATACCACCCAAATTTTAATAAGTTGCTAATCTACACAACTCCCCTCTTGAGATTAATGGTGGACTGAACTCTATTTTCCTAACAACAATAGTATTGCCCACCTAATAAATTTCCATGCACAGTACCCACAATAAACAATTTAAGATGCTTTGAAAACTCTCTTGGAATGGTTAGCATTTCAACAAAGATTGCCCAAATAAATGTCTGACAAAATGCCACCAAATTCTCACATTGATACACAGAAATAAACCCAGTACAGACAAGCATTTGAATTTCATTAATGTCAAAACTCGTGTGGTTACATGTTTTCAACACGCTAAGCAGTCTTCAATCACTTTTGTATGACACGAGAAACTACTTCTCCGTCTTTCGCAGCACATTGTTATGACCATCCATTTTAAGGTGTTTGTTCTAGCAGAACAGATCTCTCAGAGACAGACCCTCTGTATAATATAGACAAGTTTTCATTTCCCATCTAAATGAAGTGAAATCCACCAGGCGGAACTGCAGGCTGGTTTAAACCAAAACTAAAATGGTCCTGAGGTGCAGTAGACATTGCTTGCATCTCATCCTCGTCTTCGTTATCAGCAAAATAGATCTCAAGGATCTTAACTGCTTTTTCATAAACCTCTTCATTTTGGTGTGTCTGCAATTTCTCAATTTTGTCCAATCCTTCAGCATCTTCGACAAAGCGTGCATACATATTAACGCCTGCTGTGTTGCCCATATCCTTCTCAGCTTCACCAACTCTCAGTATGTGTTCTAGGCCTTCAAGGCAAACTGATATAATTCTTGGGTCTAGACAAATGAGAAGATCACAGAGCGGCTTTATGAAACCTTGACCAACAATGTATCTGTATAAGAACAGAAGGATTATTTGACAAACTTATGTGTATTCAAGAAATGGAATTTTTTTTTTTTGCATATGCAGAGAAAGAAAATGTCAACAAACTTGATCTGATCATTATTTCCTCCGGAAGTGGCATTGGAAACTGCCCAAGCTGCTTCTTTCTTCACCGCAAATTCACCATTAGCCAGGAGGGATAAAAGGGACGGAAAAATATTTGCATTTATAACAGCCTGATTCAAGACGAGGAAGAAAACAGATGTTTAGGATAAGAGGAAATAGAGATTAAATAAACTGAAAGTTTTTAGGACCCAAATCATTCATGGAACTACTGTGAAGTTGGATACCCACCTTTAGAAAGAGGTCTGTCGAAGGAAGTAAGTACAAGCAAACTAAAAACTAAAAATAAGCCATGAGTATCCAGGGAACTAAACTGCAATAAGTGTAGCTGTTGTATACAGCTCTGTAAATATGAATCTTGGAAGGAATATAATATTTGCTCTATATGATATGGTTAATCTAGTGTCATTAATTTACCTGAATCTGTTCTATGTTCCCTGCAGTAATGTTAGATATTGTCCAACATACTTCCTTCTTTATGTTCTTCTTCTGATCGGCCATGAGAAGATGCACTAATTGAGGAAGAGCTTGAACATCAATAATAGCCTGAAATTACAGAGTCCCAAATAAAAATAAGATACCTATATTACAAAAATGTGATAATAAGTAGCTACACCAAAACTGTAAATTGACTTGTTTGGACATATAAATGGGAAATGGTGGATAGTCACTTGAGTCTGAACGTCATCACCCGTGACAATGTTTCCCACAGTTCTTAAAGCGGGAACAAGAACAGAAAGTGAAGGATGCCTACAAAATATGACAATATATGCAGTGCATAAGTTAAATCATAATGAAAACATTCATAGAAATGCAAATTTAAGAGGAGAATATTTGGTATGATAATATGGAGAGTGGTAGTTAATTTAGTTATACTCTAGACAAAAGTAAACGACCGCTTGTATTCTGGTTGATCCAATTACCCCAAAAGTTCAGCTAGTCTCTGGCAAACGCCTGATTCAATTACAGCTTGAATCCTGCTATTGGGGCCATCAGAAAGGTATGATAAAGCCCAACATGCGTCTGTAAGCACATCTTCATCTGGCATATGAATAAGTGTATAAAGGCATGGCAGGGCAAATTTAACCTGGAAGCCAAACAACATATACCAAGCAGCAAATCAGGAAAACCTGATTTACTTGACAATCATATCTTTTATTAAATTTTCAATGTGCAAGAGAACAAAGAAAGGGAAATGGTAAAATTGAAAATCAGTTACCTGATCAAATTGAGATGGTGGTTTTCCTCTGCAAAAGTTTGACAAAGTCCATGTGGCATTTCTTATCATTGAAATTCTGGCAGTATCAGTAAATTGAGCAAGCACGTGCATCATTGCTCCGTGGCCCAGCACAAGATCTCTATGGGCAGGAGAGTCTCCAGCAATATTTCCCAAAGCCCAGACAGCCTTAAAAGGACATTCGATTTAAGATTGTTATAGGACGCACAAAAAGATCAAAAGTTTGTAGGTCGAAAACCTAGTGAAACAGATCATATAGTGGCCTGTGAAAAAGTAACAGAGCATGCAATACCTGTTCTCGAACATCATCATTCATGGAAGTAAGAAGCTGGACAAATACAGGCAATGCTCCATGATCAATCACATTCCTAGTGTGCTCGGATGTTCCAGAGACTATATTTGTTAAAGACCAAGCTGCTTCAAACTGTATCCTCCAATAACAAAACCTAATTAGAGAACCACAATCCATCCCACGTTTGTAATGTCTCTGAAAGCATATCTTGTTAGAGAATCATTGGCTACCCTATGTTGTACCTAACATTTGAAATGGGCATAAACCCTATATCTTGCCTGAAGCTGAGGCATATCAGTCCTCTTGAGAATCTCAACCAGTAGAGGAACTACACCAGCCCTGACGACAGCATCGATTGGGGGATTGCGTTCTGCATTCACAAGGCCTACATAAGGCTACCAAAGGTCTACATAATCTATTACATTGAAATTCTAGTTGACAACTGCTGCTTCTGTGAATATATACACCTATGTATCGAGATCCCTCCACCAACAAAAGGCTTTTGTTTGAGTTTGATAGTGCAGGCTCAGAAAGAGAGAAATTAGATCAATGTTCATTGGTTGTCTAAAGCTGAATCAAATTTAGAGTTGACAAGTGCTCATGGAATGCTGAAGATAAATATCACATATGTCTATAATTAGATTTTTGGCACAATAGGGGTGGAAATCTGAAAAGAATATGTTAGTGTGGAGGTTGGTAGTAAATCAAGTAATATTCAAATAGTTATGAACAATCAAACAGTTGTAGTTCAATTGTTGAGTACAATTGGTGAGGGTGATGGTATGTTACTTGATTACATCATTTACCAAAGTTCAAACCCACCAGAGGTAAGAGATGAGGATGGGATTGTGCTTTGAACGACTTTGGTGGAATGGATACTCCTCGGTTCTTGACTCTCAACCAAAGAGATATAAACATAGACTCACTCCCATATCATATAGCAAAACAAACTCCACATGATATAAAATCCTAACACTGTGTTTTGAGAATATTTTACAAACTAGAAAACTGAAAAATTGTTTACCCACATGGAAGAATATGCCAAAAATTCAATGTAACAATGAGAAATTTATTAAAAAATCTGACCCATAGACAACAGCTTCCTGAGTTGAACAACAGCCGCCTCTTTAGCATTAATGTCTTCAGAACCAAGCACATTAACAATGACTGGAAGATTTCGCAACTGTAATCACCAAATTCACAATTCGTAAACTTAACAAAATACATCAACCCAAGCCACACAAAACATTCAAGTTAAAGTGCAGAGATTGCACTAGAATAATAAAGAAAAAGGTAAATTATTTTAATTATTTTGTAACAAAATGAAAAAGGCACCACCACAACCTTTTCCTCCAAAGGAGAACTGTGATGATAACCATTTTTCATGTGAGCATTTACTTCTCTGCGCTTTTTCTGCAGATTTTCTTCACGTTTATATTTCCTAATCTGAACAATACTATCTTCTCTTTTCCGACGGGCTTCCTCAACGTCAACAGACATCTTGTACTGACTTTTGCGTGCGCCTGCCCTGGTATTTGGTGCGGGGGACATTTTCAGAAATGAGAGAGGAGGAGTTGGTGAAGGCAAAGCAGAGGAGCAAATGCTTTCCTTATTCCCTTCTCTCTCTCTCTCTGATTTGGGTTGTGTGAAATGATTTTCCTACCAAATATTTTAGGGAGCAGTGCAGGAGCAACAGAGAACGGTTGACCGTTAATTCCTGCACATAACCGGCCTTACTTGTAATGTATGTAAACTGTAAACTGTAATGGTTATGTTTGTTTATTTGGGAAGGCTGAACGACATAGAATACCAAGCAAGATTCTTGGGCACTTCTAAAAATTAGAAGCTTTATACTTGATTTTAAGATTGGGAAGAACACTATGAATGTATCAACATAATGATATACATTACATTTTTCCCACCAACAAAACCATGAATTCAGTGGAAACTCGAAATCATTGAAGCTATTCTTTAGTACATTCCTTGGTAGAGGATTTTAGTTAATAATCATGTTGTTTAAAGAATTTATGGTGCAGTGGCAGCTTTAGGGTCGAAACAACAGTCATTCAATGGGCACACAAGGCACACAAAGAGAAGCAAAATAAGGAAGAAATAAAAGGTAAAATGCAAATCAAATGAAATTCAAAAAACTAATAATAAAAGGAATACAAGGGCTGTCAATATGTGAAATTCAAACTATTTTTTCTTACCCAATGCTAGAACTATATGTGCAAAGATTCTACAACTGCAATCAAACTCTAAACACTATCTAAAACCTCAATTTTCTCACTAAATAAAGAATTTGAACCCCTTAAATGATAAGAGCTCCTCATTATATTGTGCATGACAGTTGCATTGCCATGTAACATTGTTGTCGGTCCCTAAAAAATAACAAAGGTCCTCTTTATGGTGTGGGGTGCATAATAGTTTTAAACATCAATTTTACAATATCTTCATAGATAGTAAGTTATTATTGTTGCCTCCATCAATGATTAGTTTACAACGTTTTTCTCTCCACTTGAACTTAGTTTGAAAGAGGCTCTTCATCAACCATGACTCGTCATCTTTGCACAGAAAATTTAACACAACCTTGTGCATCATTAAATTCTCCCCAACCTTGAGGCTAGTGGTTTCTACTCTACTACCTAATGAGCTTGTTTCTTAAAGCTACACAACATGAATGTGATTCTCCATGCAATCTGACTCTTGTGTAGTGTTTGGATACTCATACACAATGACATAATTGTCCACATATAAAGAAAGTTCATTTGAATCCCTTTATATATTTTAATCATTCATCTCTACCTTACCAAGAGATTTGTTTGCACTTAGCATAGTGCCACTTATATAAAAATATCATTTTTCACAAAGGTGTGCCTTCTTGCACTCTAATTTATCTTCCCATTTTTTTCCCTCATCACTATTGTGTATGTTATGTTCTTTAGAGGATAACTTATATTCTACATTGAATACAAGTTACTAGATCTCCTCAATGGACTGAATGCTAGCAAACACGTCTCATGTTGGATGGAGATGTGCAATATATTCATATGTCTTGACACATTTTTAGTGTCCACATGACTAATAAAAATGTCGGACTATAAAACTCATTCATGTACTCCTTCACATAGTCAATAGAAACTTCATCTTGGGCTTAGCCACCATGCAACACTTCTCCTACACACAAGTATTCTAGATTGAGTCCCACCACAAGAAAATATTACCTTTCAACTTTGTGTGGCTTGTCTAACTCTTCTCAAGTCCTCAATTTAATCAAACTTAGAGTATATCTCTATCTCATTGATCTAGTCAATAATATCTTCAAGATTTATGTTTCTTGAGTAGCTAGGGAAATTAAAACTTGACTTTCTCTTGACTATCATCAAGGTGATAAAAAAACTATCTTTCCCATGTTGTGATATTCTCCTTTTCACCATTTGCATCCACAATACCTCCCTATGCATCATGATCTTCTCACTTATATTTTTTAATTCATTAATAACTAGAGGACATCTTCTCTATTTAGTCTTGATGACCTTGAGCTAGGTATGAATAGTTCCCAATGTATTAGTTAGACCTACAACATAGGCCATGTGTTGGTTTCTCGTACCTCTTCTTCATACTCAATGAACCATCTTCATTGTTCACTTGTAATGGGGCCACTTTGCACAAAATAAATCACTGATAGAAATCTTAAAAATTTACCTTTAGGACTCAAAAAATGATCTCTAATATCAAACTAGTGTAGTGGAAACTCAAGGATCGAATGTGTAGACACTTAAAATTGTCTTGATCAATAACATGCATCTGAACTTGATTATTAACATCATTTTCATCCTAATTTGACCCTTTTCGACTATTTAATTATATAATCTTGATTGTTTAATTAAATTCACCATTTTCTTATATTAATAAAATAATCAACATTATTAAGTTAATTCACCACTTTCAGGCTAATTTTCATCCTATTTGATTAAATAATGTGAATTATTTAATTAAATTCCCTAAGTCCTCTCATTTGATTAAATAATTTGAATTATTTAATTAAATGTCATTAACTCCCCTTTTTAATTAACTAAGTAAATTGTTTAATTAATCTTCTAAATTCTTTCATCATGCACAATTAAATAATATTCTAATTATTTAATTATCTAATCTCTTTCATCCCTCCAATTTCTCCCACTTGCAAAGGAATATTCCCATGGAATATTCCTCCATTTCAAATTCAAACAATTTCCCTCTTAAATGGAAATATCTTGCACATTCCTCCTAAATTTTAGGATTTGTGTTTCTTCAAATCAATTTGAACCATTAATTAAATTCATCAATCCATGCCAACTTTCAATCTCCTCCATAGATTGAATTCTTGATCCATGCCTATTCCTCTCCTTGATTTTCATACATTGATTAACTAAATTGATCTTGGCCATTGATTCACTCAATTTTCCTATAAATGGCCTTCATTTTTTGAGCATTTCATCCACATTCATTGAAAGCATCAGCATTATAGCCATTTTTAGAATATTCTTCATGAGAATTTCATCCATTTTGGCTAACCTTTCATCAATTTCCATCAATTGCATTCATCTTCAAGCTTGTTTCAATCAAGGGATTGGGAAAGGGCTGACATTCCACATCAATTTAGCACCAATCCCCCAATGGGATGAGGTTTGATGTATTAAATTAGGTTTCCTTTAAACATTTCATTGTTCTTTGATGTTTTAATGGTTTCCTAGCTTAATATTTCAAGAATTTCATTCGGAGCTCATGGCTTAATTAGTTAAATCTTGGTTTAATTCTTGTAATTCAATCATGTTTAGCTTAGTTCATGATCATGTTCACATTTTGGCACTAGAAGGAGGACCTTACTAACCAAATTTGATGAATTTTCCTCGAGATTTTCATGTTTTTTAGACTTCATGGTCGAGCGACGTAATTGTATGAGGCAGAGTGATGCAATTGTTGCATCGTAATGCAATTGTGGCATTGTGACACAATTGTGTACATTAGGAGCACTATTGTTTGCATTTTAACATCTTTGTTTTTTAGCCAGAGTGACGCAATTGTTTATCCGATGTATTTAACATTTCCATGTTTCTATGTTTCAATTTTACTAGAGTGACACAATTGTAATATTCTGATGCATTTGTCTTGAACTAGAGTGACACAGTTGTCAGACAACGATGCAGTTGTAAGATTGACAGAGTAGTGCAATTGTCAGGTAAAACAGAGAGTTAAATCTTCATGTTTACTTTGAATTTTTAGCTTGATCTACATTCTTTGATCACTTACTCACTTCTACTTTGTTTGTGTAAGACTACCTATTTTACAGATTTGAAGTGCAATATAAAATCTTGAAGTGAAGGAGCAAAGTGTTCATTAACACTTGTAATGGCATCATTTAATCTTTTCTTCTAAAAGTGTTCTTAAACACTCATAGAAGGATGACGTAACTTGCTATTTACTTCATGCTTTAGAGTAAATAAATTTCAATTGGGCTTAATAACTTACAATGCTATGAGTATTTCAAAGTTGGCTTAAAATTGAACCAAACATCCTCATAGTTCAATTTGGTTTAATATTGAACAACACAAATTTACACTCAGTTTCAGTGCTTAAAATGAACATAATATTTACTTTTGGTACACTAAAATGAACCATTGTCTACTTTTCTTGCCATGATTGGTAAAATTTTAGCATGTATCCTCTCCCTTTCACTTCATGCAATCTTGGGTGAAGAGAAACATTCTAAGTTTACAATTTTTTTGAGTCACCCAAAGGCTTGCTACATATCCTCTCCCCTTGCACTTCGTGCGATCTTGGGTCAAGAGAAATAACATTCCTTTTCTTTTATTAGAGAGGTCCTACCTTTGAGATACATCCTGCAATGCATAACTCACAGTGACCTTCAAGCACATTTACCGATGAGTTATTAAGGTATGTGAAAACCAGAGTAAGTAGCATAAATCTATGGACATTATACCTTGCAGGCCTACTCTCATGTGAATGAACGGGTTGCTTAGGGGAAGCTAGAGAATTTAGTGTCTCTCATCTAAATTATACTTGTGGTGTTCACAATGTCACTAAAAACCTTTGTATCTAGAGGCCAACCAAGTTTTCTGAAATGATTCTTCAAAAGTAGTGCACGAGAATAGCATTGTTTCCAGAAGTTACTTACCACATCTAGTTTATGGTTGAGGCATAAATCTTAAGATTTAATTCTCTTGTACAAAGCTAGGAGTATCAAGACGGTACATTTCTTTGATATGTCTTATTTGACACCTCCATAAATTCAAAGTCATCATTCCTTCAAGGGTGAGGTAAGCCTACTGCGAAGAATTGTACCTTTATTCCTCTAGGATGTTATTGAATGATTTTATTGAGCTAAGCTAGTAAGTCTTATGGAATAAGGCTTGCAAAATATCCCCCTTCACTCATTGATTCAGTAAATACATTGCTTGACATCTAAACTCAAAAACAAACATCAACATTGTTACAAAATTTTAAACCCTTTAAATATAATGGAGTCCACTTGAAGAACACTATACTACTGCATGACCCTAAGTATATCTTGTTTTTATTAAAAAATATCTTATTGGATTCTTAGTATTTTGGTTCATATCTCTACTCATTATTTCAAAGTAAACCTAGGGGATTATGACTAAATAGCATCTTGATTTTTCACAAATTTTGAGCTTTGTGGAAAACTATTTGCTTGGTTGTAGACATTTTAGTTTCAAAATAATAAAGATCTCCCATGTGGTAAAATCAATTTCACATTAATCAAATTTTAAGAATTGAACCACAAAGCAAGTACATCTTGGTCTTATTTTCAAAACATTTTGGTTACACCAACAAGAATAAAGAAAACAAGGAAATGCATACTTAAAGTTTTTTTTATCAAAACAATTTTGGGTATATCACACCTTCAAACATCATTCCAAAGTTCCTTCATCAGATAATCATTGGTCTTCTAGTTTTAAACACTCAAATAAAAAAGTATGTCTTTCAACACCTTGATCTTGTCACAAGTCCTTCTTAGGTTCAAACATTAGGATCAAACAGTTCATCTCACCAATAACTTTAAATTTTGGAAAAACAAATCTCCTAGACCAAGGTTTTCATCAAAATATCATTTAACCTAGCTACATGTTTGAAAACACATCCCTTTTCACGCATCTAGTTGGATTAGCACACATCCTTTTCAACAACTTTATCCTAAAGTCACAGGTCTACTTCTAGGATTTACAAGTTCATTAGCATCCTCATCAAACATTTATCAAAACATAAAGTCTAGTTTTTTCCAAAATTGAGAGTTTTTTATCATCCACATCACTCATTTTTTCCATCATCCATATCATTGGTCCTAAACACCTTAGAGGTTCACTTTTGCTAAGATTTGAGTCAACTCGAGAGTTTCAACATTATAAATCCCATCATACTACTCCAAAAGTTTATCCAAGTTTTATGGTTAAAAAAAAGGTCAAAATTGCATTCTATGGATCGGTGCAATAGTTGTAGTATGGCTTTTAAGCTCGACATCTTAAAATCTTACAACAAACTCCTTTGCTTTGGGACTTTCTTCCCAAAGTCCTTGATAAGTTTGATTTCAATCAGAGGATGATTAACATTATTTTGGAATGCATTACTACTGTGAAGTATTTTGTTCTAGTCAATGGGGTTCCCCATGGTTTCTTTATGGTTGGGAGAGGTATAAGACAAGGTGACACCCTATCTCCTTATTTGTTCATAATGGTTGCTAATGTACTAAGTAGGAATGTTCCTAGAATGTTGTCAAAGGGATCTATTAAAGGGGTTAAACTGACCACCACTTTAGATTTGACTACCATTCAACAATTTATGGATGACACCATTCTATTTGGGAAAGCTTCGGTTGTGGAAGCAAGGAAATGAAAATTTGTCTCAACAATTATGTGGCTTTCTCAGCTTAGTGTATAAATTGTAATAAGAGTATGATCTATTTCTTTAACAACACTCCTGGCCTGTAGGATTGTGTGACCACTATTTTGGGTTCTGTGAGTGCCTCCCTTCCTTTAGTGTATCTAGGTCTCACTCTCATTGTTAAGGAAGTCACTCCCACTTTCTAGAATATTGTCCTTGAGAGGATTCATAGGAAGTTGGCAGGGTAGAAAGGATCAATCCTTAGTCATGTTGGTAAGTTGCAACTCCTTACTACTTCCCTTCAAGGGATTCTAGTCTACTTCCTTTCCATGTTCAAAATTCATAGTTCCATTGCTGAAATTTTTGAAAAAATCCAAAGAAACTTTCTTTGGTCTGGTACAAAAGAAAAATAGATGTCTCTGGTTAGTTGGAATAAGGTTTTCCTTCCTAAAGCTGGAGGAGGGCTTGGTATTAGGAAATTCCAACCTATCAACAAATCATTGCTCGCCAAGGTGGGATGGGATCAGTTAAGGAACAAAAAAGACTGGTGTAGGGTTATGAATGCAAAGTACCTAAGCAACTATCCCCTAATCATGTTCACCTCGAATGAACACTCCCATGGGTCTTTGATGTGGAATAATATATGCAAGATAAAGAGGCTACTACACTTTGGGCTGAAATGGAAACTTGGAAATGGTAGTAGCATCTATTTTTGGGAAGACCCCTGGCTATTTGAATCCCCCTATCCTTATCTAACTTCAAGAATCTGATGGAGCCTACACGTCTATTCTTTGGCGGGAATGTTTATGATTACCTTAATGGTTCGTAGGGTTACAGGAAATGGAAAGACTTAGGATTACACTGCCCCCTTCCCTTGAATTTGAAATTGTTGGCTAATTCCTTACAGGAAATCCTCTCCCTTACCAAAATTCCCACATCCAATATTGAGGATGAGTTCTTTTGGACTAAGGAACGCAAGGGAAATCTTTCTATCAGGTCATCTTATGGTTTATTGTCGAACAGGGGTATTTAGAGCAGACTTTGGAAACAAGTTTGGAACAGACACTTGACACCAAATATAAATTTCTTCTGATGGATGACATGTCATAATAGAATTCTAAACTAGGATAATTTAAGGAAAAGGGGGTTCTAGATCCTGAATAGATGCATGTTATGCAAAAATAATGAAGAGTCAATTGATCACCTATTACTGCACTATCTGTTTGCTACTAAAGTTTAGAACTTGGCTTTTGGAAAATTGGAGACTCATTGGACCTTGAATGGGGACTTAAAATCCTTTATTAAAGGATGGTATGGCCCCTTCCAACACCCTCTCCCCTTAGAGATCTGGAGTCAAATCTCCATCCATTTTTTGGTGCTATAGAAAGAAAGGAACAATCAAATCTTTAGAGATACTGAGAAAAGCCCCAAGGAAGTTTTTGGTATTGTGTTCAGACTTATTTCTAAGAATGTCTCTCTATACACTTGGAAACCTCTAACAAAGCCTACTGAATGGGAGATCAAGATGGAAAAATATTTGAATAATAACCTGGAGGTCAACTCCTTTGATAATTCTAAATCTTTGTCTATAAGGAACACAATTTGGAACCCCCTGGGCACTGATTGGTTCAAACTAAATTTTGATGAAGAGACTAAAGGGAACCCAGGCATGGATGGCATTGGTGGCTTAATCATAAATTACAAGGGTAACTTTGTTGTTGGGTTTTTTGAAGGTATTGGCATACAGTCTTCTATGACAACAAAGGCACAAGCCCTGCTCAAGGGCATTGAGATAGTTGTCACTCTAGGCATAAAAAATCTACATGTAGAAGGGGACTCTATGATGGTGATTGACTTTGTGAATCATTGACGTTTTCAAGGATGGAGCATTAGGGATATCCTTTTAGGCATTTTTTTTTTAATTTTAAAACTGGAAAGGAAGTTATTGACTCACACCTTTTGTGAGGGAAATTAGGTGGCAGATGCCCTAGCCAATTTTGGTTCCTTGTGGAGTCTATGCAAGTGTTGGAGGAGTCTCGGGGATCTACCAGTGAATATACAAGGATTGATCCTTGATAAGAAAAAAATATAACCATTTAGATGGTGGCCAACTATGCTATTATTTATGGGTATAGGTGGCTCTACACGTTAGGGCCTTTGATGAGGTGGACTAAGCTGGATGATGTGGTGAGGTTAAAGAAAGATGTCAAGGGCTTTTTAGGAATTATAACTATGTATGGTTGGGCTCTCCATAGCTTTTTATATGGGCTATCTTGTCATAAGTACCGCATATCACATCAAATTTTTAGGAACGTGTGGTTAGCAATGTTTATCTCCAACTTTCCAACTATTTATTTTTTGATCAAGCTTATGATGATCCCAATATTTAATGTGGTTTACTTAAGGAATTCAAATTTTGGCCCCACAGCTAAAAGGTCTAGGTGTTGGTGTAATTAAAAGTCTTGTACGTTGTCCTAGGTCATGATTACACCTTAGTTAAGTTTACTTAGGGACCACATAGGAGGTTGTTGGAGATTTTCCACTTTTGGTGGACTTGACGTCTCATACCTCATCACTTCCACCTTTTGTGGACACATCATGTGATTATCTCTCCACCTTTTGTGGGTGATCCACCTTTTGTGGAGATTATCACATTATCCTTTTCCACTTTAGATGGAGTGATAACTCTTCATTGTTGTCACATGTCATAAGATTACGACACTTGTCATAATCTTGTGCCCTCCTATGTTCTCACCTTGGCTATATATCCAAGGGGTCTCCTATGTACTTTTGCATAGTATTGTACCATCATTATCTTATATCATTGATAGGAATACAGTTTATTCTTATCATATTATTTTCTATCTTTTGTGCTTTCTATTAGGCCTCTAGATCTTGGGTGGCTACCTTCATAGCCAATTCTTACACTAGGAAAATGTGTAAGTTTAAAGTGACTCTTAGCACATCGGTTATTAATTATCTAATAAATTTCAACATGGCTTTCTATCTAATATTTTTGTACTTAAGGAAATATTATGGCCCCGCAAAGATGATTTCCTTAGGAATGACCACTAACACATGTAAACTTCTAGAAACATTAATTATACTTTCTTGTCCTTGGTGGTTTAGAATGGTGTTATAAGGTTGGATAATTTCATCGGCATCCAGTTCAATTCTCGGCTAACTTTTTTTTGGGCTAGTTTCGTTGAGTTGTGTGTTGAGATGGGTGGAAATAGGGTCAGGACCGAGCCCAAAAACTATGAATAATTTCACAGGGACCCTATTGTGTGGTACATGGAAAGGGGGTTGGAACCTCTTTTAGAAAGTCTAGTGGGTTGCTACGCCCTTAATATTGGTGTACATCGGGTTATGAATAGTTGGCCTGTGGCTATCTTAACTCCTAATTAAGTCATGTTATCATTATTATATTATTATTTAGTTGGTTACGTTAGCCTAGGTCTTATATAGGGGTGTCTAAGTCGGCCTAGGTGATATCCTAGGCATAAATAGGTATATATAGGAGGTTGTGAGCCTTATTTCATCATCATATTGTGAAGTGTGTTCTCATTAGAGATATTTGGAGGTTTTCACCCTCGAAGTGGATTGTTATTCTTAGTTATTATCAAGCATTTGTAGCATATTTCATATCATATTCTTCTATTATGCAAGTTATTTCATAACAAGTGGTATCAGAGCATAATCTTGGCACCGTAGAGGCAAGGTTTTTTTTCTCAATATTGGAGGCAATTTTGGGAAGAGCATATCTTTCAAATTTTGGAAAAAAAAATTATGATTTTTAAAGGGTTTTTGAAGAACATATTAAAAAAGATACAATCCAAATTTCAAAGGAATTGGAGCATAATTTAGCGAATTATTACAAAATTAGAGTTTCTACATAATTTATTTGGAATATGCATATCTCTCACATCTTGTTGAATTAGATCATGATGTTTATTGGGTTTTTGAAGACATACTAAAGGAGATTACAATAAAAAAAATTGGAGGAATTAGAGAAAAAATAAGCAATATATTGAAAAAATAAGGTTTCCACAAATATCACTCTCAAGGCTGCAAATCTATTTATTTCTTGGAGATTTTTCTAAGTGAGTTATTTTGGCCCTAGTAAGTTATAGTAAAAATTTCAGAGAATTTAAGTTTTGTTTGTGTGATTTATTTCAAAAGTATTGGTTCCCATCATGATGAGGCATGCAACAAGGGGCAAAAAGAATGGTGTCACTCTGGGGAAGACTCTTGATAAGGATGGGGTAACAATAGAGGATATTACTCCTAATGAGGAAATCAGTAATGTCAAGGAAGAGATTTCCTCAATGAAGATGGATATGTGTGACCTAAGAGGAGATATATCAGATATATGAAACATGTTAAGTGCCTATATGACTGAACCAAGAAAGGAGCTCTCAAGCAACCAAGGTGAAAATTCTAGTTTAGCTAACATTGACACAGGTTTTAATACTACTATGGGATCTAGGAATTTATTTCCAAAGGTGGATATGTCCAAGTTTGATGGAAAGGATCCTCTAACATGGATAAACTACATGGGGAATTTTTTGAAGTACACCAAATCCCAAATGGAAAAAAGGTCACGATGGCTTCCCTATATCTAGAACCAGATCAATTCATTTGGTATCATTGGCTTTGTACTCATCGAAGGAAAAAGGGTCTCACCATCTCATGGTCAATTTTTACGAAGGAAATCCAAGCACAATATAGCAATAGTGTGACAGACAACTTCTTCAGCCAGCTTACTAAACTTCAACAAACAAGATTAGTTAAGGATTATATTCAACAATTCCAAAATCTATCCTTAAGAGTGGATACAATTACAAAGGAGAACTTGAATGATTTATTCTTGGGGGGTCTCAAGGATCACATTCAAGATGAGGTATGCATGTTTAGTCCTAGATCTATAAATGAGTCTTTTATCTTAGCATGCAGGATAGAGGAGAAGTATTTGATTCTTGAGAAGCAAGGGGCTAATGTGACAAGAGAGAAAGGATATTCAACACATTCTCTTCCCCAACCTACTAGGTTGACTCCACAGCAAATTGAGGAGAAAAGAGAAAAAGGGTTTTGTTTCAATTGTGATAGAAAATACAGTAAAGGACATAAATGTAGTGAAAAGAAATTGTTCTATATTGAAGGTCCAAGTGAGCAAGAAGAGGAGGAACCCATATTAGAGGATGAAAGGGATTCAAATGAGGAATCACATGATTCTCAACCAATCATTTCTTTTCATGCGCTCTCAGGTTTTAGTGCTCCATAAACTCTCAAGGTGGTGGGGTTCTTAAAGAAGCAGAAAGTAACAGTGTCGATCGGCTCAAGTAGTACTCATAATTTCATCAACAAAAAGTTAGCTACTCATCTAAATTGTTTTATATATCCAGCTCCAGAGTTTCAGGTTTTTATTGTATATGGTGGTATAGTTAGTTGTTCAGGGAAGTGTCATAGCATTAAATTATCCATGGGATATTATCAACTTGATACCCCAATGTATACGATATCCCTGGGTGGAGAAGATATTGTTTTGTGAGTACAATGGCTTACTACAATGGGAACAATTGAGATGAACTTCCAAGAACTATTCATGAGATTTCAATTAGAAGGAAGGGTAGTAGAGCTAAGGGGGTTGAAGGAAAATTCCCCATAGATGGAAAGATCTCATCAAATGCAAAAGTTGCTTAAGAAAGGAGTGGATGGATTTGTGGCCCAGCTATGTTCACTAGAAGTCTCTCAATCTAATGCTCCTACTCATCTAGATTTACAAGCTATAATTGATTGTCACTTAGTTTTTCTTGAAGATATGCCTAAAGTACTTCCTCCTAAGAGGGGTCATGATCATGCCATACAGTTAGTTCTAGGGAGCCAACCACCAAACATTAGGCCTTATAGGTATCCACACATACAAAAGAGTGAGATAGAAAAAATTGTTGAGGAGATGCTAGAGGCAGGAATTAGCAGGCATAGCCAAAGAGCTTACTCCTTGCCTATGGTGATGGTACATAAGAAGGATGAAACTTGATGCATGTGTTCAAATTATAGAGTGTTCAACATGTACACCATTAAAGATAAGTTTCCTATTCCAGTCATTGATGATTTTCTAGATGAATTGAATGGAGCTATGTATTTTACCAAGTTAGTTCTTAGATCTGGTTATCACAAAATTCGAATTAAGAAGGAAGATATTTGTAAGATAGCATTTCGAACTCATGAGGGTCATTATGAATTTTTGGTGATGCCATTCAGTCTTACCAATGCACCATCTACATTGCAAAGTTTGATGAAGTCCATTTTTAAGAAGTTCTTGAGAAGTTTGTGTTAGTATTCCTTAATGATATATTTATTTATAGCAAGACTTGGGAAGAACATTTGCAACATGTGGATCAAGCATTACAAATAATTTAATATCATCACCTCTATGCTAATCCATCCAAGTGTGTTGTTGGTCTTAAGGAGGTGGAGTGTTTGGGACACATAGTTTCACATGAAGGAATAAAGGTGGACCCTAAGAAAATTAAGGCTATCATGGAATGGCCTATTCCAGAAACCATTAAGAAACTGAGGGGTTTCTTGTACTAAAAAATATTTTTTAATAATTATGATCATATAGTAGCACCCCTCACCACTTTATTGAAGAAGGATTATTTTCATTGGAACGAGTCCGCTAATACAACATTTGAGAGATTGAAGGAGGCTATGTGTACAACTCTAGTGCTTGCCACTCCTGACTTTACCAAGGAATTCATGATGCTTCTGGCAATGGGATAGGAGTAGTTCTCATGCAGGAAGGTCAACCAATTGCTTTTGAGAGTCATCAATTAAAGGGTAAGAATCAACTAAAACCTATTTATGAGAAGGAAATGTTATCAATCCTTCATGCAGTTAAACAATGGAGGCCTTATCTAATGGGTAGACACTTCAAGGTTAAGACAGATCATGATAGCCTACAATATATTTTGGAACAAAGACTATCTTCTGAAGAGCAACGAAAATGGGTCACTAAGATGTTAGGATATGACTTTGAGATTGTATATAAGAAAGGGAAGGAAAATATTGTAGCAGATGCACTTTCAAGGAAGGATGAGAAAGATGAAGCCTTATTGTGTGCCCTTTCAATATTACAAGAAAATTGGGTGGAGGAAGCCAAAGTAGAGTGGAAAAATGATGTTGTGACAAGTAATCTCATCCAAAAATAAAAAAGTGATCATAGTAGTTAAGATAAGTTTTTTTGGAAGGAAGATACTCTTTGGTATTTAAAGAGAATTTGTTTCTCTGCAATAATTCCACTCTTAAACACAAGATTCTCACAGAGTTGCATTAGTCTCTACTTGGTGGTCATTCACAATTTTTGAAGACATATCATCGAGTCAAGCAAGATTTCTTTTGGGAAGGGCTACAAGGTGATGTTCAAAAATTTGTGGTTGAATGTTTGGTTTTTCAAAGGAATAAAGGGGAGACAATTAAGAAACCAGGTCTCTTGCAACCCTTACCTATTCCTAGTCAGTGTTGGGAAGAGGTATCCTTGGACTTCATCACAGGGCTTCCCAAATATAAAGGTCATAATGTCATCATGGTAGTACTTGATCACCTCACTAAATATGCACATTTCATTGCATTATCACATCCTTTTATAGCAAGTGCAGTGGAAAAAAGTTTTTTGGAGAATATCCAAAAGCTACATGGTACACCTAAGTTTATTGTTAGTGATCATGATCCTATCTTCACTAGTCACTTTTGGAAAGATTTATTCTCATGTTTGGGTACTCAATTAGCTCATAGCTCTTCATACCACCCTCAATCAAATGGGAAAACTAAGGTTGTTAATAAGTGTTTAGAAGGATATCTACGTTGTTTCACCTCAGAGAAATAGTCTCAATGGGTAGATTGGCTACCACTTACAAAATGGTGGTATAACACTTCTTTTCATTACTCATAAAAAATGTCTCCATTTTTGGCACTTTATAGATATCATCCTCCTTCCATCACAACATAATTAAAGGTGTCACCAAGAGTTTAGGCAGTAGAGGACCACTTGCTTCATCAATAATAGGTACTTTTAGGACTCAAGGATAATTTAGCCATGGCACAAAATCGAATGAAATAACAGGCAGACCAACATCATAGTGAAAGAAGTTTTGAAGTTGGGGATTGGGTCTTCTTGAGATTACAACCTTATAAGAAAATCTCACTGAAGCAACAAAAAAAGAATAATAAGTTGTCTCCAAGGTATTATGGGCCATACCAAATCATGCAAAAGATCAGTGGTGTTGCCTACAAGCTAGAGTTTCCACCAACAACAAGGATACATCCATTTTTTCATGTTTCTTGTTTGAAGAGGGTAATTGGGCATAATATTCCAACTCAAACAGCACTACCAGAGCTCGATGAAGAAGGAAGAATCATTTTGGAACCAGAGTGCATTCATCAAACACACATGAAGAAGCTGAGGAATAGAACTCTCATCCAATGGAAGAATTTACCAGTTGAAGATGCCACATGGGAGGATGAGGAGTTCATTCAAAAGAAAAAACTTGATTAGCATTGAGGACAATGCTTCTTTGAAGAAGGGGGGCATGCTACACCCTTAATATTGGTGTACATCGGGTTATGAATAGTTGGCTTGTGGCTATCTTAACTCCTAATTAAGTCATGTTATCATTATTATATTATTATTTAGTTTGTTAGGTTAGCCTAGGTCTTATATAGGGGTGTCTAAGTCAGCCTAGGTGATATCCTAGGAATAAATAGGTATATATAGGAGGTTGTGAGTCTTATTCCATCATCATATTGTGAAGTGTGTTCTCATTAGAGATATTTGGAGGTTTTCCCCCTCGAAGTGGCTTGTTATTCTCAGTTATTATCAAGTATTTGCAACATATTTCATATCATATTATTCTATTGTGCAAGTTATTTCATAACATAGGTCATGATGAAAAGATTTTGACACAATTTGCTAGCTCTTGAAAGGATAGGAGACTTACTATGGGTGTAATTTCATTTGAGGTTAATGAGGAGGTGATCACCCAGGCGATGGGCCTTTTTTGTAATGACAAGGAGTACAAGAAGCACACCAAAACTCAAAACCTTGAGAGCCTCAATTCCTTCTTTAAAGACAATGAGAAGTTGGTTAAGAAGTAGTTAGGCTTTGATAGAGAGGTGCTTCCTAAACCTTGGGATAAGGTGTGTTTATCTCTTATGAAATATGTTACTTTGGAGGGTAGATTTAAGGTTTTTTACTTTTATCATTTTTCATTACTCAACCACCTGAGACACAGAATGCTCCTTAGCTTTCCTTTTTTATGTTGACCTCACTTGAAAGCTCAATAAAAGAAACCCTTGAAGTTGTTGCTCAAAACCATGACCAGCCGCATCCCTTGCCTCTTCACCAGGGCCTCATTTTGTGGCTCTACCATTTCCATTTAACCATGTTCCCCCCTAAACCCATCTCTATTTTTCATGTGGAAGAATTGGAACCACTAGACCTGTTCATTGAGAAACTGTCCCTCATTGCTTATCTTGGTCTCAAGAGGAAAACCCCCTGTTGGACAATGAACCCCATGAGGCACCTAAACCAAAAACCCCGACAAAAAAGAAGAATGGGGGGTCGGGTTGGCCCATTCTAAGGTTTTGTCTGGAAGTTTTGAGCTTAAGAACACCCCCACCACACTGAACAACAAACCAATGGCAAAGAATAAGGGTAAAAAATACATTACGTGCCAGGTGGAGTTGTCGGCCATGGATAATGAAGGAAAGAGTGTTACAAAGTAGGATTCCAAAGGTGACACTATTGTGGCTACAAATATCAACATGGGGATGGAGAAAACAAGTTTCATGAGGTCTCACATACTAGAAAAGAACAAGAGAGAGATATCGGTGGACAAAATTAATAGCAATTCAAAGTAGACTGGCGGTAGAGGAGAGTGTAAGAATGAAATTGTTGAGGAGGAAGAGGAGTTCATGGAAGGTCCCAACCACTTCTCAGACCTGAACAAAATTCTCAAAGAGGACTCTACCCAATCTTCAGATCCCAGGGCCATAGAGGAAGAGACAACTCAGAGGAAGAGCGACATAGAGCAGGACCTCAACAAGCTACGAGAGCGGATGGAGAAACTTTAAAGGAAGTTCACTAGGCTAACACATTTCACCATCAAGATCATCCACATATCTATCATCACTCTCTCTGATGTCATCAAGGAGGAGGTGGACAAGAAGACCAAAGTTGAAGCTCCTAATTGGGTCGAGGATGATGTTTTAAATCTCCTCATTCAGAAATGGGAAGGTGTCACCAATTAGTGGGTAGGTATGTGTGTATATGTTGGGTCTCTGTTGTCAGTGTGTTGTGTTTGTTATCTTTTTGGTTTATGTTGTTTCTGTTTTGGATGCTATAATGTTCTATTGATCTTGGTATCTTTTTGTCCCTTCAGGCTCGTGATGTAATGGGTACTACACCTAGAAAATGTAGCTTATCTAATCAAAAACAAAAAGGTCAAAACACAAGAGATACATAGAGAAAAACCAAAATTTATCTACCATGAATGATCCAAACCAATAAAACCTTGCAATGCAATAATTTGATGCTAGAAGTTTCTCAACTCTATCACAAAATCCACCTCAAACTTTACGTGAAATGGGGTACCAAGTAGAGGATTTCATCAGTAATCCCAATGAAATTACCACAAATGAACTACTTGAGTTACAACAAGATCCTAAGACACGCCATATTATCAACACCATGATGAAATTAAACCCAACTCAATACATGTTAGCCTTGGAAAAAGAAGGATCTAAACTCCCTTCAACATTTAGTTTGAACACACTTAGGGAGAAACCTTTTGGAAACATTACATCTATTCCTCAAACATTTAGCACACAACCTTTGGTCCAAAATGTGGTTCAATCTATCACTCAACCAACTTTATCACATGCACCAAGTCAACTTTAACTTCTAGGATGGTTTGATTAAGTCTTGCAACTCAACAAGGAACTCAACTTGGTCTCACTCAAAATATAGGGAGCACTGCAAACTTGGGTACTAAAAACACAAGAATCCCCCAAAACATCTCCATTCCACAACACTCTCAACATCCAAACATGCCACTTACATCACATATCCACACCACAAGCATGGCACCAACATTTCGTGCCAAATCATATTCTTAAATCATAAAAAAAACCCAAAATGTTCCTAATGTTCAACAAAGTCAAGTGATTCAAACACCCAAGTGAATTTACAAGGACAAGTGAGCACAATAGTGCAAGGTCAATCATCAACATTGTAAGGAAAATCATCACAAAACCATCCAATTGACCCTAAAAATCAAATGGTTCCACAACAAGTCCCTCAACATCAAGGAAATGCATCAAATCAATTGGTCCCAAATCAAATCAATTGAGGAAATACATCAAATCAATTGGTCCCAAATCAAATCAATCAAGGTAATCCTTCAAATCAATTGGTCCCAAATCAAATCAATAAAGGCAATCCTTCAAATCAATTGGTCCCAAATCAAAGTTTTCCACTAACATCACAACACCAAGTGACATCATATCAAGTATATCAACCTTTGATTCAACATCAAGGAGTCCCTCAAACAATGCAGAATCAAATGGGTCCTCAAACTTACATTCCTCCATCACAATCCCAAATTTTACAAGGATCGATAGTATGAAAAAATCAAGGAAAAATTTTACAACAAGCTCAACATGTGCCAAATCAAAATAAAGTTTCCAAAAATCAAAATTTGATCACACATCAACCACCCCAAAATCAATTCAATTCTCCATCACAATCCACTCACAACATGATTCCCTAAATTCCACCACTTGTGGCACAAAATCAAAACATCTCATCAAGCCAAAACATTCAATCAAATCATTTTTTCCTAAACCAAAACACCATTCCATCACCTCAAGGATAAAATTATTCGGTTCATCAACAATCTATTACATATCAACAAGAACAAGCTCAATTGAAAATACAACAAGAACAAGCTCAATTGCTTGCACAATAACAAGCTCAACTACTTGCACAACAACAACAATCTCAATTACAATCACAACAACAAGCTAAATTAAAATCTCAACTACAAGCCCAACAATATGTACAACAACAACAACAAGGCTTGTATTACAACCAACAACAACCATACAAAAATTCACATCAAAATGTCTTGAATCAAAATTCTCAACGAGCATACAACACACCACCACCATTATCACCATTCAATCCACAACACCAAAACATCCCACCATAGACATCATATAAAACATTCAACACGAACACACCCCTTTACCAAAATCTCAAGTATAATTAATCTACCATTCCACAATACAACACATATGCTTCAAGATGATCTTTCCTCACAAATCAGAATGCTTACACATAAAATTCAAGATATCCAAGTTGTAAAAATTAAGAAATCATATGCACAATGAGACTTATGTCCATGTCCTTTTAATCATAACATTGCAATGATATCATTCCCGCCAAGATTTGAGATCTCAAAATTTGACAAATACAAAGGGCATGGAAATCTAGAAGATCAAGGAATTTTATGCGGCATGTATGGAAGTAGCGTACAATGACTTATATTTGATGTGTCTCTTCCCACATAGTTTGTGAGGCCAATCCATAGAATTTTTCTCGTACCTACCTCCTAGAATCCTAAATTTTCAAGAAATAATAGATCGGTTTGCAGAACACTTTTCCTACAACCTCAATATGGACATAAGTTTGGAAGAACTATACACCCTAAAATAGAACAAGGGTGAATCATTCAAAAAAAAATTGCAATGATGGAGGCATAGAACTGGAAAATGCAAATGGCCAATTCCTAAGAAACAACAAATATAGATCATTATCGCAAACATGGAAACAGATTTATCCTTCCAACTAAAAATAGAATTTGTCTAGTCATACGAAGAACTCATCCCTAGGGTCCTTAACATTGAAAGAGCCCTCATTGCACAAGGAGAAACACAAGCATACAAAAATAACCATCTATCATCTAGTTCCAATGAAAACCCCCAATTTTGGGCTAAAAACAAAAAGATTACTAATAATAGTGTGGTAGATGCAAAGGTTGTGATTAAGGCACCATTGAACACACAAACCACTCAACAGAACACGCAACAAAACAACCAACAAAATTTCAACAATGTCAACCCTCGAACAGAACCACAACCAAAATAGAACAACTACGTACCAAAAATACCAAACAATGCTCCTAAATGACAATTCACTCCCTTAGGAGAACCTATGGAAATGGTATTGAAGAAGTTGATATGATTGAATCTTATCACACTCCTAGAGTTCAAAAACTATCAAGAACCACAAGTAAAATGTCCTAGGTATAGAGAGGATAATTATTGTGAATTTCACCAATATAAGGGGCATAACACACAAAATTATTTCAGACTTAAACACCTAATCCAAGATCTTATTGAACAAGGAGAAATCAATGTTGATCAAAAATTGGGGAATGAAAATATAAAAATTTACAAAAATCCTATGCTAGATCATGGAAAAGTGAAAGATTCAAAAAAGGCATCAAGCTCAAATAGTGCAAACCATACCTATGATAACACAATAGGACACATTTGTGTTATTCATTCATCACAACATGACGAATCATACATGCATCAAGATACTATCTTAAGACAAAGTCCAAGTCAATCAACAATGTCTAGCAATATTTCATATCGAAATGACATCAAGTATGTATCAGATTCTAATATCCCTCCCTCATATGAGTTCATGATTAGGCATATTGAAGAAGAAACAAGAAACATCCCTTATTTCACCCATACCTACAAAAGGTTTTGAAGAGTCTTTCAATAATGCTATACCATCCACCCAAGGATCATGTCAAGAGAAGATTATTGAGTATATCAAAACTAGCTCTGAATCGAGTCAAGATCAAGAGCCCATATCCCCATACCATTTTCATGATTTGCATACTATATTCCAATCTATAAGGATAGTTTCTCTACCATAAGTCAAAACAATAAGAGCTCACTTCCCCAAAGTATTACCATGAGTTGATGAACATCTTCCAATCCATTCAAAATTTTAAAGACATCCCTGAGATGTTTCCTTCTGATGGACCTATAGACGTTCTTCATCCAAAACAAGGGTCTCCCACTCTTGACATCACCACACAAGAGAAAAAAATGGTAGATATTCTTCATTCTTACTATGATTATGTGTCATTAAAATCTCTTGAATCAACATCAAAAAATAACACATCCCAAGTTCTAGTCAAAGACATTGAGTATGAATATATCTGGCATGATCCAAGCAAAGGACTATGTTTATCTCAATAGGATATCTTGGAATCAAAGCAAACAATTAACATTCTTGAACATTGGGAACCCATAGAAATATCATGTGTCCATGACAAGTCATATTCAATGGCCATTGATCAGAGGATATGTTATCAGGTAAAAGGATTAGGTCTTGTTACAAATGGCATCTTGAAACCAATAAAGTCAAAGCATGCCAATAATACCTCTACAACATCGGGGGAAACTTTTCCTTATACAAACATCAACATAGGGGGCATGAAGGATCCTTATAATGAATTTTTTTCCAATGCTACAACTAGTCGTATCATGAATCAACATCCACCCATCATCCCATTCACAAATTGGTACCAACATGGAAAGAAATATTCCTATCAAGGAAAGGAGGAGGTCATCAAAGAAAAAGAAGTAGGAAAGCAACCTAGACAAAGAAAATACAAATGGATACCAAATAATACAAAATAAAATCATCCCTATCATATTCCATTAGTTAGAGAAGCTATAGAGCAAAATCAAAAAGGGAAATGTATCCATCAAAAATGTTTGCAAGTACAAAAGTAGGCTTCTCAAGTGACATACAAAGTATATCAAGAATTTGGTCCTAGTTTCACTTAAACTTCTATCTCCACTCATCGTTTCTCATCTTCCCAAGTTTGGAGAGTCAAAGGTTCTGAACTATTGACCAATCCATCTCATATACCTTCATGCACATCACCATCCACCTGATCATTCATTATATTCAATTCTCGCATTAACCATGTATTTGAAAACACACTTCATCATAAGGATTCTGAAGGTACTCTATCACACTATGTGCACCTAGACAAGGTTAAATCTGGTATCAACAAGGTAGATCTGAATTCTCAAAAGTTGCATTCAAGCATCTGTATCTTAGTAAAGAAACTTCTTCAAGTAGGATATCGTTGGAATGTTATGAAGATTGCATATACATCAATACTACCAAGTGGTTCAAAATGGGGGTAATTTTTTTTTTAAATCAAAAAATCAAGAAAATACTAAAGATAAAAAAAATCGTCCTCCAGTGAAAACTACTATGGTGGCACTTTGGGCAAGTACTATGATGAAAACTTGGAAAATAAGCATCATGAGTAGAATTGAGCTTCTATATGATCCTTTTTAGATGGAATCATATTATCCCCTTCATGATAACCCCAACACTCCCTTCATCCATCCAATCCATCTTTATCCAGATCTTCTAGTTCATCTTGATCCTGACAAAGGTTCGACGTATACTACAACTCTACTCATGGAAAAATCTTGACATGGTATTTTTTATTCCATTTTATCCCATGAGGTATCATTGCCTATTTCTAGCATTGTCTTAATGATCCTACTGCATGATACAAATTTTGTTAAAAATATTTGTAGGCCTATTCATTTACCTATCTTGATTTGCTCATGAAATATGAAATATTGCAAGACACTAGGGAAGTTATTGCACTCTTGTTTTTAAATAACTCTTGATACATGTCTTATATCTCATAATGTGACATCAACATCATGATCTAGGTGTCATTTATCCTAAAAAAAATCTAAAAACATTCAAATCATTTCAAAACCCAAAAACATTCAAAAAACATTTTTCAAACTACATTGTCTCTGAGCTTGAATGTATGCAATGCCATCATTGATGGTCTCCCAAGGCATTAGATCAATCTTTAGGAGTCTATCATAATAAATTGACAATTTATCAATGTTCATATGTCATTAATAAATAGTTGTTGGTCAAAGTCAGTCGAACTATGTTCTCTCTTCATATATAACATAGGCAAGGCCATCACTAATGAGCCCCCAAGGTGCTAGGTTATTTTTCCCTTAGGTATTGATCTCAATATCAAAAAACACAAAAAAAATTGGAAAACTTGAAACCAAAACATTGTGTAACATTCAAAAAATCCTAAAATGACCTCAAATAACTTGAAAACCTAAACATTCAAATATACCTAAAAAGATCAAAACACAACCTCAAAACATTGTGAAATGTCAAAAACATTAAAATATTCCAAAAACTCCAAAACCACCCTTCCCATTTTTATTTCACCCAAAATAAACATCCATCCATAATAAATCGATCGTCATCCTCACCCTTTGGTAACACAAACAAAAGCAAGTGCAACAATCAGTTGAAAGCAAACCTTAAACGTGAAAAATCAGACTCTTGATCATTATCAAACATGTCAATCAAACCTTATATCAATGGAATTTCAAATGAATTATTAGTCAATATCCAGGATCCACTAAAATATTCTAGGATACATCTTTCCTACAATAGGCATCATCATTGGCAATCATTTTGGATACTTATCCTCAAAACACATCACACCTTTTGGCAAGAGATATGAATAACATTGACTATTTGTTCATTTTGATATTTTCTTATGATTTATCTTAGTGGTCTATTCCAATGACCTCTCAATGATTTCTATCAAAGAAAATTAGAGAGAAAGGAATGGGGCATTGATCTTTATCACTCGGTTCATGTGCTTGTGGGATGTTCTTGTTGTACAACATCGTCGAATACTTATCTTACATGTGCGGGGTAGTCTCAAGTAAAACAATTGCTAGGACATATTAGGTTTTTCATACCTTTTGTGTGTTAATCTCATTACTTTGATGACTTATTCTTTCACATGGTCAAACAAGTATTTTTTATGTTAGGTATGAACAAGGATACTCCTATTTGTTTGCAAAGTCAAAGTCCATCGTATTAGATGCAAAGCCATCCTAGTTATCAACACCTTGATGCATCGTTTCTATATTCTATATCAAAAATAAGGAATTATATGATGAAGTATCCCAATCGATGAAAAAATCACATCATCTCTCATCACTATATCTCATAAAGTCTCGAAGAATAGGCTTGTTGGACTTTTGAATTAATCTCAACAACAATAGTTAATCCATCCATCCTATCCTTCTATCTTTCCATGTTAACATGGTATCATGAGAGTCAAAAAAATAATTAAGTGCATCCATCATGCATCCACAAACCATCAACATACATACATCTTGCATAATCATAATCATATCATATGCATGTCATATTACATAGAAAATACACAAAATGAATTCCATCTCATAGCATGAACATCCTGCATCATCATGACATATCATATGGAAAAGATACCAAAAAATAAAGATAATTCATCCATCACATTTTCATCCATATCATAAACCATATATTGCACACATCAACATACAACATTATAATTCATACATCAAACACATCCCATCACATGCATAATAAAGGTATGCATCATCATGAACATCTGCATCCATACACACATAAGCATGAAAATAAAACAACACATCATAAGCATTGCATCAAAGTTCATCTCACATATATATCATCAAAATCGACTATCATAATACAAATTTGAATCAATGTGTGATATCGTCAAAAATGAATATACATGAGGTTATCAAAATAAGCCAATGAATGGATATACATAAAAAATCAGGGTTATACATCAAAAATGTGTCTATATATAGCTATCCTCAGCTCTGTCTGTCATCATGCTAAGATTGAGGCTGAGAGGGTTGGCGGTGGTCATTGCTTGAAGGCTACCAAACTAAATTTCCTCTTGAGCCACTAGGTGCAACCCCACTCTAGTGGGAAAAATTTAGCTATCGTCAATGTCATGAAACACTCTATGATATAGTATCCTCTACTATGTGGCCTCAACCATAGCCTAACCATGCATAGTAACGAATATCACCTATTCCTATGTTTGAATCGCAACAGGCTCTAACTGATGTCAAAGTTTCATCTCCTGTGCTAGCTAAATGGTCAGTTGTTGAACATGTTGACACTTTTTTTCATGCTCTCTAGTCATCTATTGGACCTGTTGACACCCCTGGTCTTGTTCTATCCAATATCTATCTCTCTTTGACAGTCTAGTCCCTCTCAGTAGTCAACACCTGAATCTAAGCATCACGAGGGTCTAGACCCTATGGTTGTTGTTGTTGCTAATGCTAGTCTAGTGGTGGTGGTGGTGGTGTCTATCATAAGGGTGGTATCAAGTGAGGCTACCCTGGAACCTATCCTAGCTATTGTCCCTATCCTAGAACCTATCCCACACCCTACTGTTGACCATCCTATTAGTTCCCATTACCATGCACCTGTCCATCACACCCATCATGAGGAGGTTATTGTGGAGGCTATTGTGGCAATCTACCTTAACCTTGTCCTCTAGCTCTACCTCTGACCTATCCCTCGGCTAGATCTATAAGTCATATTAGGGAATGCTATAAGAACCAAGTTTCATAAGCAATAGTAGTACATGCATCATAAGGTCCTCCTATGTATACCCATGACCATGGGAAAAGCTATCAAAAATAACCAATAGAAAATTGAGGAGGAATTTGTTGCCCCCAATCTCTCTCTCACATTCTACGCAAATATTCCTATGTATGCAGGAGGCACTACATCTTGTACCACCCTGAAATAATGTGCCACCCAATTAGAAAAGTATCTCTCAACCATGTGATGCTCCTGTCCAAGCATATACTAGGCCTATCGTGCAAAGAACAACTAATCATGTTCATCATACCACAAGTGAGCCTCGATCCAAGTTCTCCATCTAAATATGATCATGTCATCGATGACTCGTCATTAGTATGCTATGCTCACAGTACCTGTGTGGTGGAGGGTGGTAATGGCTCTATATCTATATATGATTGGTTGCTCCTGATTGATATCGGCTAGTGTAATGATAGATTTGACCACAAAAATGTTCTCCTAAGCCCAAATGTGTAGCAATGAAACTCTTACTAATAAGCTCTACCCCCGCATGTAGACAACTTGATGCATATCATGGTATAAAGAAGAAAGTATCACAAGGCCCAAGTGTAAAGATTCATTTGATATACCATCCTCTCCCAGGAAATTCCCCAATCGAAGCATAAACCTCTTCCTTGAATGTTAGGTACATGTACTCTAGAGATCAATGCATCGATAACCAATTTCAAATCAAGTACCTATCCTTGATACTGTCACTAGTCAATTTGGTGGCTATCTACTAGAGGGTATCTATATCGAGAACGTCATAAATCACATCCATCCTAGCATCAACATCATCAATAATCCTCTCCCCATGGATTGGAACTCACAAGATGCACCACAAATCCTCTAATGTGATCGTCGCCTCACAAGTGTGAAGATGGAAGGAAGAGGTCTCACTATGCCAATGCTCCACCAAGGTTGTCATCATGGCTAGATGTGTTTGAATCTCTAGCATATGAGCTACAAACACCAATCCAATCACTCCAAGAAATAAGTTCTCGTCATCACCAAAATGGTGAACACAAGATATAATGTTGGGTCTATGATCATGAGACATGAGTGGTCAAATGGTCTCCTATACAAACAAAGTGAACAACGTCAAAATTGCTAAAAATCAACCAAATTTTGGGTTCAAAACCCTAAATCTATAATTACATGCCTATTTTGCAATTGTGTCAGTACGTCAATTTGCAATTACATTGTGTTTTAAAAATTGTGTCACTATATACAAATGTGTCGGCATTCAATTGTGTCGTTGAAGCCAAATTATCTATTGTGATCCTATTCTACATGTGTGCCACTTCAAAACAATTGTATCGTTGGACCAAGATACCCTATTGCACCTGCTATTTTATGATTGCACGACTAACCTAAAACTACATTCCTAGACCTAAATTGATCATTACATGCATTTTTACAAATGTTTCATAGCAGCACAATTTCGTCGCCAACTGAGACAAAGGCATCACAATATTGTGACGCAAATGTCCAACCTAATTGAACTCAAAATTAAAGCATGAAAAATGTAGAAACAAAAAAAGTTTCAAAGTTCATACTAGGGGTCCTAAGTCGGCGAGCCACTGGAAATTCTCAGACTCTATCTATGAGGTGTTGGGGAAGTGTGGGATCAACCATTGCGTCAAGATGTCAGAGCAAAATAGCAACAAATCTCCAAAGCAAAGTGTGCAAATGAATTGAAAGTGACCCCTAAGACTCTTATTTAAGCCTAAAAATTAGGGGTTTTGATCTAATTATAGGGTGGGAATGGGATTTTTAATCTTTTTAATCAATTTTTTAGCCTATCAACCTTATTTGAGTTACTTTTTAGCATCCTCGGCCTATTTTTGCATCCATTTCACAACTGAACATACCTAATGTTTTTGTCACAATCTCAACCTAAAAATCAAAATTTTTGTTCCATCTCTCAAGGGGGAAATATACCAGCATAAATTCCTTCCACTAGGGAAATAGCGAGGCATCGTAAAAATCATTGAGTTTTAAAAAATTTATGTGAGCAACAACATCTATCTAAAAAGCATCAGTCTTTGAACCAATGCAACAAGTACCTCGTTTCAAAGAGGGGAAAAATTTAGACACTTAAAATTGTGTTGATCGATAACATGCATTCAAACTCAATTATTAACATCATTTTTGTCTTAATTCAACCCTTTTCAACTATTTAATTAAATAATCCTAATTATTTAATTAAATTCACCATTTTCTTCTATTAATCGATTAATCAACATTATCAAGGTAATTCACCCCTTTCAGGCTAATTTTCATCCTATTTATTAAATAATGTGAATTATTTAATTAAATTCCCTAAGTCCTCTCAATTGACTAAATAATTTGAATTATTTAATTAAATGTCATTAATTCCCCTTTTTAATTAATTGAGAAAATTGTTTAATTAATCTTCTAAATTCCTCCATCATGCACAATTAAATAATATTCGAATTATTTAATTGGGTAATTTCTTTCATCCCTCCAATTTCTCCCACTTGCAAAGGAATATTCCCATTGAATATTCCTCCATTTCAAATTCAAACAATTTCCCTCTTAAATGGAAATATCTTGCACATTCCTCCTAAATTTTAGGATTTGTGTTCCTTCAAATCAATTTGAACCATTGATTAAATTCATCAATCCATATCAACTTTCAATCTCCTCCATGGATTGAATTCTTGATCCATGCCTATTCCTCTCCTTGATTTTCATCCATTGATTAACTAAATTGATCTTGGCTATTGACTCACTCAATTTTCTTATAAATAGCCTTCATTTCTTGAGCATTTCATCCACATTCATTGAAAGCATCAACATTAGAGCCATATTTAGAGCATTCTTTATGAGCATTTCATCTTTTTTCATATGTTTTAGCTAATATTTTATCAATTTCCCTCAATTGCATTCATCTTCAAGCTTGTTTCAATCAAAGGATTGGGAAAGGGATGACATTTCACATCAATTCAGCACCAATCCCCCAATGGGGTGAGGTTTGATGTATTAAATTAGGTTTCATTTAAGCATTTCATTGTTCTTTGTTGTTTTAATGGTTTTCTAGCTTAATATTTCAAGAATTACATTGGGAGCACGGCTTAATTACTTAAATCTTGGTTTAATTCTTGTAATTCAATCATGTTTAGCTTAGTTCATGATCATGTTCATGCAAAATGAATAATTTACAAATAGACACAGAGAAGACAAATGTAAGTAAAGTAAGGAATAAATAATAAGATAACAATGGAAAAAAATAAAATTACAAAAATTATTGGAAAGAATATAATGACCACCAGTATTTTAAACCCAAATCATGCTATGAAAAATTTAAAACTAGAGATATATATGTGTAGAGACTCTCTACAACTATCATCAAGTTTTAAGCTCTACCTAATGTTATCTCCTGGATTTGCAAACTGCATTCCTGACATAAATTAGAACTTGCAACATCACACTTCTCTGCAAAAAGGTATTAAAGTCATGAGACAGAGTTAAAGTAAATGAATACTATCTCACAATAACTCAATCATGCAGAAACACACAATAATGTAGTAACAAGAAGGAAAATATTCTCCATTCAATGATACCCAAGGTCTGCATTATATTTCATGTTCAAATGAGTTACAAAACTCTACAAAATTATGCCAAAGGACAGAAAAGCCACTAAGTGCATAAATGCAAATCAAGAACTAACTCAAAAATGAATCAAAATGAGAATATATCCATCCTTCCAAGTAGTTCCACCAAAATAGGCTCTAGAAACAGTTGGGGTCAGATGCCCCCAAAAATCCTAAAAAGTAGCAACTGATTTTTCTTCAAAAGAGCTCCAATATGTTGAAAAGGTCAACTTTGACCATGTCCAACCATAAAAGCACCCTCAAAATGCTCCAAGCTGCTCCAAAAGCCTTCAAAATGATGAAAAAAAAACTCCTCTATTCTCTCCAAATGTTTGCATAATGGTCAAAGCAGCATCCTATATCCTTGGAACTTGTCAACCAACCTCCTTTAACCACCCTATATTCTTTCCAAAAGCACATAAAATTTTAATTACAACTCATACGTACTTTGACAAAGCATGACTCCATCCCTTTTGCATTTAAAAGAGCAATTTAATTAAGTGTTTTATAATAGCACTTAATTAAATTTTTTACATTTGCAAATCAATGCAAAAATGTAATAAGGGTCGACCATTGTTAGAAACAAAAGGAAAAAGACTAAGTCTTAAAAATTCTAAATACATGGCATGGTGTATTGTTTCATAAGACATAAGATTTGAAGGCACAAGGCATAAGACTAAATCTTAGCCCGCGAGTTCAAAAGTTTACACATCATTTAAAAAAAAAATAGAAGTAAAAAAAACCTTTACCCATCGGCATTAGGGTAAAACCCTAATAACAAAATTAAACACAAATGAAGGAAAAGCATCCTATTTCATTTTGAGCTTCTGTAGGTCTCCTCTCAACTATGCCGACCTAGGTTTTGGAAAATAGAGCTTCCTGAAGATGTTGATGGCAGATTCATAATGAAAATAGATGCATTTCATTATATTTTTGGTAGTTTTATTTCCATGCACTTACTAGTAAGTCATTTTTCAGAAGAAATATGAATGAAAACTCTTTTATCTGTGATTTTTAGGCTTTACAAGCCATGATATTTTGCATTTTCCTTACCTATTTTGAATGATTTTTTTTATTTTCTGTGATTCCTCTCTTGTCCAACTGCCATGGAGATTTTTCTTGAAGTCATGGGAAGCATCTCACATTCATTTATGTGCAAAATAATAGAAGTAAAATGAGAGGTAAGAAAATTTTTGCATTTTATTATATTTTGTTTTTACTCTCTAAAAAAAGGTAAAGAACCTAGGCTGCAGGTTAGCTTAGAGATTGAGAGTCTTTTGTAGTTGGATCTGAATATGGGAATATGATACTGTATATTCAATGTTTTATGTATTTACTCAAATCCATTTGTCATGTATCTATTTTTCAAAATAAAACACATGCTCGTAATTTTCTCTATAAGCAACATCATTTTCCTTCATTCTAGAATGAAAAGAAGAAATTTGATGCACTTCTCGAGATATTGTACTCTTAAACTTTTGTTTATCATTTTTTCATGAATATCATTAAAGTCTCTGCTACACTGTGAATTTATATTTAGTTGTCCCTATAGACACAAGGGTTTTAATTGGATCATGACTGTAATCTCCTGATACTATTGGCACACTTAAGTTGACAAAGAAAAAATAATGTTCTCTGAGTTTTTGTTATGTATGAGATTTGTTACTTAATCACATTTCAATCTCAGACAACATTTAAAACTCAAATTTAATATGTGTTGTAAATTATTTATTATGTATGCTTTGTGTTCTCTTTTGGAAAGAATGAACATATGCTTGGTCTGAAGATTTGGCTATCATTACCAATTTCAAATAATCAACCAAGAATTCAAAGATTATCAGGTTCTAAAGCTAAACTATTTTTTGTAGTTCATGTTTCAAGTATGTTGTTGCTATTATTAATGATTACAAAACATATGCCTCAAATAGTTCATTTAGTTATTTCATATTTGGTAAGTGATTCACAGATGAAAGGCACATAAGTCATTAGATGATATGAAATAGTTGACATATTAAAAAGGAAATGTTTCTATAATCCCACACAATTTGTGGGAGTAACTGTATCTGAGAGATATAAAATAGCAAGTAAATACAGGAAAATAAATCCATAAAATAAGATATGGGACCCGTCATTGCCTAGTGAATGACGAATCCCATTTTTGGAGGTTTTGTTAGCATCATTGAGTTGTCCAATTGTTGCTCCAAGAGAGAAACCTACGGTTGATTGAAAGGTTTTGTTAGAGCTCATGGTTCCATACAAATCCTATGCATGTCTAATCAAGGAAATACTTACTACTTTATAGCTAATCAAGAAAAGAAAAATGAACAGCTGAATCCAAGATATCCAAAGAAAATCAACAAGATATGTATCTATTTTATCTAACATGTTTGTTCACTTTGCAGGTGTAAATACATGTTTCATTGTTGGTTCATCATGTTTAACATTTTAGCATGTGGTGTAAAATGTGGCTCCCACAAGCGTTAAGCCTAGCATGTTTCCCCCTTAATTTCAAGAGGGAATTGAAAAAGGAAACACATTCACAATGCTTAAAAAAAACATCTCAACTAAAGGATTAAATCATAAAGTAACTGCAAGAGCTCAAGCAATTAATCATTCATGATAGACAAATCCAAAAATGCAATGAGATGAAAATCATAAATGATAAAATTGCTCATTTGAATGATAAATGAATATGTAGAATAGAAATAGATTGCACTATCTTTCATTGGAATTTTTTGTTTGCATACAAGTATGTCAAAGTGATTATTGATTAACTACATGGTATTGTTACAACATCATATTGTTGTCATGTTACATATTTATGTTTCTCACATTGATAAGGCAGCAAAGTAGGTATTGATGTTTATATACATGATATCTTACAAGCAATATTTACATATAAGACAGCAAGGAGTATAGGGCCATGAGGAATAAGAGAACACAGAAATGAGCAATATGAACGAACAGAGGAATGGGTACCTATCAAATCAAATCAAATAGAAAAGGTGCATAGAGTCTTTGAATAAAACCCGCACTATGCAATGGCACTGAATCGTATACCCACAATGGAAATAATCATGGGAGAAGCCAGAAATACAGTCATGGTCACGGCCAAGGAAAAAACAAAAAATACATTTGCAAGGGTTTCATAATACCCATTTTGTGCAATATCATTAAATAATTTTCAAAGTCTTAAACCCCAGTCTTGGCACGGCCTGAGATTTTATCTCTCTTATCAAGGGACCCAAACCCGCATGGGGTTTGCATAAGAAGCTCAAATGCAACAAAAAGGAACACTGAAACAAGTTCAAATAACAAAAATAAAACACTCATCAATAACCTCATGGCCACAGCCATAGAAATATGCAAACACCCAGAAAGATCCTCATGGCGGCCTTCAAATTGTAGAATACACAGAAAATCATGAATTTCTTTCACAAAAAAAGAAAATATACACTCTTAGAGGGCTCGAGTAGAGCATATTTTTGTAGGAAACAAAGGTAAAAAGTTTCAAAGAATTTATAGGTGACTTACCTTTGCTTACATCAAATAAAAAATGCACATAAACCCACAAGGTTTCCAATCTTTCCTCCTGAAAACTCAAATCAAGCTCGTCCATGGCAGCCCAAAGTGGAGAAATATCAATAGAGATAGTAAACAAAAACAAATGCATCAGAAAATGTGTGATAGATGTGGCTTGGAAGCCTGAGAATGCATTAAAAATGGAGGTCGATTCCCAAGGAAAGCTTACCTTACATTTTTCTATGAAAATCTTCAAAAAACCATCAGAAACAGCATGTAAAATCAAGTGTTTTGAGGTCCAAACCTAGCTCATGGTGGTGCAACAACAGTATACTTCCAAAAAGTGCAAGTGATGAATGAGGGAAGGATTAGGGTTTGATGCCTTTTACTTGCCTTAAGTCGAATGGTGGGAGTAATTTTGACTTAAGTTTTTAAATAAAATCATTTCATTTTATTATTGCCTATGGTATAGACTTGAAGTCAATCAACCTAGTGATAAAAGAAGGCCTGTGTGTTTTGAAGGTGGACTCATAAGTCAAGTTCCATATTATCATTTAAATTTTGAACCGGAAAAGCACTTCACTTATACTTTTTGTATGATTTTTGGCAAAATCAACAATGTAATTAAATATTACAAGTATAATTACCTTAATATTTAACATGTAATATATAAAAAGGATAACAATCACATATTAAATATTAAAATAATCATATTAATTATCTTTAATATTTAATCAAGCAATTACCTTTTTCCAAAAGTCATGCAAGAAAAACAAGTGAAGTGAACTGAAGATCAAATCATGCAAATCATGAGGGTGGAGACTTGAGTCTCTTTTAGTTAACTAATCATGCAATGACAAAATGGAGCAAATGGTGGAGATTTTTGAGACATAACTACACTATCACATTAGTTTTGGAGGGATTTTTATCATGCACATTGAGGGGAGGAGTTTGCAACATTTGGAGTTCAATTTGCTTTAGTTGTGGGCCCTCTTTTCGAGGCTTTTCTTCTTTGCTCGTGAGAGGATATTTTTGAGGTATTTTTCACTTTCATTTGGCTTCTAGTCCACTTCTTGGTGCATTGGAGTTATCATCTTTTGTATATATTGGAAAAGACTTAGTCTTTTTCCTCAGTTCTTTTTTTTTGCCTTTGCATTCTGCAAAGAGACTATCTTGTAACTTAGTTTTATTTGCAGTTTAACATATACAACAGCTTTTACAAGTTATCACATATTTTCAACTACATATTTTTCCTTTCACCATTCAATTGTGTCAAGTTTTTTCCTTCAAGATTTCAGGCATCGTCATTGTGTTTGATCTAATAAGGAATTTGATGTGTTTCAATCTGGAAACCTCTAATTTTTTGTCTCTCTCATAAATGTATATGTGCAGTTAAGTTTAAATTCACAAGTTATACATTGTGCATGTGATCCCTTTTATCATTTTAGTTGTGAAAACATAGTTTTCCTTCAAAAAGGTTAATTTTTTCAAAGCCTCTGTATGAAATATTTATGTGATTGAGTTGTTCAGATTTAGTTGTGCAAATAGAAACATTGAAAAGTCATTGTGAATCAGATTGCAAGTTCATCAGCAGTTAAGTGCATCACCATCGTTTAAGTTTAGTTTTTCATTCCATTTAGCCTTCTATCCCTTTTCTTATATAATTCATTTAGTTTCATTACATAAATCAAAAGGGGAACCAGCCCATAATCTATAGATTCGCTTTTACAATGAGCAACCCACAGGCTCGAAAGTGTTTCCATGTTACACAGGATTATTGAGCTTTACAGTTTTGCATTTGGGTGCAATCCCTCATGATAACAGTAAGTTTTCTAACAATGGAAAACAATGAACTTTGTCATGTAGCTATTTGTGGATGCATTTCAAGCTTTCACATCTACATTCCCTAAAGGATAAAGTCTTTACTAGTTGCTCCTTAGATGTCAGATTCTCCTTCGAGTAAAGCCAAATCCATGAAGTACAAATACCAATGGGTTCTCTCATCGACTTCAGTGTCCTCAAACATTAATGAGATAAATACTAAGATGGGACATGTTGATATGTCTAAATTTGTGGAAAGGACTCAAAAACAACCACTAGATAATGGTACATTGTGTTTAGTTCAGAGAAACATTCAAATGGTAGCAACCTTCCCTGTAGCTACAGATAATCTTGAATTTTTTAGTGTAATTAATTAATTATTACACTAGCATAAGTTGACTTAGGTCATATTTCATTTAGTCCTAGGTTAGTTTTTAAATAAATCATTTAATAAATAGGGAAATATTCCCTTCCTTGTTTGGTGGGATAAGATTATTTCTAGAAGATGAGTTGTCCTTCTAGAACTTATCTCAACATTTAATAATCATCTAGATAGGGTTCACATGTTGTTAGATTATGACACATGGAAACATCTCATTCATCTTAGGTTTTCCTTCTTACCTATATAATCAGGCATCTTGTTCATTTGTAACATATCAATATCATATCATATCAATCATATTATCAATATAGAGTCTTTAATTAGCATTCCTTAGTTGCAACACTTCTCTTTGTGGTTGATTATCTTTCATGGCTAAAGTCCTTCATTGAATATTTCGGAGCTTCAGGGGTTGTGCATCCATAATCTCAACATGGTATCAGAGCTAGTCCATTGAAACATCAACCCTTGATCCAGGAAGTTGGAGTGCAAGATTCTTGTAGGCTTGGAGTTTTATGTTGCAAGCTAGTTGGTTCTACCCGGGAGCCAAGCTAATTTCTAGTGCAGATCAGGCTCTCTCCAACCTCTCCATTGCATCCATAAGGCCTCAAACCCATAGATCACCTATTCATTCGTCAAAATCAAAGAAATATCATTCAGGAGCCAATCGAGGTATTATCTAGGGTTTGCATTTTTTGTACAAATCCGTACATATTTGCAGAAAAAAATCTCCCTTTAAGTCCTCCATCAAGGCAAAATTTTTTTAGAAAAATCAAAAAAAAAATTAGCTATTATTGGGCAATTATTTCTATAGTTTCTACAAAAATCAATTATGCAGAAGTTGACCTGCAAATATATTACAGGATCGGCATAATATGTTTTTCTGTGCATATTGTTTTGGGGTTAATTTGTTTCGTCGACATTCACATATTTTTTATTGGCATTTATTTTTAATTTTTTGAATTGCAAATAAATTGCAATATTCAAAAAATTTCCATCGGCAATCTGCAGTTCGACCAGTGGTCGGCCCCATCAAATCATTGGCCTCATCCGACGTCACCATTGCCGGACCCTCCACTTACCGACGGTCATCCATCGTTCCCAACCACCATCGCCGACGATGGAGTGTTCTCCCGGCGACTGCCTGTTCACCGTCAGCCACCAACCGAAGTCTCCAGCCCTGGTCCCATCGGTAACTAGGGACTCTCCTCTACCCGGGTGGTGCATCCTCTGTCGGCTGCACCACCTGATCTCGCCATCGACATGTCACTCCGTCGCCACCATATCTGGTGGCGGGTTTTTTTAAACTTCCAGCTAGCCCCTCGGTCATATCAGTGATCGGGGGCCGATTTTTTTTGCCCTAGGGTGCTATTTTTTTGCACCTATTTAGCCAGTGTCATACAAATTGTAGTTTTTTTCTGAGGGCCATATCTTCGAGCCACGATATCAAAAATTTGCAAAACGATATATCGACGGAAAGAGAATTCAAAGCACTATCCAGTGATGCCATCCATTTTTAGTATTTTTCTGCTAGAAAATTCTAAATTCAACTGAAGTCAACCCTCCATTCTAGACTCAGAAGCACATATCTTCACATCAGATTGTCGGATTTTGGTGATTCCAGCGGCATTCGAGAGATATTTCAGTGCTTTCTTTCATCAGTCCAGTCACCTTCTTTGGTTTCAGCTCCAAGTATCTTTTATTATTTTTTTCAATTTGCTGCATTTTCCTGATTCCTAAGACATCCTGAAGCTTGAAGAAGAATTTCTTGATCTCGAAGACATATTTTCAATTGTATATCTATTTGGAAGTCTTTATTTGTTGTTGAAGGTCAGTGTCTTTGTTTTTTGCAGAGAAATTTCATTATGGGGCTTGCATATTACTCTCCTTCTTTCGTTATGTTGAACAAGGGTAATTATAAACAATGGTGGGATGGGATCTGCCACCATCTCTAATCACTTGATCTATTTCCTCATCTGTTTGGTATAGTTCCTCATCCAAGTGATGGTATTCATGAATTTTCTTGGAGTTGTAGCAGGTACACTATTTTGGAGATCATTGAGATGCAAGTTGATTTTGATGTTTTGAGTTCTATTGATCACTGTGATTGTCCTCACATTCTTTGGACTAAGCTTTGGGAGCTATACGGTGATTCAAACACTCCATCATTCCCTAATGTTCATGATTTAAAATGTCATTCTTTAGATCAAGTACCCCATCATGATATTTTTGTGCAGGAGGTTGATTTCCTTGATCTTTTCGAAGAGGTTGACAAGGTTCCCTTAGGTGCTTCTTCTTCATCAGAGCCAATTGGTATCCCTTCACATTCAGTGATTCCTTGTCCATAATCATTGATTGAGGCTTCCACTATCATCATCCATCAGGACACATTCATTTTTCCAGACTGGACATCACAGGATGGCTTCATTTCAGGTATCACTGACTTGGCTACTTCTATAGGTATGGAAGACATTCTTGAAGGGATATCACTCCTTTATTTAGAGATTTCATATCTGAGACTTCTTCCCTGTCATTCCATTAAGGATTTAAGTTTTCTTCAGCATCCACCATTGGATTTGCTTCAGACTTCTTTCAGTGGTTTTGAGGACACTTCATTCAGGGGGGGCTATCAAGTCTCCATCATATCCATTCCATCTTTATCTTTGGATATTGTTCAGCATCATTTTCCACATTGTCCTGGTCTGTCACCCTCTTCATTGACTATGGCATCTTCATCATCAGGCAAGGAGACATTTGAGCAGACTTCAAAGACACCATCAGCATCCACCTTCATCCTTCCTTCCTTCAATTCCTATCCGAAATGGGAAGCATCTCTGCACTTGCAATTGGTTTTGCTTCTTCTGAAAGGGAGACAAGTTGTTTGTCAACATTGGATCTTGTTTTGTCTTTAGACACTTACCATCTTTGCAGGTGATATCATCTTCTGGGGGGGCTATATAGTCTCTCTCTATTGTATCCATGTGACGGATGGTGTACTTGGGGGGTATTTGGGAGTCCTCCATCCTTTCCATCCTATCTCACATTTTTTTGCATTTTCATCTCCTTTTTGGAGAGGGGTTTTGTTCCTACTAGGTTTTCTCCTTTTCTCCGGTTGTGGGAGATTTTTTGTATCTTCATGTACATGGGTACCTAACATGGCCTCATAGCCAGGACCCATCATCATCCATGCATAATCATTGCATTTCCTTCCCTATGTTGAACTTATTGGGGGGGTGTTAGTGTAATTAATTAATTATTACACTAGCATAAGTTAACTTAGGTCATATTTCATTTAGTCCTAGGTTGGTTTTTAAATAAATCATTTAATAAATAGGGAAATATTCCCTTCCTTGTTTGGTGGGATAATATTATTTCTAGAAGATGAGTTGTCCTTCTAGAACTTATCTCAACATTTAATAATCATCTAGATAGGGTTCACATGTTGTGACATGTTGTTATATTATGACACATGGCAACATCTCATGCATCTTAGGTTTTCCTTCTTTCCTATTTAATCAGGCATCTTGTTCATTTGTAACATATCAATATCATATCATATCAATCATATTATCAATATAGAGTCTTTAATCAGCATTCGTTAGTTGCAACACTTCTCTTTGTGGTTGATTATCTTTCATGGCTAAAGTCCATTGAAAATTCTAGAGCTTTAGGGGTTGTGCATCCATAATCTCAATAGAATTTTTTCTCCAAGTTGTGGCACACTATAATAAGGATGACTTAAGTGTTAGGGATACAAATATAAATGTGTTCATGATGCTAGATCCGAAATTCTTTGACAAATCTTTCTTGTGTCCTAGTATTGAATCATATGCAGATATCAGTATCTAATATGCACAAGAATAATATGAGAGAGATACAGACACTTGCAAGAAAGTGATCAACAATAAGTGGTTGAAAACCCCAAGGCCAAGTGTTTCAAGGTGTCCTAAGATCTTTTCACAAAGTGACTTCATTGAAGAAGTGAATGATTTGATCACTTTTCTCAGTAAAGTGAAAGGATTTCCCACCTCGTCTACTTTTCAAGATTGGATGTATTTATATAGCAAGATCATAATGAGGAAAAACCATTAAATCTTCTTGGTTCAAAAGATCAGTGACGCAATTCATGATCAATTGATAAAGGTATACACTTCATTGAAGTTCATATGACATCATACTTGGTGTATGTTGATGTTGTAATGAGGAATTTTCTACGGTTAACATCAAAGGGAAATAGAAGAGTAACTATAGTATATAAGTACTATCCCCAAATAAGTATTTATGGAAGTATTCATCATTTTAGAAGAGTTAATGATGCTTTCTTCTCTCCTTTCCTATGCATATTTGATCTTGAACTCGAAAAGAAGAGATTTTTTGATGAAGCATGGGTAGTGGTCAACAAATATAGTTGTCTATATTTGTAGTTTCCTACATTCACCTACTTAAGATTTGGTTTCTTCATAGGTTATCCCTACATGCTCCCAAGGTATCCTAGTGACAAGATTGTTCTAATGGAGCTTTGCAAGAAAATACTGGTAGTTCACAAGAAGCAAATGTAGTCTCACAAAGCAAGCTTCAAGTTTCCCCTCACACTTGGTGGGTATTCTATCTTAACATCCCCAAAAGCTAAAGCCATAGAATCTGAGGTGTAGTGGGTCACCATCAAGACACACAAAAAGAGCCTCGATTTTGATTACCGGGGATGAAGGATAAAATTAAGAAGGCCTACGCTCATGTACATAGGATTGAAGATGTGTGGGAAGATTACAGAATTGGGGAGATAAGAAAGCTAGATTAAAGCTAGATTACCGCAAGTTGACCCTAGAGAAAATTAAAATCTTGATCCGGTTGATATTCCAAAGGATATGGAAGATGATGGAGACATCTTAGATCCAACCTACGAGAGGAATAATATAGAAAGTACCCCTCTACCTTCAATTTAATGGTCTAAGAAGGAGGAAACATCAATTAGAGAAGATTTGAACCTATCCTAGCTAACACAAATGTATGGCTAGAAGAAAAAGGGATATAGTTGAAACCTTTTAGCACTAGGTTAGAGGGGAAGGAACTTAAAGGAAAAGAAGGAAGGACATCTAAGCTAAGGATGAAGAATAAGGGAAATGTTCCTACCTCAAGTAGGATTTCCAAACCCAAGATTATATTCATTGTAAAAGGGGGTAAAATTAAAACAACTAAAGGGTCATCTACAAGCACAAAAGAGGAATCAGTTCAGGACAAAGAGTGATAAGAAGAGGAATAACATGAGGAAGAATGCCCCAAAGGATCCACCTGTTACTTCTTCTCCCATTTTTACCACTATGTTTATCCCCATTCCTCCCAATGTTTTTGTTAAACAGTCTTTAACAAGCATTGCTATAGTCATTCCTACTATTACGGTTACTCCTACCATGTTTATCCAATCAATTCTTTCATCCCCATCTTCGAGGTCAATTTTTGAAAGTCATAAACATGGTCTAGAAATTTTTTTGGAGTTACCCACTTCTTTTCCAATTTTTTCATTACCTTCTTTTGACATAACCTCTCAATATAATTTTAGAACAATTTATGACTAAATCTTTTCAAGTTACAAGTGTGAAAATTCTTGGTGCAATTTTGACTAATACTCCACCAATTGTAACAATAACTTTCGTGAGTGCAGCTACATCAATGCAAGCTATGACTATTGGTCCAAATGGAAGTTCTTCTCCACTTCCCCCTTGGCTTTCATCCCAGACACCAAAAAGGAAGAAGCAAGTCATCTCTCCAAACAACTTTGACTTTGCAAAGGTCGCACCTATAAAGAAAAACTCCAAGAAGGCAAAGACTATTTCCAAGTTACTGGTGGATAAATCGGGATACAAGTATGCAGAGGTAGCACAAGCTCCTCCTGGTAGGTCTATTTATAAATTGTATATTTTTCAATATTTCATTATAGAGTTGTGTTGGAAGGAAGGTGTATGAGCTTTGCTAGGGTTTTGTGGTTTCTGCAGTCACCCTTGGCCCCTCTTGCATCATACTGCGCATTCTGCACAGGAAACCCCTCTTTTCTTTTGTGTATGGCTGCATTTACTACAATTTTTGTGTTTTAATATGCCTTCAACCGGATTTAACCCAAAAATTCATGCTGGTGTTAGTGATTTGATGATGATACTCAATGGCTCCTCCTCCAAACAAATGACACCGAAAATTTGTTCTGAAAGTCTTTCATGAGGTAAGAATTTTGACTCCCCAGCTAATGATGTGATTTTTCCTTTAGCAAATTTTGATTTTGCTTGTCAATGGCTTGAGAAACACACCCTTTTGGGTTAATTTGTTGGGAGGAATCCCCCTAAAAGTGTGCTTAAGGAATGGGTTAGCAAGGTCTGGGTCCCTCATGGCGTCTGCCTTGATATGGTCCAAAATTTAACCAAGGGTTTCTTTTTGTTCCACTTTGTAGAAGTCAATCATGTCCAGGCTATCTTAGCCAACAGTCTCTAGTATGTCAAGTCCTCCTTGTTGGTTTTCTAGGCATGGACCTAGGACTTTTTTGTCTCAGATGACACCAAGTTGAGGGTCTCGGTCTGGATTGAATTCCCTGATTTTCCTTTACCTTGTGTACCTTTTTTTAATCATATTGCGTCCTCATTGGGGAGGGTCATTTGTGTTGAGCCCGATAGGTTTTTCCAGGCCTAGCCCAAGAAATGGGCCTATGTAGAAGCAGACCTCTCCAAGGATTTGAAAGAATCCATTGATATTCAAATTGGCGCTCTCTGGCATACCCAGAAAGTCACTTATTTTAATTTTCCCAACACGTGTTGTAGGTGTTAGTCGGCAAACCACAAGATTAAGGACTACCCTTTGGCAGTGCCTCGTACACCTTCTCTGCCACGAGATACTAAAAATCCTCATCAAGCAGAGCCTTTTGCTACCAAACTTGATGAAAAATGGACCATGGTTACAAGCCGAAAAAATAAGTCAACTGATTCTAGGTTGGCCTCTAAGGCATCTAAACTATCGAAGGTTGTTTCAAACCCTTCAAGGAAGGGAACAAAAGCTCCTGTTGGAGTTGATAATGTTTTAGTGTAGCCCAGGACAAAGGAAACGCCTTAGCCTATTGTCGTTATGATTGCTCAACCAAGCGTTTCTCCTCCTGTGTTAGGAGCTCAAAGGTGGTCTCGCGGTCCTTCTCAACCACTTGAAGCTGGTGAATATGTGCAAGAAAAGTGGATATTTTCCTCTCCTATTCAGATTGGGTCAATTCCACCAGAGTTTTTGCAAAATCATTTATCTTCCCTAAATGAAGAGGAACCAGACTCCGACAATATGAAGGAGTTTCATTCATGAATTTCCTCTCATGGAACGTTCAAGGTCTGACAGACCTCTCTAGGAAGTATTCTATTGGGGATACTTTTCAAAAATATTTTGTTATTGAAGTGCTTTGTCTCCAAGAGGTTAAAATTTTTGGATTCTTTCTTGCTTCAACTTGTCGTTCTATTTGATAAGCCAGTAAAATGTTTTGAACTACCCATGAGGTTGGGCATGGCGGAGTTGTCACCCTTTTGTCCCCATGGTGGCATGCTTGTGTGGTCAACCATGGGTCTAATCCTACTCATCGGCTTGTCTAGATCCTTCTCAACATTGATAATCATTCCTTTGGGATTATTAATGTTTATGCTTCTAATGATGTTGTGGTGCGCTCTTTGCTTTGGCACTAGATTGTTGATTCATTGTTAGTTACTACCTAGTTATTATGTGGGGATTTCAATATGGTTGAGATGGCATATGCAAATGATGGCACCATGTCATTTAGATGGGAAGCTGGTGAATAGGAGGTGTGGTTTTACATGCTCAATAAATTAGGGCTTTTTATCCCAATATTGGTCGCTGCCATTCTCATTCTCTCTAGCACACTTGGTGTAATTTCAGGGCCAGTTCTGATAGAATATTTAAGCGCCTTGATCGTGCCATGATCTCAGCACAATATTTTTTCTTTTTTCATAGCTCTTCTCTGTCGATTAAGTCATTAGTGGATGTGAATCTATCCGACCACTTCCCCATTTATTTTCACATTGAATGGGAGACACAACAGCCTTGCACATGTAAAACTCATTTCTTTTTTAACACTTCTTTACTCTATCACAAGCCTACCTTGGCCCACATTCATAGAGTGTGGAATCTAGAGTGCAGTCCAACTCATCATACAGGTTGGATTACTTGGTGGAACAATGCTATCACACACATGGCTAGATTTATGCATATTTATGAGCACCAGCTGGCTATCTTTCATCGGTGGTCTTATGAGGCTACCACCATTGACCTGCACTCAGCTACTGAGGCTTTGGTGGCCAACCCCTTTTCCCCATCATTGCAAGTCAGGGTGGTGGAATTAAGGCACAAAAAGAAAGTTGCAAAAAATTATGTTGCCAAAGGTACGCAGATCAAAGTTTGACTACATTAGCTAAAAATTAGTGATCATGCCTCCAAAGAGTTTTTTTTGGTACTACATGCCAGGCACTCATCCCTGGGCATTAAAAAAGTCAAAGATGGCATTAAGGTGCTCTCTAAGCTCCTTGACATTCTCTAGGACTTTGTGTGTCATTATGAGTAGGTTTTCACTGCACAAGAACCCACCCCTGTGTGACAGCAAACCCTCTAGGATTGCCTTGTTGTTGTTCCAAATAGGTTTTCCTCAGCCCAGAGAATTTTTTTTTATCCTCAAGGAAGTTGTTCATTCCATGGCTGATGACAAAGCCCCAAGGATTGATGGTTTCCCTTATGAATTTTTCAAGACCCTTTGGGACTGTGTTGGGCAAGATTTGTATCATGTTTACTTAGAGTTTTTTCATGCTAATTATCTAGGTAACTTAATAAACAAAGTAAATATAAAATTCATACCTAAATCTAGAGATCCGGAGGACTTTTGCAACTAGAGGCCTATCACGCTTCTCAATGTCTCCTACAAAATTATTTCTAAGGCTTTGGCTCTAAAGATTCGTCATCTTTTGCCTCAAATTGTGTGCCTGGAGCAAACAAGATTCATCAAATCTAGGTTTATTCTAGATAATAATATTGTTGTTTGGGAAGGCATGGAATGGGCCAAGTGTTCAAACCAGAAATCCATTTTTGTTAAAATTGGTTTTTCCAAAGCCTATGACCACATTGAATGGCCTTTTATTCTTACTATGTTGCAAGCTTTGGTTTTGGACCTAATTTCATTTAGGTAATTCAAATGCTTTTTTTGGATGTCTATGCTTGTATCACCATTAATGTCATCAATATTCTGCTTTTGGACTCTTTCATTCCATTCGGCAAGGGTGCCCACTTGCCCCTTTCCTGTATGTGCTTGCGGTTGAAGGATTTGGTTACCTCTTGGCCAATGCGGTTTCCCAACAGCATGTCAAGGGTATTTCACTATCTAACTCTCAGGCTCAACTAGTTAATGGCCATTTTGTTGATGATTCTTTCCTCACTCTCCTAGAGGAAGAAGAAAATATTAAAGCGGCTCTAGATTGCTTTAATACTTTTTGTCTTGCTTTCAGATTTTTTATTCAGTGGCATAAAACTTTGTGCTACAGACAGTCTAAACTACCCACTCCTCCTTGGTTTTAGTAGTATAATTGGAAGTGGATTGGGCCAAGAGAAATTTTTCAGTTCCTAGGCATCCCCTTTGCTTTCTAGGTGTCTTCGGCTAAGTTATGGCAAGTTGTTCTTTCCAGGGTCGAGCAAAAGCTTGCTTACTGGAGTACTAAGCCCCTCTCTTTTGCAAGGAAATTTTAGGTGTGCTCCAAGGTTCTTGCGGCTACCCATGTTTATTATTCTTCCTGTTGGGCCGCATTAAAAGCTACCTATAGCAAGCTTGAAAAATAGCTTTGAGATTTTCTTTAGGCCTCTGTTGATTCCCATAAAGAGTTTCACTGTGTTTCCTTGGAATTTTTCTGCCTTCCCAAAGATTCTAGAGGACTTGGGTTGCTCTCCACCCAACGGCAAGGGACTTCCTTGTGTGTCGAATGGATAATCCATTCCCTTACTAGCGATGAGGCCTGGCAAATTCTTCTCAAAAATTGCATCTAGTCTGGCTTTCCTGTGCATAGACCCTCCTAGAAGGGGATTGGTTTTCAAACCCTTCTATTTATGGAGGAACCATTCCAAATTATGGGGAATTTTGTGGCTAAAAGCATTTGGAGAGCCTAGGAGGCAGTTAAGCAGATGCTTTGTTGGGCTGGCTCTAGTTTCCATGATGGGCTTTCACTCAATCAACAGAATTTTTGGTGGTCGCCCCTTTTTGCTAGCAATTGTCAACCATTGGCTAAATATCCTTGGCTTAAGGTGCTCAGATTCCACAAAAAGGGTATCCAGACCCTGCAACAGATTTTTCATAGACCCACAATGTGTATCATGCAGTGGGAAGAATTTTGTGCCTTGTACAGGCTTCATAACTAGGACCATGCTACTTATGATGGTCTGGTGAATGTTATTCCTATAGAGATGCTTCACAAGGTTGGAATTCATGGGACCAAACCTTGGTGGAAAGATTGGAAGTGGTATCCAAACACCTCTTTCAGGAATTACAAGCCTCGGCTTGGTTACAGGTGGCTTTCACCACACTTTCCTATGATTCAAAGTTTGAACCAGAGGTGGCTTCTTCAATATCATGCCCATGTTTGGTGTAAAAGATTTGTTGCCACTTGGTCTACAAGTTTTGAGCTAAAACTTGCCCACTTTTCTTGGTGTATTCTTTTCCAAGGTTGGGCCTATGGGTTCTTGGCTTGTTCACCCGGGGGTCTAGAACCCTCGTTGCCCTTTTTGTGGGCAAGCTAAGACTTTTAAGCATCTTTTCTGGTTTTTTCCTAGAGCTTAGTAATTTTGGACTTGGATTCATGACTTCTTTCGGCCCTTTTGGCCAAATCCTTTCTCCTGCCATATGATTCTGCTGGGAGACTCGCCCAAAATTCCTGCTAAATATACTCAGCTTTGGCACACTTTAAAGGTGGAAATCCTTTTCAATATATGGAAAGATATAAATTCCTGCATATTTTCTCACTCTTAAATGGATATTAATGTTTCATTATATGCTAAATCTATTATTTGTTCTAATGTGCTCTTACATATTCAGGTGCAAGCTAACAAAGTTGCACTTGAGGTTGCTCACCTGCAAGTGTTGTTGGACCACTAGGGTAATGCCCCATGTATTTTTGCTCGGGTGCCTGATTTTCCCACCTCTTCTCACAACTGGTCGCCTTCTCGGGGCTCGAAATGGAGTGGTTTTGTGCATCCCCACTCTCAGCCTCCTCTTCAATGGGATTCTTGCCCTCTCCAGTGGACCTACTCTCCTCTGTCATGGGCTAGCCAGGAGTGGCCCTCTAGCGGTGCTTTGGGGAGCAGCGGTGATAGTTCTAGGTGGCCCTCTGATGACACTCCTGCTTCTAACTCTGGTAAGATTTTTCCACTTCTTGTGCTTGCAATCTCACCCCGATGCAAGGATAAAGATAAATAGAAGGAAAAAGATGTTGACGATGGTTGGGGTCCTCCTCCTAACATCACTCCAAACCCCGTTGATGTATGGGGGAAAAACATGGATGACAGAGACCCTCCCATCTCTTTTGGCACTGCTTTGGCCACTTAATGGCCCTTTTTATATGTTTTGCAATCATATACTTCTGGGCTCAACCCATGTGACTGGTTATTTTTTTGGTTTTTCTGGGCATTTCCCATGTGACTCTCGGGGTGTGCCTTCTTACCACCCACCTTTTTTTTTGTGAATATGTAACTTTATCTTTATATTAATATAGATAGTCTCCTATTCATCAAATATATATATATTTCATTACAAGGTTTGAGTTAGGAAAGGTAACTCACAAAAGTGCCAAGGAAGATGTATAGTCTACATTGAATTCACTCATTGAGAAATTTGATGATGTGAAGAAGGTTAAAGATCAATACAAGACCAAAGCAGAGCAGTTAAATTTGGTGCTTTAGAAGATTACCCAATCTTCAAAGTCAATAGTTCCTGTAGCCATGAGTATTGAAGATACAATTATTTAGGAGGTTGGAAAGGTGCATTCAAGAGGCAGAGCAATCGATGAGTTTCTAGATAGAATGATAGCATAGGAAACACAACTTCTAAGATCTTATGTAGAAAGAATGAGGAATATGGAAAAAATAAGACCAAAGTTAGATAAAACTACTGATACATTTTCCCAAGAGAAGCAAGAAATAGAGAACAATTTAGAAGCTTGGATCAAGATGAAGAAACTCAAGCTTGATGCATTGGTGGAAATTTGGATAATTCCCAATAGAGATATGTTTGTTGAGGTAAAGGAAACAATTATACACAAGCTAAATATCATCATAGAATTGATCAAATACTTGCAGGATGCTTGAGAAGTCAGTGAAGACAATGATTTGCATCTTGTCCACAAAATTGAGGAGCTTCCTTGTAAGTTACTTGATGATAATCAAAAATTCCTTTCCTCTAATGAAGTTGTTCAAGAATTCACATCCATGATCCAAAAATAATTTAAAGATCAAGCCTTCTCTGTGGCTTCAATGCAAATATTGATGGATATTCAATTAACCCTAGATAACCTCAAGGTGTCTTTAGAAAGGCACAAGAAAGTTTGTAACACTATGAAGGATTTAATCACAAGAGTCCTAACTATTTCCAAGCATACTTCAGGTCCTAATAATGAAGAAGTTAAAGAAGACATGAAGAAGTATGAGGATTTCTTGGAGAAAGACAACGAAGAAAGTTGAACGTGCCTTATTTTTCCCTTAGTTTACTTTTCAATATTTTTCATGCATTATGTAATTAGTTTTCAACATTTTACATGTCTTTTTTTGAAATGTAATTACATGTAAAAACAGAGAAGTCCTAAATCAAATCGGACTCTCCTATTGAATAAGTCAAATTAGTTATTGCTTTCCTAAATTAACTCTCAAATGTCCTATATATATATGAGGGAGTTTCTTTTGTAATGGGGCTTTGATCTTTTGAAGCAAAACACTACCCATTTTGAGAAGCATACTTGAATCTTTGTTTTGAATGTGCATATCAAAATTAATCAATAAAAGAAGAAAATTTTCCTCCAACCTTTGGTTTAGAGCATATTTGTTGTGTGTAAGATTGTTCTTACATCTTTCTTATCACTTTATCTTGAAATTGGTTTATAAATTGGCGTAATATTTCATTGTTGAAGGGAATTCATATTTGATATTGATAGACTTTGAGCTACAATATTGTGTTTGGAGATTTATGTTCTTGTGTATGAATTTGGTTAATAACTTGAAGTCTTTGAGTTGTGATTATTGGCTATGTTCTTGTGGATCTTTTGGTGTCATTCATTGGTAGTCTTTGAGTTGCGACTTGCTATACTTGCTACCATTTGAGTCATCATGGAAATTTGTTGAAGTCTTTGTGCTCTTGTAGATTTTCTTATTATCATCACTCACTGGTAGCATTCTAATTATTCGTGCATCTAACTAAATCAGATATTGGTCATTATTGCTCCAACTAGTGTTTTGTAGTTTGTTACATGTGGTAAACATCAAGGGAATACTATTGTAATCTTGAAAAAGGAAACATCTATTCTAAAAGAAGAGAATATGATGATGGAAACACCCCTATGGGCAGTTTTAGTGTACATAAGCATAGTTTAATTACTAGTTTATTTAGTGAGCAATAAGAAGGGGGCTTCCCATTTACGAAAGGAGAGATTAATTTCTCATCATAGTTGTGGTTGAAACTTCCATTTTTCAATTATTAAAGGAACTAAAAAATATTCACCCAACATTAACACAATATATCTTGCACATGCCAAAGATTCATGGGGGTGCACCCAACACAAAGTAAAACACAAACACAAAAATCCATCCAACACAACATAGAGCATGTCATTAAGCTAGCACATGAAAAAATTCGCACCACATCTATTTTTGGCTAATGCAAGATTATGTTGATCCAAGGATTCCCTTACATCAATTGTTCATACATATCATTGACACAAATCTCCCATGAACAAATTGACCAACAAAGTGAGATTCCAATGAAGACATATGGATAGTAGTGTGTAATTTAGTGGGGACATTACGGATCTAATTAATGGAAATTTTAAAATATTTATGCTCCTCTTGATTCAATAATTTAATCCATTGAGCTAAGTAAATTGGTTTCTAACCTCTACAATTTATGAATATTCAAAATAAAAGTATCTATATAGCTAAACTCATGGTCTACTTGAAGGCGGTGAACATGGTGTATTAAATTGTTGAGACATGAACCTTAGAAAAAGGGAGTACACTATATAGTGTGTAATTTCTCATTAAATAATATGTATAATTTTTCACCTCAAATTTGTCTAAATAGAATTCATACAAGATTTGTACATGAGGGGAAATCATTCTATTTTTCACAATAGGATAATTTCACATGAAGAAAATATACTAATATAAAAAGGGATAGAGATTAAAAACTAAGATAAAATGCATAAAAGGTCACAAATATCAAACATATTGAGATCCATGTCAAGAAAGACTTCATGGAAGTGAATAACAATGATTACATGACATATATAGCTGATTTTTATTATAATTTCAACATTGTTCAATAAAAAAAAGTGTCACTTCACATGGACATGTGTAGAACACACTTTATTAGCCTTAAAATAGATCCTTCGCCTAGATAAATAGATCGTGTAAAACTCTCCTTAATTTTGTATGATTATAATTATTCATATTTAGATAATAATAGTGCTCAAACATTTGAGTAGCATGCATGAGAACTCAAGTAATTGTAATAAATACCACCATTGATGAATATATAAAATATTAAAAAAAAACTGAATTGAGCGAATATCTAAGAGTATGGCACTACTTTCTTTTAAATACACATTGTTGCATTTGCATACACCAATACAATGAAATTTATTTACTCCATAAACCACCAATCAAGTTCATAATATTCTTTGTGCCCCTCAAACGAATGCTCAAGTATCAAACTTGGGTAAATATTAAAATTATGAATAGTTCATTATAGGTGTTGGTATTTGTACAAGTTTTTCTAGAACCTTGTATTACACGAGAATACAAGATAAAGAAAATACTTTTTGTTCCATTGTTGTGAAATGTCTAAGGGTGAATGGAACATTAGATCACCTAGAAGCTAGTAGAGTCTTGGCCTAAATATTACACATTCAAATTGTAAGCCATTACACTAAGTAAATTGGTTTTCTAACCTCCACAATCCATCATGATTCTCACAAAAATATTATTTGTAGTGTTATAATGATTGTCTATCTAAGGTGTAAGCATGTATGATCTCATTAACCATATTAAATCTTTGAGATATAATCCTAAAATGGGGAAGAGTATTAACAGTAGTGTAAAATGATGAAATGGGATCTAGGGTAAACACCTAACCTAAATCCCTCATTCCACCATAAATATTGAGGTACGTAAAAGTAATCAAGAGACACTTTTTGGTTGTTATTCTTAAGGGAGAGCCAAACATGTTGGTCAAGGTTTTGGTCTATTTTTTTTTTATGATGAGATGTGATGATTGATTAGAAAATATAATGAACTAGGTGAATTAAGACTAAAGTGGCAAACTATTACAAAATATAGAAACACATAACAAAAAGACAAAAAAGGAAATAAAACTAGAAAGTGCAAACAAAGAATAACTTGCCACTCAAATTTGAGGTTGAGCAGATAGGATAGGTACACTAGGATCCTAGTCTAGAAGTGTTAAATTTTAGGGTTTTTGAGTGAGTACATGTTTAGTAGTGTCTACAAGTCTCTAATTGTGAAAAACTAAATATGAAGTCTAATAATGTCCAAATAGTCAATATATCTTGATTTGTTAATAAATAGGTACATGAATGCATAACTAGGGTTTTGAAGCCTTAAGAATCCACTTCAATCAACTACATACCTATAACCTACAAGATAAACAAGGGAGAAGGTTTGTTCCATAATGCCTTGGTCAAACCCCATTTTGGTGTTTCCACTTCCACAAATGACTATGATAATAATGGTATAAATTGTGTGCTCTTGAGGGAGTAGAGACAAATGAATAAATAATAATGATAAAGAACACAATTGGAACTTACAACTCAGATCTAGTATCCTTGTTGGAATGTTTGTCACTTTTCTCATCACATACAAGGAGAAATAGGATGATGCTTGGAGATCCGATGAGTGTTAGTATACATAATAATAATAAACGAATAAATGAAACATCTTACATTGTATGAACATGAATTTTTTGATGTATTGAAAATTGTAATTGATTGTTTTCGATGGGGAAAATTCACAATAAAGTATGAATTAATAATAGCAACCACAAAACTACCTAAATTCAAGCCATGAAGACCCTAATCTAGCAATGATGTACAAATGACAATAGAAATCCAAATAATTGTTATCACCTAAGTACGCACCCTTGCTAAGTTGTAGAATTTAGCTTACTAGTGAAACATTGGATCTTTTCTAGGTTGTGGGTCACCTATGATGGAAAAGAACCTCCAAAGAGGGTTGGTTCCCTTTGGTGTTCACCTATATTGACTTAACTATTACTTTTTTGCTGATGAAAACTTAGGATAGAAGGATGATATGAATTTAAATCTATCTACATGGGTGATGCACAAAATATGTTTTGTCCAGACTTCACACTTCTATTTTAACACAACCAAACATCAACTTGGTTGTTTGTGCACAACATCAATATTTGACATATCTATATATCAATATTTCATGGAAAGTTCTATGGTTTTTTCAATTTTAGAAGGAATAGAAGTGGTATTCTTCACAAATAACATGTGTTTAAATAGTGACACAAGCAATTACCTACACAAATATATCCTTTTTGCTTGAAAAATAATGAAAATGAGACATTAGATTGGCGTATAGAAATCACAAAAATGACATCAATTATCTTACATACATAATGGGAACAAAAAATTTGAAAGCCAAAATTTCTTAACTTTATTGATAGTAAGTGTTTCCTTATAGTAAAACAATTCTGAAAATGTATATTTTCTTGAAAAATGCTTTGAAATAGAAGTATTATAGTGCTTGTTTTCAGTCTGAAAACTGAAAAATCAAAGTTTACAATACACTAAAAGGAAAAAAAGAAACTTTTACGTCTTACAATACAACTCCAAGAAGTGAAATAAATAAACTAAAATGAAAGTAAGCTTTCCTTTTGTCTATCCTATGTTGGAGGAAAAGTAGGACATACTTTATGACCGTTTAAGACCACTACTTTACTACTTTGACCAAGTTGTTGGGCCAATCCTCATTTGGGTGTTGGAAAACTATTTCATTTACTTTGACTCCTTCAAATACTTCAAGGTGGCATTGGAGAAAGATAGGTTTGGGTTAATAAAGCTTGACCTTTTGACCTTGCTCTTTAAAATTCCTCCTAAATACTCTCAACTTGTTGTCCAAGTCACCAAACTACCCCTATATCTCTTCAATTGCTCATAACCATTCATGGTGCTGCCATAACTAAAATTAATTAATTCAAACTACCAATTTCAACCTCCTTTTCATAATGATAGGGCATGTGTGCAAGGACTTTGAAATGAATTAGCACTCCTTGCGGTGTAGGATAAAAATTTGAATAGGTCTTATGACTTAAACTATGACTTGTTAAAACAACCTACCCTTGAAACTCCATGCTAGGAGGTTGTCATTCTTCATTGACCTAAGGATTTTCATCTTTATTTTTTAATTCAATGTGAAGTGTAATTTTTGTCCATGATCTTGCTCTACCACTACCCATCAATGGTTTTTCCACATGCTTATGATCCTCAAGCTCTCTCCTTAGGAAAATCCTCGTAGTTTTCTAACTTCCCCCTCATTACTATGTTCATATCATTGTAACTATATAGTATTGTCACCTTGTAGGTGCACATAATTTAAAATAAATAAATGAAAACTCAATCCATTATCCATTGTTTCCCTCTTAAAATTTGTATGCATGGCCACTGTATTTCCATTTTACTATCCTTTCATACTCCATATGATGGTTTTATGATTGTCCCTTCTCATTGTTTGAACACCTTGAATTTATCAACTTTGTTACTTGTCCTTTCATTTTCATTTTTGAAGTCTGAGATTGTCTTTCAACTTGATCTAGAGTACTTTTATGCCTTCAACATTTGGCATCTCCATGGTATTCCTTGGCTCTTTGACTCTAACTATACCATTCTTTGTTGGAGAAAACTTTGCAACAAGTATTGATAGTCACCTTCATAGGAATTGTCATATATGTCTTAACATGACTATCACTACTCATGCTTTTGACCATCCTTGAACTTTCCATTGTTCTTTGTCCTTTTTCCACTTTGAAATGTGTTATGCTCATTATATTTGGATTTAGTCATCTACTCATGTGAAATTTATCCATACTCCTAATGGAATCACCTTTATCCATGCTCACTACTACATACTCCTTTGAATCTACCCCCACATTAGGTCACTACAACATTTGATTGCCCTTGAGTTTTATGTACATGCCCCTTTGGGATTTCTTGAGAGATTGTGCTTGTTATGACTTTCCTATCCTTGCTACAATCCTTTTGCATCTTAATAATTGTCACTAAAACAATAGTCTTGTCATGGGTTTCTAAACTTCCAATGATGACTGTATGGTGTTGCTAAACTCCCTTTTAGATGTTTGGCTATAAATTTTCATTGTGATGACATCCATTTATTAACAATCTCTTAACACTTCCTTTCTAACACTTGACACAATAACCTTTAGGTACAATAACATTGTCATTCATAAACTTCTAGCACTATTATGGAGTCTTTATATTACAAAATACTGTCTCACAACCTCCTTACACTTTCATGTATTGGCTCACACTTGACTATCCTACATAATACAAACCATAATTCCCTTAAAGGAACTTAAAAATATATCACTTGCTTGTTAATATATGCACAGACTATTTATGAAGAGTCTTATGTCTTTTGTGTTATGACTCTACAAAAGCTCTATTGGATCTATCACTATCCATTTGAGACTTAAATATCATGAACATCTCAAGTTCCAATGACTGTCACCTATGCTCATTTCATAGTGACTACATTTTTTTGATTGCTCCACATCACTATTCTTGAATATTGATTATCATTTATTGACTGTGACTTCCCTTTTCCATATAGAGACCATTTTTTGTCTACTGTCACATATGCTTTTGAATCCTAGTCTAAGGTATTAGGCATTTGATGTGCCACTAGAAACTAAAAATTTTGACTCACCTCCATTAGCATCATTTCATTTTAGACCTTTCCAAAGACTCCAAGTTGTCCCTTCCAAAGGTTTTGCTCATAAATTAATACTCAAGTCTGCCTCTTATGATGAAAAATCATTGTCCTTGCATTATTAGTTTTGCATCATGCCTATCTTTTGCACATTAAAGATTGTGGAGACTTATACCAGTGTCTAGAGTGTATACTCTACCATTTTGTCTTTTAAAATAAGGCACACTTACATCAAATCATACATTCATTATATGTTAAAAAATGAACCTTCACAACATTAAGAGTCTTAACCAAAGTTTAATACATAGCCCCAATCTTTTTACTTCACTATCATATTGTGTGTGTTTTCACTCAATGGCCTTGGACCCTCATAATCTTGCACATCACCCAAATCATGAATTACCTTGTGCATGTCATTAAAAATACTTACCATCTTAGTTTATGACTTATGATTAGGTCACTATGGCATGTGAGGTTTTCATACCTTTAAAACTCCTTGCTAGTACTCTTTACTAATGGATGCAATTTTTCCCTTGTTCCATTAGCTGCCTATCTCCAATGATTTCCTATGCTTCCATGCTCCTTTCCTTTTTCCCCTAATTTCTTGAAACTGTAACATAATTGTTCTCCTTAATTCTGATAGAAGAAGATGCAACATACAATTTGTCTTCACATGCCCCTTTCCTTTACAAACCAATACAACCTCCTATTTATAGATTCCTATTCATAGTAGAGTTCTCTCATAACCAAAAAGAAATTCTATCAACATAGGAAGCTGTCTTCACAAAACTGATGGACTTGCAACTATAACATAATTAGTTTATCTTCTTGTGAGTGAACTAGATTTTTCTACAAGGGGACACCTTGTAGAGATTGAGAATCATAAGATTTTGGAGATTAAATCTTACAAACAAGATTAAAATCCTAGATATGAGTGGCAATAGTCTGTATGGTGAGATTGAACCTAGCATATGTTGCTATCATGATATATTGTTATTAATATCTTAACATGAATATAGTATTTGTCATGTGGATCCTATTATGATTATTCATGCTCCAAATACCACAAATTTGCATTCCATTCCACTACACTAACAATTTTCCTCCCTCATAATCATATGCAATCCTTTCTTGCTCAAACTCTTTATGGAAGTTATTCCTTTACCTAGCCCCTCAAAAGGAATACTCTCTATCTTCAAACTCATTTTCCATCCTTCACTGTATTCCTTACCCTTCCCACCACTATTGTTGATGAGGCTTAGTAGATCTTTGCTCTCATAAATAATAGAAACTTGTGATCCATATGAACCCATATGGTCATGTTCAGAACAAGGACAATACTTGGTACAAAATGTTGTCTAGTGGGTTGATTAGTTAGGTAACATGAAGATTAGACACTAAATGGAAGTTCTTCCTTATCACTAGATGGGCATTCTTTTATGAGGTTCATCACTAACAATGTGGTTAGTTCTACCAACCTAAAATTTTACAAGTAGTAGCTACCCTAAATATGAGAATATGATATTATGTTTCCATGTATTCTTCACTTTATAAATCCTACATACAAGTTGCAACATACACATCAAAATGTGTTCCCAAAATAAAAGAATATTTGTTGTGGCAAACCATTTCATATCCCTAATCTCTAATATTTTTTAACAGCTACACCCAAATTTCATAAGTATTTCCAATCTTACCACATATCAAGGGCTATAAAATACCATTGTGCTTTATTTGTAATCTCCCCACATTTCATGATATATATATATATATATTCCCTCCTAAATTTACCATTCTACCTATCTACCTATATATGACTTTGAGAAAACATATAATCCAATACATAGGAGGTTGAGAGTTATTTAGTGTACCTATTAAGATGAAGATACAATCATAAAATATCTACAATGTGGCAGAGTTGATGGATCCTTTAAAACTCCCAATCTCCATGTGTTATGACAAGTCTTTTCCATGATTCTTTAAGTTTGGCGTTGAAATTGATTGTGTTGTTTGTACTCCTAAATGATGAAAGGGCCACTCCACATGGCATAAAAATTCATGTGTTTCCTAGGCTTGCTCTTAAGTTCATCCCACTTGAGCACTACATCTCCTTCCTAGAACACACTTAGTGTTGCCTTCTTTTCAAAAGACTTCTTCACTTGACCTTGGTGGAATTTCATAGTTTTCATGGCCTTGTCTATTGCTTCTTCAATATCCAATAGTTGTGCATATATAACTACCACGAGGTCATCTTCTTCAAGCATCTCAAGATGATTGACCATGTCAAGCGCTGGGAGTTCAAAGGAAAAAGGTAGCCTTGCTTCCTTCCCATAGATCAACACATATGGTGAGTTACCTATTGCCCTTTTTGGAGTTATCCTATCTACCCAAAGGGAAGATTTTAACTTTGTGTGCCATGTTATTTGGTGGTATTCCATTGTTCTCTTAATGATCTTGATCAAATTCTTGTTAGTGGACTCAGAAAACCATTTCCTTGAGGGTAATAATTTGATGAAGTACTCAAGAATATACCTTGTTTTATAGCTGAAACAACAAAAAATAGGTTGGGTTTTGAGAGAGGGGTTCACCAAAATGATAATAGATAGACCTATTTCTCACTATTTCATTAGGAAATGAGATCCACACAAAGAAATGACTTACAACCCTTAGACCTAAGCCAACTCAATGAGGGAATCTATTGATTTCCTTATGCTTTAGGATGGGGGCTTCAACCTAAACAACACTTTTGGGAGAAAAACTAAAAAATAGAAAATCTACTCAATTACGCACATTCAAACTTGAAACAACAATTTAAAGGTCAATACTAATAGAAACAAAAAAAATTATGCAGATCTCATAAGGGAAGAATACAATGCACCAGTCACCAAAAGGTAGTTTTGGGAGGCTGTATGGGACTCATTCGCCCATGGGCGAATGGGTCTCTTCTCAGGATTTTTAAAAAAAATTTGGGAGCCTCTGATGTCAATTTGTACCTTCCATTTGATCTGGGTTGTAGTGTCAAAAAGTTAGAAATCATATTTGTAGGTGTGTTTTTATGCCTTGACAACAACTTTGACAACTTTTATAATCTTGCTCTTCAAAATATCTTCAATCCTTCTTCAACCTAAAATCTACAACACAAACACAAGAGGGAAAAATTATTTGTTTTGGTGAATGGGGGTTTTCCTTAGGAAAACCTATTTGGGTAATTAAACCTTGAGTTGAAATAATGAAATGTGAAAGGAATGACAAATGAACAAGCTATGTTGTAACTCACCAAACCCTTGAATAAACATTTGGAAATTTGTAATTCTTATCTTGATCTTGCATGAAATGGCTTCAATGGATGTGGATCTTGATGCTTGAATTGATGCTTTGAATTATTGACTAGATCTTTGAAACCTACATCACAATGTTAGCTCCAAAAACATGCATGATGCAAGAAGACTTTGACATGATGATTGAGATCTTGAATGTTGCAATAAATGCTTGAGAAATTTTCTCTTGAATGTCTTTATAATAGTATTTGCTAATATGAAAGTTCACCTCTAGCTAGATAATAATTGCTTAGACTTGATTTGATAAAATAACCTTGTATTATAGGTATGTATCCTTAATTTATCAAAAATTAAACATTACAAGCCAACATCAAAATTTGAATTTAGAGACATTAAAATATTGCCAAAAAAAATTTAAATTCAAGTTCAAAGGCCTAGAGTGAACCCATTTTCCCATGGGTGAATGGGTCCCAAGTCCTTAAATTCTAAAAACACACATTGCTCAAGGTAAAGTGTTATGTGTTGGCATTAATTATTACCAAGTTTCCCCTTCAAAAAATGTAATTTATTAGGCTTGTAGATGCAAAATAGGGCTTATTAAGGCATAATTAAGTCCAATTTTAAATGAGGGGTCCAAACAAAGTGTGAAAATGTAAAGGAGTACATTTTTCTACACTGCAGCATCCCACTCACTAATTCTTGTACCAGTGAAAGCCAAAGAATTGTCAAAAGTAATGAAGTTAGGAACCCCAAACATTGTTACCAACTCCTCATAAAAGTTCAAAACAATACTTTCATTTGCTTCTTTGAGGGTTTTAGCCTTCGTCCACCTTGTGAAATAATCAATGGCAGTCAAAATACACTTGTGGAAAACACTAGATGGAGGATGTATGGCCCCAATGAAGTCAATACCCCACTTTATGAAGGGTTGTTCAATCTATATGGGCCTCAAAGGAAGAGCTAGTAACCTTTATTTTTCTGCAAAAATTGCACATTTGACACATTTCCTTGCCCATGCATGGGCATCCTTGAAGAGGATTGGCCAATAGTACCCAACCCTCATAATCTTCCAAGCTATTGTCCTTGGAGAAAAATGACCACCAGTTGTTTCATCATGAAATTAATGGAGTACCTTGTCAACTTGGTAAGTATCTATGCATCTTAATAAGACTCCATTGTGATCCTTCCTAAAAATCACATCATTGACAAGTACAAATGGAACAAATCTAAAATACCTTATTTTTTACTTGTCCAAGCCATGTGGACACTCACCAGTTTGAAGATAATGTACCATTTCATGTGTCCAACTAGTACCCAATGATGGTGTAGTAGTTTGTGGCTCATTATTTTTCATGAGGGCAACTTCTTCTTGAGTTTTTTCATTATTTTCTAACCCAACAACTATTTGTTCACACAGTCCCATACCTCTTACCAGCTTTGTGACTTTTATTTCCACATCATATTCCATCACTTTGGTGATCCACCCAACCATTTTATCACTCAAATATTTACTCAACAAAAACTCTTTAACACTTGAGTGAGAAACCATCAATTGAATCTTGTTATTGGAAACCAAATGACGAAATTTTTTCAAACTTCTAATCACAACAAGCACTTGCTTCTCAAAAAAACAATACCTTTGCTCATAACCTTCTAGGCTTTGACTAAAAAATGTTATTGGCTACTCAAAACCATCTTCATTTTGTTGTACCAATATAGTAGAGATGCTATCTATGCTATCAAAATCATAAAAGATGAAATATTTGGTGAAGTTAGGATTTACCAATGTAGGTGTTGTTGTTAATGCTTCTTTAATAGCCTCAAAACTGATTTTTTCCTTCTCTTGTCCAATTAAAACTTACTGTAATGGAGTGAATTTTCACCCCTTGAAAATTCCCCATTTACACCCCCTTACCTTAGAAAAATCAAGCTTGACAATGCATCCACTTTCCACCCACTTGGCAGTTGTTTGTAGTGTCAATGAGGGAATTTTTGTTAGGGATGCTAGTGCAGCGTATGGACATTTGCACGATGCACTGTCGTCTTGATAGGATTTCTACCTCTAGAATCTACAACTCGGTGTTACACTTCTCCATTGGCGATGAAGTGTAACGCCCCTGCACCCTTGACTAGCCTCGAACTGCTCTTTTGGGATTTTATTCATCCTAAAAACATCTTCTCCATTCATTCGATCTTCTTCACATATTCTTCAATCTTCTTGAACTTCACTCAATCACACTTGCTGCTACACACTTCATTTTCATAGCATTCTCCATTATTTAAGATCCAATCTAACACTCTACTAGCTTATCTCCTCACATTGTTGTGGCAACATTCGCATCTTCAAGCTTGTGAGCTCACATCTCCCTTCACGTGTTCGAGGGCATCTTGTTGGGGAGTTGATATCCATTTTACTTAGCATCGTTATTTTGTTTATGTAGAATATTTTTGTTAGCATTGATTGGTATTCTTCCTTTCAGTGCTTTCCTTTATCATATTTTTTCTATTGTGGTTATCTTGATTGTCTGTGGAGGTGGGAAGACCGAAACGGGGGTTTGATTACAGCAAGCCCTAAAACAGCCCCAACATTTTTCCCCATTTTATTGTGTGTAGGTGTTTGCATTCGTGTGGAGCTTATGGGAAGTTGGACCAACCATAAGTTTAGTTTCTACCACCTTTACTTTCATCAACTTCCATCTTCTTAAGTTAAAGTATTATTCTTGTCATTTTAGTATTTTAGCTCTTTATGTTTTTTGTCATTGCATAAAACCATATTTATCAGATTGATTAGTTAATTCCTTGTTAATATTAATTTTGTTTCATACTCTTTGTCCCTATGAATTCCAGTGTCTAACTAGGATGCCAACACCCTGCACTATCGGCTTTCTTTCATGTTGGAGTCCTTTGGGAGAGAGTCGCTTAGGTTATAGTCTTGACTCGAGAATTTTCTCACCTAGTTTCCTAAACTCTCGATTCAATAAGAGGACAATGATAGATTTGTTGTCCTTCCTTTTTTCCCTCAAACATTAAGCTTACCTTAAACAATCCTTAGTGTGAGGTAGATTAGGGCAGTTGATTGTTCTAAACCCTCTCGTTACTTGGGTTCCTATGTAATCTGTCTCCCTCTACACTCATATTCTTCTTCAACATTACAATCAGAGGCCTCAAAATATTGGCTACATCAAGTATAAAACTCCTCAAAAAATTGATCCTACCAAGGAAACTTTACAGTACCTTTTTATGTTCATCAGTATTTTTTTAAAAATAGTTATGTCATCAAGATAAATTAGCACCAATTAGCAAATTAACCCTTGGAAAGCCATGTCCATTTCCCTTCGAAAATTTTTACCAGCATTGGACAAACCAAAAGGAATTCTCTTGTATTCCATTGTTCCCACTTTGTGGTGATTTTTTTCTTATACTTATACCCAAAATAGCCATCAAGTAGATAAAACATCATTGAACCTGCAATAACTTGTAGAATTTGTTCCATAGAGGGCAGTGGGTAATGGTCTTTGAGTGAGGCCCTATTCAAGTATTTGAAGTCAACACAAAGTCTAATCTCCCCACTTTTCTTCCTAATAGGAACAAGGTTGGAAACCCATGAGGTGTGTTTGATTGGGAAAATGATACTACCCTTAATCAACTTATTCAAATTTTTTTTCATGAGTGGCTCAAGCTTGGGGTTCAAAGGCCTTTGTATTTTCCTTACTGGTTTTTCTTGAAGCTCAAGCTCAATGGTATGTTGGGAAATATTTGGGTCAAAACCTTTCAAATAAAAATATTCCCAAGAAAAAATATCATGGAACTCTTGACAAAGTAAAACAAAAGCTTCTCTATCCTCTTGAGAATAATTCTTACCAATCTTAAGAAGCTTACCTTTGAAAATTTCTACTTCTTCGTAGTGCTCTTGCTTGATATGCATGCTGGTTTTTCCCTTTTTAAGCTGATCATATAAACTAAAAATGGACTCTAAGGTGACCAAACCCTTTGGTAACTTTTTTTTAGTTGTATAATCTAGTCACCATATTGTTGTTGTAATTTTCCTTTATTTTCAGTTGAAAACTTAGCTTCCACAAGAAAAAAATTGAGCACTTGTCCATCACTTTCAAAGACTTTCCAATGGACATTATTGTCAAGAATAAATAGTCTTAATGCCACCTTAACATATTGTTTTACCTTATACTTTTTAATATCATTTGGAATATCAAATTTGTCACCTATGACAGCCAACCTATCAACATGCATGTTCTAATTTCTAGGTAAGGACATCAGATTAAAAGCATCAAATTCTTCTATCATATCCCATAACCTATGCTTATAGGACTTAAGAAAGTCATGTTTGGTCACATGCAAGCCTCTTACTTGGTTTACAATTATCTCACTATCACCAAACATTTGTAGGAAGCTTATTTTCCTCTTCCTTGCCCACTCCAAACCTTGTATAGGACCTTCATACTTAGTTGTATTATTAGTACAGCTAAAAGAAAAAAGAAATTTGAATAATACTTTTCACCTTATGGAGATACAAGTATAGCACCCCCACTAGCTCCATGTTTATTTCTTGAACCATCAAAAAACATCTTCCAAACTTCATTTTGTTGTTCATGTTACTTTTCATTTTTCTTTTCAAGGTGAGGAATGATAGAATCTTGCTTATGAATCATGTAAACACCTAGGTCTACCTCTTCAAGATTTCTGTTTGGATCAAGTTCAATGTTTTCAGCTGCCCATTCATCCAATAAAATGTTTGGAATACTCTTAGTTTGGGTGCTTGCCTCTTGGATATTAGTACGCTCATCATCATCAAAAATAGCATAGTTAGCATTGGAAACACAAGGTACATATGGCTCTATGTGATATTTTTCTATTGACTCATATTTAATAGTCACTTTGGTTCCATATCTTGTCCTAAACAACATTTGTGACCAATTTGAAGATAGATAGCCACCTATTTTAGCATTGAAATCCCTTGAAAGACAAAAAGCAAAGTAAGGTGGCTAGTCAATCACATAAGCATCCTACAGAATGAAAAAATTGGGACATGCATGCAAGGTAAGATTCAAATTCTTAATAACTCCTACAGTATTTATGGTTGTCCCATCAAGTTGAACTACCCCTTTTGCAAGATATTGATATCCCAAACCCAACCTATCTACAATTATATTAGGCATGACAAAACTACTAGCCCCTGAATCGATCATGTAATTATGAACAAGGTTATATCCTATGAGCAATGACACCTAGAAAGGTGACATCTTGAATTCTTTGTTTGGTTGTCCATTATTGTTTTGGGGTGTATTGGTAAGTACAACCTTGTCTTGATTAGTAGGATGTTCATTTGACACACTCAAATTTGATAAGGCAACTTGCAACAAATCCCTTTGTCCTGGGATAGAAAAAGAGTCCCACATAGACATACTAACATTTGATTTCTTCATATTCTCAAGAATGTTAAAAGGATCAATGTTTTAGAATCACATTTTATTCATTTGGGTTCATGTTAAAAACAAATTGGATTCTTTTCTATCATGCTAAACCTAATCAAATTATAGTATCATATTTTTTTGAGATGTTTCTCTATGTCTCCAAGTTTATTTAGCATTGCACGCCTCTTTTCATGGATTCAAGGTCTTCATCAAACTACTAATTCTTCCTAGTGGGTCCACATGTGTGGATCTACAACCTAAGAATGAGGATGATATATGGTAAATGTAAAACTTTATTTTAATTATCATAAAATGATATTTTATCCTCCAAATAGTTGATTGCATTAAATTTTTTACTCAATGAAACATATATTCCTACATTTGGATCCCTCTCCTTTAATCATATGTAGTTACAGTAAGTACAAGGCTCTTAATCCTATTATTTTATCATTTTATACTTTATATTTTGTAATTTTTTCTAAGTATGGGTGAGGGTTTCTAATTTTTCTATATATTCCTATATGTGTTTTTTATTTCTTAATACATGGCATTAATAATGGATTCATAATTTCTCTTATTTTTATTACTTTATGAGTTACATGAGGTAGATCATAAGAAAGGGTTATGATCTTTTTTATAGGGACAATGGAGTTCAAGGTCTTAATGCATCAAGGAATTGTGTAATTTAGGATTACACCAAAGTTCATCACACATAATTAACATGTCTACCATCACCGTTGGTAGTCATGAATTCACATAAAAGACCTTAACTTGTCTATATTGTCATATTTCCTTGATACCACATCTTATTATGATTATTATGAAATTTACTAGCTACTTTAAGAATCCATAATTCCATATATGATGGTTATTAGTGTGTTCCCATATAAGGACAAGGAATGAAGAAGTACTAATGATGTTGGTTGGATCTCACCATAGAGGGTTATATATGCTCTAAAACCTAGGACTATCCCACACTTGATGATTTATATGGAAAAATAATGATAAGACAAGGTTTTGACTTCATAGGAAATCCATCAATCCATTTCCATTATCGGATCTCTCTATGAATGCTCTAAACCCTAAATAAGTCATCTCTTGAAGAAGTCTCTCATGGTCATGAAAACATAGATGTCATCACAAAAGACTAAGGAAACTACCAACCTTACCATTTTCATCCAACAAAAGACTATCATGCCACATTTGACTAGAATATACCTTCGTGTGTCCATTATAATACTCATTTATCACTAAAACATTGATTTAGAAACACGACAAGCTAGTGGAAATAAATATCAAACATTCATGATGAGACCCCACCAAGAATATTTTCCATTACATGCATTATGGGGTTGAATTTAATGTGACAACATGTTAGAGTTGGTAGGTGAGTGCTAGAGGAGGCTCCCATTTGTTCCTTTGGTCTCCTGATCCTTCCACACTATATTAGTTTGAGGAAAACTATTAAGATCCCTAAGAGAAAATGTTGCCAATCTATAACGAAGTAGTTCTTAGGGTTTGTGGAACCTGCAAATGTTGCATCTAAACCTACAATTAGATTTGAGTTTCCTCTAGAACATCCTCTCTCAATTTATATGAACTCAACACCATTTGTTTATGTTAAGAATGATGTATTCTTGCAAAAAGTAGTAGTTGAGAGTAGTGTAAACGTGTCAATAGGCATATTTTTTGTTCTACACATTGTGGGGCCAAATCAAATATATCATGTATGGGAAGGTGGGTGAGTACTAGGGGAGTCCCCCATTTTTTCCTTCAGTATCCTAGTCCTTCTAGGCTACATTATTCTAGGGTAGTCTCTTAAGAGCCCTAAGAACAAAAAACTACCAATCTATTATGGAGTACTTCTCAAAGTTCATGGCATGTACAATTTTTTTTAGACCTACAATTATATATGGGGTCCCTCCATAATAACCTCTCTATTTTCATCATATCAACACTATTTGACCAATACCAAGAATGAATACATTCTTGCAAAAAGCATCACTTAAGAGCAATGTAAAGTTGCCAAGAGGCATATTTTATATTCTATGCATTGTGGGCACAAACCAACTACGCCAACATTTATGGGTGGAATGTTGAATGCTAGGGGAGGTTTTATTTTATTCTCATAGTCTCCTCATCCTTTTAGGCTACATTATTTTGGGGTAGCCTCTTAAGAGCATTGAAAGCGAAAAATTGCCAATCTCTAATCGAGCAATTTTTAAAGTTCATGGCACCTTTGGATGTTCTATCTAAACCTATAGGTGGATATGGTGTCCCTCCATAATAACCTCTCATTTTTTCATCTTGACATCATTTGATCATATGAATATGAATGAATTCTTGTAAAAAGCATCATTTGAAAGTAGTTTAAGTGTGCCAAAAAGAATATTTTACATTTTATGCATGCTTGTAGGGCTAAACCAACTATGTCAATATGTTGGGGTGGGTGGGTGAATGCTAGGGGATTCCCAAATTAATTCCTTGGGTCTCTTAATGCTTCCAAGATACATTATTCTTGAGAAATCTCTTTAAAATCCATGAGAGAATAAAATTACCAATCTATGAAGTAGTTCTTAGTGTGTGTGGCACCTATGAATGCTTTTCTAGACCTAAATATGGATATGGGGTCTCTCCTCAATAACCTCTCTCAATTTTTTTCATATTGAAACCATTTGAATATTCCAAGAATGAATGCATTCTTACAAAAACATCATTTAAGAGCAATATAAATGTGCCAACAAGCATATTTTGTGTTTTGTGCATCATAGGGCTGAATTGACTATGTCAACACATTGGGGTGGGAATTTTAATACTAGGGAGGCCCCATTATTTTGAGGTAACCTCTTACAAGCTTTGAGAATGAAAAAAATACCAATCTATGACAAATTAGTTCTCAAAGTTTGTTTCACCTATGAATGTTTTGTCTAGACCCATAGGTGAATATGGGGTCCCTCCATAATAAACTCTCTTGTTTTTCATAATCTTAATAATACATTTGACCAAGCAAAAAATGAATACATTCTTGGTAAAAATATCATTTCAAAGCAATGTAAACATGCTAGCAAGCATATTTTGTGTTTCATGAGTCATGGGGCTAAACTAACTATGCCAACACATCAAGGTGGATATCTGAATTCTAGGGGAGGCCTTGATTTGTTCCTTGATTTTTCTAATCCTTCCATACTACATTACTTCGGGGTAATCTCTTAAGATTCCTAAGAGAAAAAATTCCAATCTATGATGGAGTAGTTCTTGGAGTTTATGGCACCTACAAATATTCTATTTGGACCTACAAGTGGATATGGAGTCTCTCTACAATACCATATCTCAATTTTGGTCAACTCCAAACCATTTGATCATGTAAAAAGACAAATGCATTCTCATAAAAATATCATTTGAGATCAGTGTAAATGTGCCAACAAGCATATTTTACAATATGTGCATGGGGTAGAACTGACTACTCCAACATGTCATGATGGGCGGTTTAATTCTAATTGAAGCATCGATTCATTCACTACGTATCATGATCCTTCTAAGTGATGAAGAAAAAAACCACACTCTCAACCAACTCAACAAAACCACATTACGCAAACTTAAAAAAATCATTTACTCAAATTTAACAATTACTTGTGTCAAATTAACAACCGATTTAAAATTGCTTCAACCTAAACTCTCAATTGCAAATAAACCAACAACTTTATTTAATCAAGACTTCATGAAAATACATTACAAAAACCAGGCAACTCCATTTTCCTTCTTCGGTCTTCTAACTCTTCACATTCCCTTGCTCACCCACACAAACTCATCCTCTGATTTTCCTCTACACATACACTTCACGCCTCCCACTCTTTGTTCCACATTTGTATCTGCATTTGAATCTCAATAACCCCTTCCAGAATCAGGTTTCACACTTCACCTAGCAAACTCTCCATCCTCTCTTCCATGTTTGAGAGTCTTCAATATTGTTGCATTCCAAACTCATACATTTGGATATCTCCACACATCCTTTTACAAATATCATTACCTTCTTTATACTTAGCGTTGGTTTCTTCTTCGAACTTCAATTTGTATTCATATGAATCAATGAAAATTCACCTTTGTTTGTCGTGTCAAAACTAGAACAACAGACTTCCTATTATGATATGTATAATGTTACGGCCTCCTCCTTCAAACCACGTTGCCACCACTAAAGAAAATTGGCACTATTTCATTGCTCATTCGAACTCCACCAATGGTAATCACATCTGCCTTCTATTGCATATACAAAAATAAAAGATAATGCCAATTAGCAGGCTCAACGCCTTCAATTCTATACTTCTCATTCCCTATATTTACAAACTATATGCCTGGTTATTTTTTCCTATGACATCTGCCAGTCCCTTCATGGAAGTACCATCTCCATGGTGCGTACATAAGAGGGGTTTCTCTACATATTCTACTCTCTACAGCCCCGTATCTTCTTCCACCTACACCCTCCTCCCCTCTTCTCCTTAAATTCCAAGCGCTACTTTTCTCCATTTGTATGATACCGTTTATATCTCAAAAGAAAGCCATTCAACAAGACATGATTTGCGACCTTTGATCTCCCTTAATGTGTTCCAATTTTATGCAAATGTTTGATCAGCCACTTTCACTTGATAGACGTTGGAATATAAAAGGTTGCCCCCAAAGAGAACTTTGAAATAATTATACCTTTTACAAATATTAAATATTTTTGGACAAAAAGAGCAATTGTATCCAAAAGAACCCCACAGAGTGCTCACGTTACTAACTCATAGTTGAGAGAGTATTAAACTTACTTATGCAGTTGCGACGGACTAATGGAATCAGACATTTGAATCGGAAACTCTTTTTCTATCAAAACCAAAATGAAGTCTTAAGTCTGCCTGAAAAAGAATTTCATGAAATCTCACCGAACTCTGAAACAATTTTTTTTTTTGCTGATGTTGATCACTCGTGAACCTGGATGCTCCTGCATCAAACATGCCAAGTAAGAATTTTGTGAGCATGGGCTCACAAAGGTGGAGTTAGGTGATAGAACCACCCTTCAAGACTACAACAATCTCTAGTGAACTCCATCGCTAACAGTCCGACCTCCTCCACCAATTATCCCAACCTCCTCCACCAAATTATTCATTCTTTTCATTCCATTCCCTTCTCTGGCATGCCTTCACTGTCAACTCTGCTCTTGCAACCTCCATGTCGTAATCGTACCTCGATTCTCACAAAGATTCCACTTTATTTGTTATAATTTGTCATCACACAACCATTTCCTATGTGCTTTCCACTCAACCATTCGAGACTCCACTCACTTTCAACAATGCTTTTGAGCTTCTCACTTGTGCTTCCAAATCTACGCTTTTCAGCCCTCAACTGCCAGGGCTCTCTACATCTACAATGGTACTTTTGAACTTCACTCACGCTTCTACTATCAACAGGTTCTATCACAAGCTACCTCACTTTTGGCAATTTTCTTGTGCCCCGAAACCTCTACTCACTTCCCTCTTCACCCACAGGTCTTGGTGCAAACTGCCTCTATCTTGATACTCTATCTGCATGCTCAGAATTGCCTACTTTGATACCACTTTATGAAGAAAAAAACAACACTCTCAACCAACTCAACAAAACCAAATTACGCAAACTCAGAAAAATGATTTACTCAAATTTGACAATTACTTGTGTCAAATTAACAACCGATTTACAATTGCTTCAACCTAAACTCTCAATTGCAAATAAACCAATAACTTTATTTAATCAAGACTTCATGAAAATACATTACAAAAACCAGGCAACTCCATTTTCCTTCTTCACTCTTCTGAGTCTTCACATTCCCTTGCTCACCCACAAAAACTCATCCTTTGATTTTCCTCTACACATACACTTCACACCTCCCACTCTTTGCTTCACATTTGTATCTGCATTTGAATCTCAGTAACCCCTTCCAAAATTGGGTTTCACACTTCACCTATCAAACTCTCCATCCTCTCTTCCATGTTCACAAGTCTTCTATTTTGCTGCATTCCAAACTCATACATTTAGATATCTCCACACTGCCTTTTGCAAATATCATTACCTTCTTTATACTTAGCATTGACCTTTCTTCTTCAAACTTCAATTTGTATTCATACAACTCAATGCAAATTCACCTATGTTTGTCATGTCAAAACTAGAACAATAGACTTCCTATTGTGATGCATATAATGTCACGATCTCCTTCTTCAAACCACATTGCCACCACTAAAGAAAATTGGCACTATTTCATTGCTCATTTGAACTCCACCGATGGTAATCACATATGCCTTCTATTGCATATACAAAAATAAAAGATAATTCCAAATTAATGGTGGTAGGTAAGTAATTTTGAATTTTTGAGAGGGAATGTTGAAGAGACAAAAGGAATTGAAGGCAGTTAATTCTGTCAAGTTGGAAGAGTTCTTGAGCAGCAGCAGTCTAAATAGGAATGTTTTATTTTGTTCTTTGTGTGATTTAGAGAAGTTTCTAAACAGTAGCAACTATTTGTTATTTGTATGTGAGCAATGATTGCTCCTGAAAGAGCTCTGCGTAGCTCCTGATAGTGAGCTCCTAGCAGCTCCTGAAAGTTGTTTGTATGTGTGAGCAACTCATGAAAGCTCCCAACAGCTAGTAATTTGTAGCTTAGATTTTATTTTCTGAGTTTTATGTTTAGTATTTTAAGTATTTTCATTTCCAACATATTGAATACAAAAGAAAGTTGTATGTCTCCTTTTGCTTCTGCATTTTGTTTGTGTGTTCCCAGTTGATTGGGAAATAGAGCAGTAGCTCTATGTTTTCTATTCTTTTAGAAATTATTTTGACAACAACAATGAACACATTATTAAAAAATGCATCATTTGAAAGTAGTGTAAATGTATCAATATGCATTTTTTTCTTCTACACCTCATGGGACTAAATTGACTATGCCAAAACCTTGGGTGGTTGGATGAATGCTACTAGAGGCCTCAATTCATTCATTGTGTCTCACAATCCTTCCAAACTACATTACATTAAGGAAAACTCTTAAGATCGCAAAGAGAAAAAACTTGCCAAACTTATGCCTACATGTTCTCTCAATTTGTGGCACATGTAAATGTTTTATTTGCACCTAGAGATAGATATTAGGTCCCTTTATATTTCCCTATCTCATTTTTTTCTCAACTAGATTAGGATAGATTTTGCAACTAGGTATGCACTTGTACTTTAAATTTGATCTAAAGCACCTATTATGGTATAATGTGAGGTGGCATTAAGTGAATAGATTGTGATTCCCTATTTATGATTGTATGTTTACTAATATATTGTAATGATTTCATGTTGAAATTTTGAATTAAAGATTTGGTTTTGTTCATGCATGCTCCCATTGTACATATGTGTCATGCAATATTATTTATTGTGTATTGGGAGGTTGTATTTCTATATTCTATTTTCATGGTCATAGGATAAAAATGTGCATGAGGTGGTAAGTTTTCATGAGATGATGATTCATGTGGTCATGATGGTGAGTTTTTGTCCATTTTTTAAACTAGAAGTTAATTAATCGTTTTAGGTGCATATGCAAGTCTTATAATCATTATCTTAATTTTAAAAATAATAGATCTTAGCATGTTAAGAAAATATAAATATGAAAATAAGTAGAATGAATAAGAACATAAGACATATAGCAAATATTCACATAGCATGTGCAACAAACTACTTGTGTAATCCCTTATTTTATAGAAAATATAGGCAACATTGATAAAACAAATAAGTAGTCGCATGGCCATTTAGGATATAGTGTTATATATTGATAAAACAATCATATATTTGCAACAAATCCATAAAGGTATACAATGTTATATTAGTAATAAAAAAAATATGTGTACAAGAAAAGCCATATAGGCGTACAAAAAATCCATAATATAATTAGTCTTCTGGATTGAGATGAAAGAGACAAGGCCTATTTGTCTATTGAGTAGATGGAGAGGTAAGCAATGATTTTTTTTCTTTCAAACTCAGTGACTTGAACTCTTCTCTCATTTTTTTATGCCCACCTAATAATAAAAATATATACACATTAATATAGAAAACAATAAAATATGCAATAACATATAAGTGAATAATCACTTAACGCTAGCTAATAATTGGCCTCAATATTTGTTGTATGCCTTCATCTATCTAAGGAGAAAGTGCATAGATTGGATTTGTGAACCCCTATGAAAATAATCAAGAAAAAATTAGGCTACAAATTAATGTCATTCAAAATTACACTAATAGATGTGGGAGAAAATAATAAATAGAATATAAAATTTACTAATCTAGTTCATACCTTTGTCAAAGGCATTGAAGTTAAAATTTTCACAATAAAGCCCACCTCCATTATGCCATGAATATTAGGAGTTTGAATTGATGTCATCAACTAAAAATGGAATAATATTATTTAACTAAAATCTACCTAACATTATTTACGAACTTATTGATTAAAAATAGTTAAGCTTGCCTTAGTGAAATGCATATGACCACTACCATTGATGGGTTCTAATTTTTAAGGTCCAAAATCTACCTATTCATAATCAAATATAAATTTTAATATTTCATTCATTAAGGAAAAAATATTTGTATGTACTATATTTACTATTTATTTACTAATTGCATACTGATGGACTCAACATGGCCACATAATTGGGAGTTGAAGGGTTGATAGACATAGGATAAACACTCTGAATCTAAAATTTTATTATTTACAATTTACATTAATTTGAATATAGTTAATCTTAGATTTCAAAATAAAATATAGTAAAATTTCATTTAACCTTATTCAAAATTACCTATCCATCAATGTTAAATATCTTATCTAGCAACTCATTTGTGAACACCATATCATCTAATATGGATGTGTCTTTTTCCTAGCCCCATTCATCCTAAGTATCCTTAGACCCATAATCATAGAGAGACCTATATTTTGGGAAAAAGTGAGGTGATTGTCAAGACCTGGGATCCTCACCCTTGTTATCCTATGCAAAAGACCTATTGTACTATAACAAGGTCTATGTGACAGAGTTGATTGACTATAGAGTCTTTGCCTCAACACTCTAATTCATAATGGTAGGGATTGTGACATGTTAAATTTTTATCCTAACAAGGGGTCTTTGTGCCTAGTCCTAGGCACGACATTCCCCCTCTCTTCTTGTGTTGAACTCCAACCTCTACCTTGGAAGTCACACATGTCAAAGTAATTAAAAATATCATTAAGGACATACTCACTATAGGGTTTCCTCAAAATATGTTATGGGACCTCATTATTGTTGCATAGAGGATGGTTAAAAATTGTCCACTTCTCCCAAAAAATTTCTCTTTTTCCTTGGAGTTAGCACCAATGAATAGGGAACCTCTTGCAACTTGTGTGCAAGGGTGCATTGATTCATGGATTAGTGAACAATGCACACAAATTAGATTTAAATATTTTATTTTCTTTCACTTGTCATGAAAATTTTATGGAATAAAATTGACATGCTTCCTCCCTCTTATATGGATTGCATGTTAGTTTGGCCAATTACAAAATATATTTGAGAGACTATAGATTCTAGTGAGTTGGCAAGGGTTGTCTGATGGGGAGCTAGTTGCATTTGTATTTTTCAACTTGTTGACCAATGTTTGGAGTTCCCTTTTGTTGTTTTCAATTTCACCTATTATGTTTTCTTATATTTTAGGAGGATGTCAAGGAATTGATAGAGGAGTCCATTGAGGGTTTGGTTGTCCATGCTCTTAACTAGAATTTTCATCAATTGGTGAACTATGGTTTGAAATATTTTCAATTCTTAACATAAAAATCATTGAATCAAAACAATTTTAAAATTGATATTCTATTTAATTTTATAGTTTGAAACCAAAAATGCCTACTTTCTTAACCTTGTGTGTGTCATGGTGGCATTGTGTTAGCAACTTGGTTGACTTAAAAATATGTTCACTATATTCCTCACTTGTGTTTGTGTACTACAAATATAGGGGGTCGAGCTCAAATGAGCTTGGATTCTATTCTTTTTTGGTTTTATGATAGGCATAATTTGATTGTGTTATAATGTGCTTGTGCTATGTCTTAGATGTACCAAAAAAGTGGTTGTGGCCACTTTTTGGTCCCCCATTTTTCTACACATGGCCCCTAGTGAGGTTCAAAAATATCCTCACCTTACTTGAATAGCCAAAATTTGTGTACACTTACCAACCATGCTTAGAAAAAATATCCAAATCTACCCTTCAATGGTGGGTCTTCGTTGGAGATGCTTTGTTCTTTGGTGATGCAGTTGCCTTCCCTACTATGGGTGGGGCATTCTCCTGTGATGGGATTCCTCCTCCAGGATCGGCTAGATTCCTTGGTGTCTAGTGGAGTTTTTGTGTCCATTTGCCTGTGGTTCTCCGGTGGTGCTTTTCTAGTGGATTCCAGTAAAGTTTCTTTTGTTCTTGGTTTCTCCTTGGTGTTGGTGCTTTTATTGCCTTTCTTTCTTTTGGGAGTGCTTTGTTTGGTTCTAGGGTGGGCTTTTTCCTTTTTTTTCTCTGCTCTTGTAGCTCCCTTGGTCGGGTTTTTTCTGCCTTGAGAGGTTGGGATTTAAAGTTTTCTTTACTTTTGAGGCTTTTGGGGAGTGGTGTTCTTCCCTCCCTTCTACTGCTAGGTGTGGAATTTTGGTTGGCTTTGGATGCCCATCTTTTTTCTGGTTGGCTTGTAACCCCTGTTGGTCCTTCTTGCTCTATTTGTGGTTGGGGTTTGGACTTATTTTGGTTGCCTTTGTTGTCTTGTGGGTGGTGTTCCTCTCTTTTGTGGAGGTGTTGGAGCTTTATTCTTTTGTTAATTTTTTTATGTTGGTAAGGCTCATGGATGGTTTTAGTGGGTTGCTTATCTCATTCATTTTTATTTCCCATGTTCTTATGTTCAATTTCTTGGTGGGATGTTTCACTGTGTTTCTCTTGCTGGTCCCTTTTCTCATTTTTCTGCTGGTTGGTTAGCCTTCCTCTCTTTTCTTTTGTCTGAGTCTTCTATTGAGGTGAAGATTTTTCCTGCTGAGGTGGAGCCCTCTCTTCTAGAGGTAGAGTTGGGGATGGTGGATTTGTGGAGGAGCTTTACTTGCTGTTGGTCTGCTCTATTACTGTACCTGTTGAGGTGGTGTGTGCTCCTATGGAGGTGGATTTGTTTCTTGTTACATTTTGAATGCAGTGGTGGTAAGGGCCTTCTTGACATCTGCCCCAATAGAGGAGAGCCAACTCCTTTAGAGGTGGAGTTTATTTCAACTCTTCGTGTGTGGGGATGTTGCAAGAGAAATTTTTCTTCTGGTTGGTGTTCCTGTTTGGTCTCTTCCTGCACAATGGAGGTGGAGTGTGGGATGTTTGTTCTTTTCGGTTGGAGCTACAAGTTAGTTGCTACTTTTCAACCTATTGTGCTCTTGGGTTTAAGGTCCCTGCCAAAACCTGATTGTAAAGGGTTCATGGTCCCTTCAAAACCTGTCTCGAGTTCATGGTTCCTGGCTAATCATGGTTGTTTGGTACCTAGCGGATTCAAGCAATTTATGTGTGCTTTGGGTTGAGTCCCATATGATTTCCTAGCTCTAAAGGGCTTTAGTCCCTTTAAATCTGCTTTCTTGCAATTTGTTTTGTTTTGAATATCCCTTGGATGACTACTGATGTTGGGTTGTTGATGGTCTGTGTTCCTATCTTTCGCAGCTTTCTTTGTTTGTATGGGGTTTCTGGTCCCCTCAAAACCTATTTGTAAGGGGTTTCTGGTCCCCGCAAAACCTATTTTTCGCTAATCAAAAACAATATCAAATATTTCATTAGATTTTATATTCATATATAGATTTTAAAAATTACAAGTTAACTAAAATATATGGAAATTTTTGTTAATGCCAATGGGTTTAATTTTATATGTATATAAGCGGGGGGGTGGGGGTTGAGTCCAATATATCATTAAAATAGGAATAATTACTTAGTTTTTACTTATAATTGAAAAAGACAATCAAATTCAATAAAATAGATTGTCTTTTCCACAAGCCTTATTTTCAAAATCACTAATAGAATTGTATTTCGATATGCATACATCTATGTTAAATACCTTTTCCCACCCAATAAAAACTTAACCCCCCCAAAAGAATCCATGTATGTAAGCTCTTTTATGTATGATTTATTATGATAAATCTCAAAAAAAAACTACATCTAGTGCTTTGCCATAAGTTATGAATGACAACCTTAGAGGAAATGAGAAGGATCCATCAATGAGTTGCTCTACTTCACTATCAATTTAAATGTTATCTACAAATAGAAATCCGAATAGTGATTTATTTCATAATAATCTATAGTATATTCTAGCTTCCACTTTAATATCACTATTGCTCAAATAAATACAATAAATTATAAAATGATCTTGGAATAATTTAATTTATGAATCCCAAAACATAATATATATGTTATATATATGCACCTTCTTGGTTTGTATTTGTAAGAGCATGATTGTTTTAGTCATCCAAAGTTGGGTAGGCAAGCTTTTCAATGTTGAGCATTAGACAGTCCTTGAGAGCAAAAGAGTTCACAAAGCTTGAAGAGTGAGGAAAATCAACCAAAAAAAAAAAATCATTGATAAGGAAAGCTTCCCCTTTGCTTTGCAGTATGAATTTATCCACTTCTAGGTCTATGGAGAAAATAGTGTGCTTCCCAAACAAGTGGGTTTTGAACAAATTACTATACTTTAAAATTTAATATAACAAATATATATGAAAAAACTAATTACAAAGTATCCTATTGCATACTTGGTATCTTGAATCACAATTTACTATAATTTAAACACAAAGCTAAATACACACAAAAACCATGGCAATAAGCATAAATCAAAATACATACTAGGTAGTTCTCTTATTCATAAATAGCTCAAGATTGATTATTTTGTACTTAAGCCACCACATGCTTGTAGGCTCTCTCTTCATATTCATGTCTCTACAACATAGTATTCTCATGGTCTTTGCAACATTGTGGAAAATGATAAAATGCACAAATAATATATTGTTATGTTTAATGATAGGTAGATGTGTGTATAACTTCAAGTGTGCAAAGAAGTATGAATGATGATGAAAAGAAGGATTAAGGATCATTGGTATAAGAATTAAATTTCAAGGTCATGTTACTTCAATTCATTTCATGCGATTGTAAGTATGAAATATGTTGGCTTCATATGCATTTAACAAGTAAAGCAATTGTTGACATTACATGTGGATAATTATACAACATGGCTATAAAACTAACATTTATTAAAAAAACATTATAACAATTGGCATGGTTGATAGAATTGTAATAAGATTAAATCACAAATGAAATATTTGTATTAGTGGCAGGTCAATCTAACCAATGTCACTTTAGGGTGTTGACATGGAACTAGCTTATCTGTGGACATCACTAAAGGTAAAGTGCACCACCATTGGACCCTATCCCATATAAGAAATCATTTTTTTGGAAATGTAAAAATTTTAGCCATAAAAGTATTTCAAAGATGCACTTAATATAAAAGAATTGCTAGAACAACTTGGGCCAAAGGTCTCCATTTGATGGTTGTATAGTTGTATTTAGGTATTTTTTATCATAAAATACAAGTAAAATTTTAGGAAGACTATATCACATGAAAGGGGAGATTTTGGATAGATAGTCAAATTTTATGTATGATTAGATGGATATATATTTAATTTAATAGCTAATAGGCTTCTCATGTGTGATTTTGAGCCAAAAATGTGTATCATGCCATAAAACATATTTAAGGCTACCAACAAACATTTTTCAACCTTCTACAAAATATCTTTATAAAACCACCCAAAAAAAAATCTTCTAGCATGAATTTGCATTCTTAGATGAGATTGGGATGCTTATGCTATGACATGTTTTTTAGTGAATACCTTGCTTTTCATTGGTTTTGATTTTCGATTTCTGGGACACAACAAGACTATTAATGGATCTAGAGATATTCATGAGGAATGGAGAGTTGGAAGTGATTCACAACTAATGGGTGATGTTGGGATTGCTAGGGTGTGTAACTCTAGAGATACTCAGTCCAAACAAGGTCAAGTTTGGGGAAGTTGTGTGGTTCAAGGTGGGTATACAAATCTTCAAAATATTTGTAAAACATGAAATATCACAAAAGGAAGAGAATGGTTGTTCAAGAAAATATGTTGATCTTTTGTTGTGATCTAGGGAAACCATTATCATTTTGGCTTCAACATTTCAAAAACAAAGTTAATAATTTAATAAAATAGAAGTGGTCCCTTAAATTTTCTCTTTAAAATGATAATTATGCTGAATTACGCCGAAGGCATATCCTATTTGAAGTGAGCAAGCTCACTTTTGCCATCAACGGTGTAGAAAGGACTGGAGACAATGGAAGTAAGATGGGCCGTTCATTTTTTTCCCAAAAATTTGTCGTTGATTTTAAGATATTATAGCAGTGAGCTCCCCTGCCGATGGGATGACCATTCAAATGATCATACCCAGTAACACTACTGCGACAAACCAAAAAGGAGGTCGCCAATAGAAGATCTACATTATCTGCCAAATCGAAACACTTACGGAAACAAAATTCCTGCCAGGGCAGTTGTAATTACATCTGACAAAATTCCTACCAGGGCAGTTCTTGAAGTGGGCACACGAGAGGAAGCATGAAGGAACTGTGAAATAAAGCACTGGGGGTGGTGGTGCGCAAGGTCCACGCCAATCTGCACATGATCAATGATGACTATGTGCATCTATTTTACATTGGTTGGACATTTACAGGGGCATTCCCTGCATAGTGCAAAGCTTCTCCATGGTGACATGGTGGAAGCTGGGGATGGACCAGGTGCAGTTTCCATGGGGAAAGCCGCTGAACTTTGGTCCCGCCATTTCCTCTCACTCACAGGACCTCGTCCTCTTGCTTTCACACCACCACGGCCACGACCTTAACGTAGTCATGTTGCTTTTCGTCCTCCTCAATTGTCCAAGTTTGAGCGCATTTTTCCTCTCTTGTTAGATTCTCAAAATGATTAGAATATATGTGTGATATCAAAAATGTCTAACATATTCTAAGCAATTAAAATGCAATGGAAAAACATAAGGAAACACCTCAAGATTAGCCTAAGAAATTTGTAAATGCAAAGAGAAAGAGTGTAAAATGATTGCTAAATAGATATACCTCCCTTTTGCAGCTAAAACTCCTTGGTTGGCCCTTGATTTTGATTTGATTTGTATGCTCCTTGATGGCTCTTGATATGGCTAAATGCAAGGCTTAACTATATGCTTGAATGTAGATGCAAATGGATGAAATTGATGGCTAGATGAGTGCACAAAATGGCAGCATTTAGTTGCAAAATGACTAAGTCTCCCCAAATGCCTTAGAGGATGGGGTACTTATAGAGAAACTTGAATTCTCTAGAGAATTCAATGGTTGGGATTCATCCAACAAAGTCAAGATGAAGGGCTAAGGTGAGTTGAGGACTCACAAGCCCTCACATTTTGACATGTGGAATGTGGGATGGCTAAGGGTGAGATGATGGGTAGGTGATGTGGAAGGAAGGTACATGATGTGGAGGAAGGACATGTACCTTGGAAGTACATTGGGAGATGAGTAGATTCCTTGGAGGAATAAATTTGAATTAAAAATTCACATGCTTGGGAGAATCTAGTGGATAAGAGAGGGTCTCCAAAAAGGTGAGAGTTTGTCACATGTGACTTGATGTGACAAGTCAAAGGTTCTAGAAGATGCATGGGAAAAGGGGATTCTAGGAGGAATAAAAGTGAATTAAAAATTCACATGGGGAAGAGAGGAGCCTAGGGTGAATAAAAAGGAATTAAAATTCTTTGGGGATGGGAGAGTTGACCAAGGTACTAATTAGGTTTGACTAATCAGTAATTAGAGGATAATTAGGGGTTAATGAGGATTAGAAGCCAACTTGCAAAAGTTGGAGGATGTGACACATCCTAATCAAGGATTAGGCATGTGCACATTCTTAATGAAGAGATTAGGAGATGGATTAGGATTAGAGGAAAATGACATGTGAAGAATTAAATAAATGTAATATTTATTTAATTCATTTGATGAAAAGGGGATTAAGGAGGGTAAGGTATTTAATTAATTAAATACCTTAGGGATTTGGCAGAATTAATGATATTAATTAAATAATAGTAATATTACTTAATTAACTCGGATAAGAGGATGTTTAGATGAAAAGTAATAAATTTGGAAAAATTAAGTGTCCAAATTTGGATGTCTACAATATGTTTTGCCCTTTGTGCTCGTATTGTAAATAAAACAGGAAATTTTTCTCTAATATAAAACAATTCAGCTTGTGCCACAATGTTTTATGGGTACCTCTGCATTATTTCATTTGCACTGATCTAGAGCTCCTGCATACGCCTTTCATGCCCATCTGAATCCAGAAGTTTGATTACCTTCATATTATTTCCCACTATAATGGGGTAAATGCACCACGGGATTTCCCATTAATACATAGAAATGGTGAACTGGTAATTTTTTTTTGAAATTTGAAGGCTGGAAGAAGGATTATATAATTGGGAACTTGTATTTGATTCAAAGTCTTCTAAAGAAAGATTGAATTGTGGTTGGTGATTGCAACAGATTTCGTCTGGGTTGGATGTGTGCTTACTGATTTCGTTGGATTGGTTTATATCGCTAACATTTGATAATGTCAAACCGTTTCTAGAAGCTAAAATCTGAGCATGACCATGCTACATCAAAGAGAGGTTTTTCCTGCCGTTTTTCTATTTTATACATTCACGGCATTAACATCGTTCTATGCATCGGCTTTAAACTTCATTTTGCATACCAAATCGAAGGGCCCAAAAAATGTGCCGCATTGAAAATTAGCCTCCAAATCCAGTGCCTACTTTCCCAAGAAGGATCCTTCACCATGTCCTTTTAAAACAATCCTTTATCTTACCTAAGCATTTCACAACAAAAAATAGTTTTTTTTTAAATATTATTTTAAGGGTCCATAAAGATGGACGTGAGTATCCGTATTAATTTTTAAAAGAGGTTTTATGTAAGAAAGGATTACGAATTGAATAGAGTATTAATTAAAATATTTTTTTAATTTAAGAAAGCTTTGGTTTTGGCCCTATTCTTTATGTTAATGGGCTTGTCATGTCATTTTTGGATTCTAATTTAAATCTAATTAGTTGTAATACATTAATAGATTTAATTTTGAGAAAAAAAATAAAAATAGTTAAATTATATTGATAAATAAATTTATTTAGAGTAATGAATTTGAATTGGAAATATTAAATAAAAATAAACTGTGAAATTTAAAATAAATTAAATATTCTATTTAGTTTAAAATTTGATGATAGGAATATGTGATAATAAATACATTTGATTTAAGTTGAGTGAGGATTGAAAATATTCAAAAAACTAAATGTGGAAATTGAAATAATTAAATACCATATTTGACTCACAATTTGATGATAGATGTTAAAAATTGATTTTCCAAGTTGTTCCATGTTTATGATTATGTAAACTTAATGAGAATACAAGGAGTCATGAATCAAATTCATAATTAAAAAAGACGCGACCCAAAAAATATACATATACTCTATTAAAAACATTTTTTCTTATAGGATATATAAATTAAAAAAAATAACCCATCAACTTAACACTTATTTATAAGACAAAAAGAAAATACCAATAAAATTAAATAATTCTTGTTAATTAAAAAATCTATAAAAAATAACATAAATAACATTAATATTTACGTCGAAGGCATTCCCTCTATAAACCAAGGCAACCTAATATGGTAAATCAATAACATAGCTTGTTGGAGAAGGGGTGAAAGATGAAAAAAAACAATCTTGGTCATTTGTCATCATCAATATCCTTTATCTGTTTGCGCTTTTCATACTGTTTTTCTATTTTCATGGTCATTGTTCATGACATTAACGTCGTTGTATGCATATGCCCCAAGTAGACGCATCATGAATAAAGAGTCTCATTGCATTACACATGTTGCCTCATAAAACATAACTCCCCATAGGCTCCACCTTCCACCATTTTGGCATGGTCGAGAATAGAATTGATGGTAGAGTTAGAGTTAGTTTCCTTACTCGTGCACTTTCCATGAACCTCTAAGAGTTTTTGCCACATAAAGAAAGTAGATTTACTTTTATTTAATCATTTTAATAATATTGAAGAACTTTCAATTCAAAAAAACCATAAATAGTTAAATTCATTTATTTGCATTCATATTTTGTTACTATTTTTATTATATTTTTGTTATAAAGTAATTTTGTACACATAATAATACACTAAAACCAATTCACTCCATCTCTCATACTCTATATCTCTATCTCTATTTCTCTCCCTCTCCATCCCTTTCTATCCATATCTTTCTCTACCTCTATTTCCCTATTTGTCTCCCTATATAGATCTATAGCTTTCCCTATCCCTCTCTATCTCTCTATATCACCCTCTATCTATATCTCTCCCCCTCCCTCTCCCTCTCTGTCTATTAATCTATATCTCCCTCTCCACCTATCTCTCTCCCTCTCCCCCTATCTTTTTCTCTCTCCCTCCTCTACTTTTCTCTCCCCCCTCTTCTCTCTCTCCTCTACCTACCTCTCTCCCTCTCTTCCCCTCTTCCCTCTCTCCCTCCTCTACCTATATCTCTCCCTTTTTCTCCCTCCCTCTCTATCTCTCCCCTATCTCCCTCTGTCCCTCCCTATTTCCTATCTATCTCTCTATCTCTACCTCTTTCTCTCTCTTCCCATACATCTCTATCTCTCTCTTTCTCTCCCCATATATCTCTATCTCTCCCTCTTTCTCTCGCCCTCTCTCTATCTCCCCTATTTATCTCTGTCTCTCCATCTTTATTTGTCTATATCTACTTCTCTTTGCTCATCTATCTCTCTATCTCCCTCTCCCCCTCTCTTTATATCTCATTATCTCTCTCTCACTCTATCTCTCCCTCTCCTTCCTCTATTTCTCTCTATCTCCCTATCTCTCTCAATCTTTATCTCTCCATCTACCTCTCTCTATCTTTCTCCCTTTATCTTCATCTCTATCTCTATCTTCCACTCTCCCTCTCTATCTCTATCTCTCTACATTTCTTCTTCCATCTCTCCCTCTATCTTTATTTTGTTATCTCTCCATCTCTCTCTACCCCTACATCTCTCTCTCTCTTTATATATCACTTCTTATCTCTATCTTTATCTCTCTCTCTCTCTCTAATGCAAACATAACATGAGCCTATTGGTAATGGAACCAAGTTATCTTCCAAATTCAGAGATTTTATTTTAATTGTGTCTGCATCCATTGAGACATTTGTTGCGGGTGTTGTCACAATAGTGGTTTACAATTTCTAGGAGATTCTGATTTTTGCTGAAATCACATATTTTAGAAAATATAATGATTTAAGCCTTTAGAAGTTCCATTTACATCATTCCAATTGAAGAGGGTCTGATCAAATTACCTTAGATTAAACCCCCTTGGATAGAACCCCGCTAGTTTTAAACCATACCTATAATGGAGTCTCCTTTACACCTATCAAAATGTTGATAAAAAACCACTTTTGATTTACCTTTTGGAAGATTAAATGAATTAATTTTAAATTTATTTTTTGTAAGTATGTAGTCCTTATTATAATCTTTCCAAAAATTATAATTTAAATAGATTTAATTTTATTATTATATTTATTTTTTATTTCTTATGAATGTAGGTTTTTCACTAAAAATCAATCTCTTTGTTCTACACATGTGGAAAAATAGCAAATTATCAAAAAAAAAAATTTAAAAATATGAGTGCACTAGATATTGAAGTCCTTGATCTAACAAAAAAAATAAAATTGAATTTCGATACATACAAAAAAAAGTTACGTGTTATACGGTCATGCTATGTCTGAATTGTAATTAGTTTGACTTCAAAACTTGATTAAAGAAAAAATATTCAATAAGAAACTATATAACCAAGTGGAAGCACTAGATATCAGAGTTACAAATCTAAATTTGAAAGAATTAGAATTTTATCCTTTATAGAAAAAAAAGTTGTGCGTTATACAGTGAGAGTCACTTTTTAAAAATGTTGTTTTATGAAAAAAATTAGTTTTTGAAGGAGATGGAAAAATAAGTGCAATCTGATTCCAAAATTTTGAAAAAAATATGTTAGAATCTACAGACAAAATGTCATGAAACTCTAGTTTGCATCATCTTCAAATTCTTCACGGTTTAGCCGCTATAGTTGCTCGAAAGTGAAGATTTAGTTTTAAAAAATTATTTCAGTGTCTAGTTTGGCCAAAAATTGTAAACCACTATTGTGGGATCACAAGCACAAATAACATCATTTTCTAAATGACCTACCAATTGACCAAATGTATACAAAAAATAAACCAAATTTTTCCCTCATTAACCTTTCACACCTCTTTGATGTACCCATTGCACACCAAGGTGCAATTGCTAGTGTAGACCTCTTTGGGGTTTACATGAAAGGGTTTTTTGGTTGCTTAGCATTCATGATTTTTTGGTGATCTTAACTCAAAAATGTTTTGGGATTAATCTATACAAAAAAGTGGATTATTTTAATTGGTATGAAGGTTTTTTTTTATATCTATTTTTTTTTAATACATGGTTATTTCATGTCTAATATGTTTTTGCATTAATTCTAACTATTATAGATTTGAAACAATTAAGTTCAGTTGAATAACGCAATTGGAATTAAAAATAAATTGCTTTGTTGTCTTGTTGGTTTTGTGAGATTTTGAAGAAGTGTTAACACTTCAGAGTTTCAATTTAAGATAAAGTTTTAATTTTGGAGTTCAATGAGGAATTTAAGGAAGAGAAGGAGAATTTGTCAAACAATTTTAATAAGTAATGGTTTGTTTATTTTAGTGTAAAAAGATAAATAGAGATCCTCATAACATTCAAGAGAAAATTTGTGTATTAATGTAAAAGATAAACCACACAATTTATATAGTTATTGTAATCTATTACTCATAAATTAATATAACTTTTGAATTTTATTTGATTGATATATTATTTTTTAGATGAACACAACTTGTAAATGTCAAAAATTAACAATCTTTGATCTTACCAAAAATCAATATTTTTTATTTGTATATTACACATTTATTTATCTTATCTATTTATCTTTTTTTTTTTATTAATCTTTAAAATACTATTACAACTAAAATTAATTAGCTGATTATTAATCTTTATACCTATTAAATAGTAAAAAAAATTAATAATTAAAATTTATATTTATTTGGAGTCTTATTCCATACTTCAAAAGAACAAAGAAAATCCAATTAATTATCTATACCTACTGACCCTAACACGTCATTGTCATTAACCATCCTAAACTAATTGAGCCACGCAACCGCCAGGTTCCAATAAAGCGGCTCAAATTTCCCATCTAAAATATTCTACGGGACAACATACATAACTAGCTTGAGTTACCGGTCAAATGCGACAGTTGGCAGCTTTTGTCCTGTATTGCAATTTGACGTCACCACATACGCAGCAATATTTTCAAGTGGTCATTTTAATCCAAATATAAATGTATTTTCATAATGTTTAATGGATTTGATTTGTTCAACGTCCACATTCAGACCCTCCTATTTATATATTTATCTCATTATATTATTTAAAATTAAAATAATTGAGTTGTCAAAAAAAATTAAAATATATGCAGTACTTATTGATCATGTGTGGTCAAACATACATCAAGTTTTTAATTAGACATGTGTCAAATAATAAGTAAAAAATAAGTATATTATATCAAGATTTCATATTTATTAAGTTTTTAATTAGACATGTGTCAAATAATAAGTAAAAAATAAGTATATTATATCAAGATTTCATATTTATTTTTAAAATGTTTATATTTAATACTTTATTGATCATGTGTGGTCAAGTACACATAAGTTTTTAATTAAACATGTATCAAATATTAAGTAAAAAATATGTATATCATGTGTGGTCAAACACACATCAAGCTTTTAATTAGACATGTATCAAATATTAAGTAAAAATATGTATATTATATCGAAATTTTTATATTTATTATTAAAATGTTTATATTAATATATTAAAGAATTTTTATTTGAGCATAATGTACACAATCATAATGGTCTAATGGGGAATTGAATCTTGGTGACTACAATAACAATGCCATAATTTAATCATCACACTATACTATGAATGACTATTAAAATATTATTTTAATTTATAATTATTTAATGATAATTATTTTTTTATCAATCAAGTGAAAGGTTAGGACCTTCTCCCATATAAATATATTCAAAATAAATAAATAATTTATAAAATTCATTTGCTCAATGGTAGATAGTATAGACCAAAAGAGAAGAATATATCAATCAATTACTAAAGAAAAGAATTCATTCTTTAAAAAATGGGCCATACAACATACAAAGTGCTCAAATTGTATAATAGAAACAAATAACAATTACCCAATTACAAATGTCAAGAGAACCTGACAATGCAATCTTATGATAGATTTTTAGAAAAAAGACATATACTTAAGACCAAAGGAAAGCTAGAGAAAACCACAACAATCCAAGTCATAGGACCCATCTTTCATTGGACTTTCCATTATATTTAAAGGTATTACTAAATATAAAAGATCAAGTGGAGTTTACTTGTGATATATTGTATTTTATATTTGATAATAGGGAAGTAACATTTGATACATTGGAAGTTTGTCATATTTTTTTCAACTTTAAAAATTTACTCTTGTATATTCTTCTCATGAACATTTATTCCAATTATAAAATATATTTTAGTTTTAAAATTATTTTGTAGGATAAAATTAACTCTCAAAAAGTAGTTTACATAAAATCATATTCTAAAATCAAATATTACACTCTTAAATGGTCAAATGGTTAATAAAAATTTTGCACCTCAACCACAATAAAAGTGTGTAAATACTTATATCATTTTTGTTAGTCAAACTATATTTTATGATTGATAATGGTGGAAGTAGCATTTGATACATTGGAAGTTTATGGATTTCTTTTAGATTTCAGATATTCACTCTTCTGCACATTCTTCACATTAGCATGTCTATTTAAATTATCAAATATATTTTTATTTCAAAATTATTTTGTGAAATAAAATTTATTCTAAAAATGTGGTTGACTTGAAATGAAGTATTTATGATTCTAGGGTGTTTGCTCTTTTCGTCTTTTTTGTTCTCAAGTTTTCGCAATGGTGTACTCTTGTTAATATATTATTTTGTCATGTTGTTGCAAAACCATTTTGTTGCCTCTTCCTAGTTATCTCTTGTTTTTGAGTTGGGGAAAGAATCACACCTTAAAATCAAATATTACTCTTCAATGGCCAAATAATTAAAAGTAATTTTACATCTCACCCACAATAAAAATCCATGAATATTTATCCGATTTTTATTAGTCAAAATTATATTTTATGTTTGATGATGGCTAAAGTAACAATTAGTTCATGATTTTAGTTACCTATTAATCAATGTTGTCTTTAATTTTTAATGATGATGAAAGTAACATTTAATCCATAAATTCTTATCCCATTTTTATTAGTCAAAGTTGTATTTTATGTTCAATGATGATAAAAGTATATTTTAGAAATTCACATTCTCTAGCATATCCTTCCCATTAGCATCTCTATTTAAATTATAAAATATATTTTGCTTTCAAAACTATTTTGTTGGAGAAAATCAATTAAATAAAATGGTCTATTCTTTAATTAATATTTATCAACTATTGGTTTTTCCTTCTCCAAGGGCATGCCATGGAAACAAAGGTATTTTTTTGTTATAGTTTAAAAGGACTCCTACAAATATTAAGGATGATGAATGTTTGGCTACTCACCAAAACCTAATGGATAAGTAGAGTAATAGATGGAGTTATTTCAATTTCTTTATTACTTTGATTATGGATCATTTGAAAGAAAAGGTGATTAAAGAATGTTTTGAGAAAGTTTAGTGATAATTGATTAATAATGTTTTTTATTAGAGGTAAAAAACGGGTTTTGAAGGGGCCCGGAACCCTTTACAACAGAAAGCAGCTGAAATAAAAGATAACAACATTAAGCCAAAAAATAGCCCAACAGTAGCGACCCATCAACAAAAAACAAGCCAAAAAGGAAGACCAACCAACAACACTACATACTTTTCAGAATATTTGCCACCTCCACATCGCAGCCTATAGCTTTATGTGCATCTTGAAAAACATCAAAACTATCCTTTCCAGAAGCCCCACCCTGAGCTTTAGTTTTGTTCCTAGTCCTAGCTCTAGCTCCAAGATAATTGATTAATAATGTTAATATTGTTTAGTGTTTGATATTTTAAATTTAAAACTACTATTATTTTTTTCACAATATAACTATGTAATTTTTAAATTAAAATTAATTCATATTTTATGAATGATGGTTCACAATAATTTATCTCTTATGAATATGAATTTTAGAGTAATCATGTATTAAAGAAATGACACTTGAATGGTAAAAATAATTTAATCAAAAAAAATTGATCATAACAAAGATTAGTAGTTAAGTAGCACAATATTTCAGCATGTAGATTAGAGGTCTTAAATTTGAGTTATAATTATTTCATAATTAAAAATAATGTGATGTCAAAACTATGCACCAAAGTGTAGAATTTGGCAAAGACTTGATCAGTAAATTATTTTGTAAGTAGTCCATTATTGTGTTGTTTGTGGTTGTGCCAAACCACTATGCAACCCTTGACATTCTACTCACTAGTCGTAACAAGATGTATTTGTTGCTTTTATTAATTAATATTTTTCATAAGACTTATGAATTTTCTTGTGAAAGGTTGTGATCTATAACACATTTGCCTCTTGCACAATGCAATGGAATCAACTAACGTTGCTAGCATCTAAAACTTGAACAAAGAGACACATGATGTTTTAAACAATCCCAACTACCCTCCAATTAACTTCATGCACTATTAATCATGTAGTATAGTATAAGTTGATTTTCCAAATATCAATATATTTTTATTTTGTTATTATACATGTTTACATTGTTATTTCAACGTCTTGCTATTGAGTGATCAATTGGTGGAAAAGAAAGTCATAAAAGTGATGGCATTCATCACAACAACTATTCCTAGAAGGCAAGTAAATGTATATTTGAAAATTTTTAAATAAAAATTGAGTTCTACTTTTTTGTATGGTTATAAAATATATAATAGTATAATACAAACAATTTTTTTTGTATGGTAATGCAAAATGTTTTTTTTTTAATCAATTGGAATGAACTACAAGCTTTTGTTGAATCAAATTTATAATATTAAGAATTGATACTTTTGACTTTTGCAAATGAGACATACTATTATGGATGGGGAGTTTATTTGATAAAGATAATTTTATATATGAAAAACTTAAAATTAAAATAGATGCATGTACATGGTATTGCAACGTTGTTGACAATGACATACAATTAATAAATTTAATTATGTATTACATGCCTTACTGCTTCTCACACTTAGTGGTTTCTTGTCCATATAATAATGAAAATCCATTTCTTAACATTGTGGATAACCATATAGTCAAAGATGCATTGCACATATTATTGGCAATCTAGTTAATCAATTTAATTATACTTTACTAAACTCACTGTTACCCGCAAAATGGTGTATTGTGCACATACTTCAAAACTCTATGAAAATTATTTATTAACATTATGGATGACTATATAGTTGAAGATGTCACTTACACATTACCTATTAATGCACTGAGTATGGACTATAGTGAAGTATTCATTCAATATCTTGAAATAAATTTGTATAGCCCTATTCACCAAGTATTAAATATAATAACTTTCTAAATATGTGTTCTTATGGACCATTCATAGCACCTTTAAGTGCTATTACTAGAATATATACATTAAAATTATAAATTTTCTTTTTTATAGGATATTACAATTATTTTTAAGTACTCTTTCAAACTTATAGGACATTCAATTTATTGAAGAGCCTTACACAACACCAAATCTGGAATATGTATTACTTTATATTTAGGGATAAGTTTAGATTTTTGTACATTCTATATAAATTACAATTGACATAACCATTACACCTCTTTTTGGTACATGAGCTAATACATAATTTTTTAAAAATAAAACATCTCTTACTATTTAGAAGATGACTTTGAATGAATAACCATAAAAAAAATAGAGATGGTTGTGAATGAAATAGCCATCACCAAAAAACTTAGAAGACAAATTTAAACAAGTGACACATTGCATCTAATTCTTGTGAGAAAAATATGAAATATGTTGGTTTAAAGTATTATTGTTAAAATAATTAGTTTGCTAATACTACTAGTATAATGAAATTTTATTAAATCATTGACATATTGGAGATGAAATTGTTGAGCCATTTTCAAAGTTTGGCTTCTAAAAGATTTTTAAAAATTAAAATAAAAGAATTCTTAATGCAACAAAAGTTAGATATCAAATGAGAATTGAAGCTTTAAATATGGTGCAATTTAATAGTTATATTTGAAAATGAATAAGATAGAATTTACAAATATAACATTTCTTGAGTAACCTATAAACAAATAAATATAAAGTAAACTAAAAATATAATTAGCCACTATTCTTTATTAAACATTATTTTTATTGTTGTTAATTTTAAAATATTTTAAACTAATACATGTAAATTTTATTTATTTTATTATTAATTCTTTTGATCATAATCTCTTATATTTTCTCTATTTCACCTTTTCAATAAATTAAAATTGACTTGAACATGATTAAAAAAATTACATTCATTGATCCACGACCTTTTCAATAAAAAGTAATGTCATTTATCCAATAGAACAATAATTAGAATAAAAAAGTAACAAATGTGAAAATAAATTTACACTATTCATATTTTATATTTAAAATTAAAAATAAAAGATTCCATAACTTACATCTAGCTTACACCACATAAATAAAATAAAAAAAATGTACATAAAAAATTTAAGTCAAACTACATAAATTAATTGAAATGGAAAAGAAGAAAAAGTTATTTAGGAGAGCACTTCCTTCAATGAACATCCTGCGCACTATTTGTACCTGCTGTTATCCTCCAAAAGTGCCATAACGAAATTCAATTACAGGCACTCCAAGTCGATGTCAATAATGGCAAACGCAAATAGCTTGCCAGAGCGCGTCATGAAGGTGGTAGCCATTTCTGGATCTATCAGAAAATCTTCCTTTAATCGTGGATTACTCCGTTCTGGTAAGTCTAAACAAAGCTTAAATTACACAATCCTTGGAGCCGTTGTTGCGTATTGATTGAATGCTGTTTTCATGCGTAAAGCTGTTGAGATTGCGAGGGAAAGCATACCACATATGGAGATTGAGATCTTGGAAATTGGGCATCTTCCATTTGTAAATACCGACCTGGAAGTAGACAACAGCTTCCCTCCATCAGTGGAGGAGCTCAGGGCCAAGGTCCTGCAGGCTGACTGCATACTCTTTGCGTCTCCAGAGTATAATTATTCTGTAACTAGTAAGCTTTCTCAAATAATGTTTTACTCAATTTATTGATGTTTTAAGTAGTGAAAATAAAACAGGACAACTATGGGAAAAGTTTGTTAAACATTTTAAGGAACTGAATTTGCTGTTCTGTATTGAAGATTCGAACATTTGTAATAGTTTCCCACATCCCATAAACCGTTTCCAGTAGTTTGTAATCCTAGCTGTACACCCAAAACTTTTTTCCATATCAGAAACTCCTTGAGGAACTGGAAACTTTGACAAATCATCCAGTTTTCATTCGTTTTCTAGGAGCTTTTCTGTGCTAGAACTCATCGTTTTAGATGAATCCATTATCATTTCTAGGAGTTTCTGAATGTTGCACAAAAGTTTTCCAAGAGTTTTTGCAAGTCTCTTTTGTTTATGTACCAATTCCTGTGGATCTGCTTCCAATCATTCTATATTAGCAGAAATGAGAAACGAAACTGCTGCAGTAGAGTGGAGAAACGGGATTAATTTTAAGACTTTCAAAAATAAAAGTATTAAATTTATATTAATAAAAATATATTTCAAAATTAAAATGAAAAGAATTTTAATTTTCATTGATTAAAATTTGAAGTGATACGCCCTTTAAAAGATTTATTAATCCAATTTCATGATATTTTTGGCCCTCCAGCTCTATGGTATTAGCACATTTTCCCGAGACTTTCCTTCATGCTTGTCTCAGCTTTTTAATCTTCACTTTCGACCATGGCTCTGCTGAATCAATTCTTCCGAAATTTAATTTATTTTACAAAAAAATATTATTCTCGTTATTGGTATTGCATGCTCTTGTTAAGGTGACATTATAGCTTCCTCCCCTTTGTCTTGGGGAAATGGCTCTGATCCATCATTTATGACATGCTTATTAGCTATTTTGGGTGCTCTGCTATGTTCTTTGTTTGATAATATTGGTTGTCAAAAGTCTGGCTTCTTGGAACCGTCCTGCTGCAACAAATATCTTGTCATAAGCCGGACCAGGGATCTCGTCTGCCACCCTTCACTGTGCAAGCTGATTCTGCTTTACTTATGGAACTGGCTACTTCTATGCGTCCCCTTATAAGAAAAGGAGCTTTGAAATTAATGCTAACTATAACCTACCTCAATCTCTTAGAACTCAATGAGAGTTGAACCCCAAGACATAATATGTAACTAAGGGCATGGCTCTTTCGATGCCCTCTTTGCATCCTCACCATCTATAATTTTCCATCATTCATTGCCTATAGAAAGCAGGATCATCCTTTTGTACAGGCTTTTGCACCTAAACCTCCAGATCTTCCCTCCAAGTGCATTTCTTCAACCTCTGATTTTATAATTATGTACCATACAGACTGATCCCTTAACTAAAATTCTAACTGCCACTGGAAGTCTAGGAAAGATTCAGCAGAAGAATCTGTAGAAGCCTGAAAGGCAAATTTCAATTTCAGCTCATGGTTTTCAGGTTGCAGATAACAAATAGTGTGTAAAGGTTTCCACATTTTAAAATGTAGTGGGATATATCCCACATGCTTGTGAGTGGGAAAGTGGTGCCACAACTATCTGTGTATGCCACAACTATTTGTGTATGCCAGTGTTACCCCAAGTTTCTGGGACGGGGACGGCAGGGGATGGCGGGACAAGTCCCCAAGTTTCTGGATTTTGAGGCAAAATTTGGGGGCGGTGGGGGGACGGTTATACAAAATATTGGGAAAATTTTAAAAATATAGGGAAATTTTAAATATTCATATGATAACATGGATAAGGCATGCATAACATACATTATAGAACCTTAACATATAACATTTGTGTTCAACATTATGTCAATACTCAATACGCATTCAAAATTCAAAATTAAACATACATGAATCATGAAACAACCTCCAAGTTATAACTTATAAACTTATATCAAAAATCCCAAAGGCTACATTGCTGCCATATAGTTTTTAAGTATGATATGAAAATCAAAATACAATAAACAAAGAGCAGTAGCACTGTTGCCCCTAATCCGCAAGATCTCCCATAACCGCATCAAAATCAGAGTCATCCTCTGAGTCACTGCAACTGTGATGGTCCACCTCAGCTTCAACCAACGGAACCCCAACCAAACCCTCAGTTGTCTCCTCCTCATCTACTTGGGCCACATCCTCCGGATCAATATCCCACCATAGAGTTGGAGTCTGTCGATACTCTGGAGTCTGCCGATCCTGAAGCTGAAGAGCACTATGAACGGCCACTAGCTTCTCCGCTCGTCTAGAGGTATGTCTATTCCTCTTGAGGGAGTGGATAAAGCTATATGTGGACCAATTTCTCTCTGCAACAGAGGAACTGGCAACCTGTGCAAGAAGGCGAGTAGCAAGTGTCTTCAACTGCGGTGTATCCCTCCCATGATAGGTCCACCATCCAATAGGATGTGTTTGAGCTAATATAGCTCTATCCAACCTCGCCTGTGGTTTACTCAAGTTTGGGCCACTAAGATTTGCAAAGTCTAGGAATTGTGTCTGAAGTAGTGAAGCTTGCTCTGCTGGATACATCTTATCAATGGCCCGTGTGAACCCATCTAAAACCTCAGGGTCATCACATGGAGGCACCCTACCATCCCTTGGTGCATACCATTTGGGATTTAGAGCAAAGGCAGCCATATGAACTGGGGTGTTCATTGTATTCCACTTCCGGCTCAAAATGGGCCTAATGTGTTGCTCATATAAATCCAAAGTGGGATCCTTCGCCAAAATAGTTTGCTTGATCTTCCCGAGCATACTATCAAATGTCTCATATATCTCTCCAAGACTAGGAGAGTTTGTATCAGCATATCGGATGACATCTACAATAGGCGAGATGAAGGAGCAAATATATCTGCAAAATGCAAACAAAAAGTTCAAAATAATGAGTTGACAAGTTAATTGACATGTTAGCAACTTCAAAAGTTGGAACATTGGACAATAAAATTAAAATATTAAAATCATAAATTTAATATGAAAATCAGCCATCTAATATGTCTTACCTCACATTGGCCCACCAATCGTCATCAAGGATCTTTTGTTTGATGGTCTTTCCTTGAGCAGAACTTGCATTAGGCCATCTAGTCCACTCTGCATTGACCATCATCAATTGTAGAGGCTCGTGCACCTCAAGCATCCTCTCCAACAAGATGAAGTATGTGATATATCTACATTCATTGACTCAATGATTCATTAAAAAATAAAAATTTAAAACAAAATAAAATTATGAATACAAATTGAAATGTTTGAACTTTGAAGTTTCAAAATTTGAAAAATTGAAAGTGAAACAAAATGAAGTGGCATACCTTGTCTCAACAAGTTTGAGAAACTCCTCTTTTGAAAATGATCTGAAAAGAGCAAGTGAGGTGTGGCGATTGCAAATGAACATCTGAATATCTCTAGCTTCTGCCACCGTTTGCTTCACCCAATCCAACTTACCTATGTCTTTCAATGCATTATTCAATGCATGAACACAACATGGGGTCCAAAATATGTGCCTAGAAGTACCCTCCACCATCAACCCAACCAATTTGCACACACGTGTTGAATCAGTGATCACCTGCACCACATTAGCAGCCCCAACCTCCTCTATGGCATCTCTCAAAATGGAAAACTGGAAATCTACATCCTTACATCTCCCTGAACAATCTATGGCTCTAAGAAAATAAGAACCAGCAGGGCATGTGACTATGACATTGATGAGTGGCTGATGTCTAACATCAGTCCACCCATCCATCACTATAGAGCACCCCGTCCTCATCCACGTTTGCCTCATCTCCTCCATTAACACATTAACTTTGAAGTACTCTTTGTCTAGGAGGGTGGTGCGTAGCTTATTATCTCCAGGAGGTACGAATGAAGGACCAATAGTGGCTATATCTTTCACCATTTGTTCGAAATAAGATGAACGGGCCACATGAAGTGGGATGGCATGGGCAAAAAAAAACTTGGCAATGGAAGATTCGGTGGCTTCTTGTGCTTGGTTATTAAACATGGACTCAACTGAAGATGCCTTCCCACAACCACTCACTTTCCTCTTTCCTCTTGAGGCAACTCCACTACTACCAACCATGGAAGGGATGGGATTAGGCATAAATGATTGTGCACTTGGGAAAGAAGGTGACCCACCTTGAACCCCATCCAATTCCATTTGAATTCTTTGGCACTCTAATGCTTGATCATCTTTTAATGCGGGACACATTCTAACTCCATGGCCCACCTCACCCAAAAAATGAGACCTAACTCTTGTGTAGCTGCCCCTAAATTCTTTTTCACAAACATGGCAAAACCACACCCTACTCCCCCCTGAATTCTTTTGTCTTTTGCCCACGGGCGTAACATATTGAATGAATGGTTTTTTTGTATTTAAAGGGTGTCTTGCATAGCATTCCATGATTGTTGAAGGGCATTGGTATGGGTTTGTTTGCTCTCCACTAACACCCTCACCACTTTCCCTTCTATATTGCACTTCATCTACACTATCACTCCCACCCCCACTGCTGCTCATCTTTTTTATATTTAGAATGCAAGTTTCAACTGAAAAATGCAAAAAAAAATTTTAAAAAATCAGACAATATATGCTTGAGATTTTGCAAAAAAAATGAAAAACAAAAGAGGGAAAGGAAATGCATACCTCTTTGGTGGATTTGCACTCCCAACAACACTAACTTCAACCTCCTTTCCTCCTTCAAGCTGCTGTTCTTTCTCCTTCAATGGCTGCAACTTCTCTTTCTCTCAAACCCTTGGCTGCTCACAACAAACAAATGCATAAATGAATCAAAAAAGGCCTTTTTTTTCCTTATAAGATAGCAAAGACAGATGAGGCCCACAATAGCCACGTAGGCAAGGCCGTTGCTTTTTTTAAATTATGATTTTTTTTAACTTAAAACTCTACATAACATTTTCTTCCGGTACATAGCTATAGAAAACTATTTCTGGAGCTGTTTTGATTCCTTTCTTTCTATTTATAGAATGTAAACATTTGTAAAGAGATGGGGTTTTTTGAAAGTTAAGCAGATAATTTTCTGTAGCTTATTCTACAATATTTACATGGAATTTCTATTTCTGCAGAAGAGTTTTCTCCTAAAGGGGTGATAATACTTTTGTGATGAATGTTTTTTTGATATTGCATCTATTCTGTCTCAATTTCCACTTAAGGTTATAATGGAAACTGAATAAAAGAGTCTAAAACTGGAGGATGCAACCAATAAAAAGTTCTAAGAGGACACAATATCCCTGTACACATTCCCCTTTGAATAGGAAGTACAAGTGTCAAAAACCTTAACTGGTTTTACAAACCCGTCTCTGTAAAATTTAAAGAACAGCAAGTACTTCAGTTAGCCCATTCTCTGTTTCAGAGACAATTTTGCTGTTCAATCATGGACAATATGCAGTGCTGCAGCAGCATTCTTACACCAGTACTGTTAAAGAAATCTTAGGATGTCTCAATAAGGTAGCCATCTGAACCATGAATATCTCTGTGGAGCAACAGATGCAAGTGAGAACTTGTAAAAACCGCTCCTCTGTTACTAATAATTTATTTTATTTTATTTTCTAATTCAATTCACAACTACCAACTTTATTGACCAAGCATCTTTCAACTAGCTTAGAAGTGCTGACTTCATAACTTCTCCAATCACCATGGTGGCCACAAAATTATGCCACTACTTATATGCTTACACTCGAAAGTGGTAAGCTCCCAATGATAGTCATCCTCAGACCCAGATCTAAACCTTGAGGGTTCATTTATGATGACCCTCCCTATGTATTCCTTTTTTGAGAATCAGAGGTTTTGTAGTTCATACACCAATGATAGAGAGAAAGTTCATCCTCTCCTCTTGTATGAGATCTCTGATCTTGCTTTTAAGTTTTAACTCATGACTATTAATTAAGCGTAAGCTTTCAATTTAGTCCAATTACACTACAATGATAACAAATTGTCATCAAGTGTTGGTTCCATACCAATAAATACCAATCATCAGTGTACAAGCACACACAAAACCACATAAGAGTTGATTTTATTCCAAAATCGAAGTTCACATAGTGATTGGCTCAAACACACATCACTTATATATAGAGTGACTAGCTCACATACACATCACAAGTACAACAATGATTAGTTCATACACGCATCATAGGTACAACAGTGACTAGCTCATACACACATTACAAGTACAATAGCGACTAACTCATATGCACATCATAGGTACACTAGTGACTGACACATACGCACATCACAAGTACACTAGTGACTAGCTTAAGCATACATCACATGCATCCCATATGAACAATCCACACATGCATTGCATGCTTACATGAAGAACAATTGGCACTATGGAAGCGGATGCAACCTACCATATGCATCATCCCGCTACTTGGTTCACTAACACATAAGCTCATATGTAGATCCCATCTGAAAAAGGAATGTGAGTGCATCCCATACTATATTGTGGGTTCCATCATTTTCCCAATCCACTACCATCTATGACGACAATCAAGCATCCCATACTACTTGATGTCATCACTAGCAAGGTCATTAGTATAACAATGTGTACAATACTCAAGACCATTTACACAAGTACACATTGAGTGACTAACATATACCTAGTGAGTGACTGACACATACACAATGAGTGGTTGACACATACACAATGAGCGACTAACACTTACCTTTTTAGTGTATCCCAACTAGAAAAGAAATATCAATGCATCCATACTACACCACAGGTCCCATCATTTTCCCTAGTTCTCTGCATTAGTTGTGATGATGGGAAAGTATCCCATACTACTTGTGATCATCACCAAATTCACATATGGCCATTAATAAGATTCCATGGCCCACTAAACCATTTAAGTGTTGTATTCAAACATCTATCACCCTTAGGCCACCAATGACAAGGCTGTCCAACTTGGAAGGAATAGCATTTAACATATACCACCTTGTGGCTTAGGTGATAATGTCAACTAACCCCTTCACAATATGGATAGCACTTGGCATCAATCACCTTTGTGCTATAGGTGATTGCTTGCTAACCCTCTTGATATAATGGTCAGCTCCAATTTTCTTTACTTGCATGGTAGGGGTAACAACAAGCTCAACTGCTCAAATATCACATTTAGGATAGCCCCTAACACTCTTTCACCTCCGTGACATAGGTGAATGTCAACTAGTCCATAAGATACAACAGTAGCTCCAAGCATCATTCATTGGCATGGTCCAACAACAACCTACTAACTGCTCCAATATCAAACTCGATTCTAACATGTGGGGGCCTTATAGCCATGTACACATAATCTACACATTATAGGGGTTCACAAGTACTAGTCAAGTGGACCTAGATATGTATTTCACAATCAAGTGATTCAAGAGCCTATACATAGAGTCCTATAGGTCTAAAGTTGAATTTTACAAACACATAAGAATCACATTGAACCCACATGAGTTGGCTTCTACTCAACATGTACACATAAACAAATACAGACTTATAAAATAGTCAAACCAACTCACTTATAAAGTAATCAAAACCACTCACTTCATTCAACTTGTTAACCAAAACATTCTATTCAAAAACACAATTTTTATTAAAAAGATACAAGGACCAAATTTCCAACCTTATTCAATAATACTTATAGTTTTTGCCTACATATGGCATAGGCAATCTTAAGGAATGCCATCCCAAGCTCAACCCCATATCAAAGGCATAGCTACAACTAGTAGACCATCCGTAGCCAATAAGAATACCCATTGTTTACCTCATTAGATTCTATTAGCCAAATTTGGCATCTTATCAAATACAAGTTATCAAGTTTCCTTAACTCATTCATAGCCATTTGATGCAAATTTTAGCCTCAAATTGAAGCATATTGAAGAGGGAAGGTCGAACAAGTTTAGAAACAACCCCAAACCTCGGATTTATCCCCTAAACCCTCCCCTACGAACTTGAAGTCACAAGGGCATCCTTCACCCAAGGACTACCTACATATTCACTTCCAAATGGGATCAAAGTTGCTTGTAGTTCTCTCCTTAGTCTCTCAAAGGACATATGCATAGGTTCCTATAACCAAAGTTTCATTAATAATTCCTCTCAATTAACAATTCTTAACAATAAATAGGAAAACATAACTAAGCTCACAATTTAGCAAATACTATAACACTTCCTTTTAAGGATATCAAGGTCTCGAATTAAACTCCACCATTATTATTCATAATTGAACTTGAACATCTCAAAATCTCTTATAGGTTCATCTCATTGACATAGGGGCTAGGCTCATTACTCACAAGAAATTACCTTTGTTCACTCAAACCCAATAGGTAAATGAAGAGTTAGACTAGTTCCTTACAACCCTGATCATATTTCCTGAAGGTATGAGATGCTAAAATTATTGATGTCAATGTAAATGATAGTTATCTTATCATACTATTATTACACTAGTAAGTCATGAGATTTAGTTGTAAACATATATTTAACTCAATGGACATTATCACCCACTTGTGACATTAAGACTTCCAACTGAAAGTCAAGGTCCATTGTCACCCCATTCCATACCAACGATTACTAACATTACTAGAATTCATGTTTGGACATCCTTCTAGGTAGAAAATGAACCACACCAACCTGGCCACAATGACAACCACCTAACTTCAAAGGACTTACAACAGTAATTATAATCTTTCTATTAATGGCGGGGTCATAATTAAGACAGCTGCCAACCTTCTAGCTAGTAGTTCATCATAGGATAATGTACACTCAATAATATAAATAGTTGTAATATTCTTAAACTTTTGATTTCATTTACCTTTATTATAATACCACATATATATCTATCACATGCCTCAGATCTTGAAGGCCTCAACTTATCATTATGTACTTGCTACATAGCGTTGATTATAAATTTACAACCATGCCAATACCATGACTTCTCACTCTATTCTAAAGTGGCCTGCTAAATCTCACTAGAAGAGAGCTACGCAGCCATATGGCATAGCTCAATGTATTGATTCCATGTAATTTACCATAAGGAAGGGAAATCAGATTATTCAGTAGTCCAAACAACTAACTGTATTTAAGGATTTAACTTATACAAATATAGAGATGCAACTTTTTTGGTGCATACATCCGCATGATATAATCCTCAAGGATTCCTAGCCTTTATAGATAGTAACCTGAGAGGTTAGGGGCTAACTTATAATAAAGTGACTTTATAATAATTATTATTTATAAAGTTGTCTAAATAAATTAAATCATGAGGATAACTTTATTTTAATTAATTTAATTAAAGTGACAAATAAAAAAATAATAAATATTATAAAGTCAGTTTATTAACAAATCATAAGCAAATAATTCTATTTAACTTGTCCCTTTTCATCCCACCACCAATCCACCAACAGTTGCAGCCATAGTAACACAAATCTTTTGGAGAAAAAATGGGCAATAGTCACAACCTTTTGTAATTATTACACCCCTTACAAGGGATGCACCCCTACTTAACCAATCGCTGTTTATTGCAAATTACATGTCATTAGTTAGGAAGTGCTGTCTACTAAAGTATTGCTGGTTTTATTTAATTAATAGGTATCGCTGCTTTTATTCCTTTGACCAGTTTAATAGTGCTGCGATCATATTTCCTAGCAGGGGCATGACAATCTGTCCTTCCCAATATTGCTTGTCCACAAGCAATTTCAACTCCAGGATGCTCCTAAAGTTACCAAGATCCCTAATCAACCTTCTGGATTTGTAATTCTTAGACATCGCTCCTTTTAGTGATGTAATTAGCTTTTGTTCCGATACTTTGATATAATTGGGAATGGAAAACTCTACAGCTAGTGACAAAATAATGTCACTGGAGAGTAGTTGTTAGTATATTTGCCTCAACTTGACTACCAATAAGGTTAATACCATCCTCTAAAGTATGATGACAATTTATCGTCCAATATTCTTTTGGCTTATGTACTACTATTTCCTAATAACTATCAACAACAAAACCAAGAGTCGGAAATTGGCAAGATCTGTTATTTAAGACAAGTTTTTTCCCATTTCATTACCACAAGGATTCGGAGCAATGAATACAAACTCTTGATTACCCTTGTTGCATTTTGTGTAAACATTCAACAAAGTTTGAGGCAAGTTCGTTTCTAATGAGGATGTAAAATAGCTTTAGGGTCTTTGTAACACTTAACCTAGTCAAACATCTTTCAACATATATCACCTTGTCATAGACGCATAGGTAATTAATGACATGTTATAACCTTCTAAGTATATATTTCCTAGATAATACTCAGATACAAAATTATTGGATTGACCAAGTCCAATAAATGAAAGATGTACAAAGTCTTAGAATTCATAGCAAACAATTATCGCCCACAAACATTTCATAGGACTTAAATTCATAGGTTTACACTAACATCCAATCCTTGTCCAACTCCCAAATCAATTGGAGGTTGTCACTCCTGTAAAAATTTGACATATCCCCATGTTTGACACTAAGATGATTTTCATATCTTAGGAGGGTATCGTTTTACCTGATTTTTTCCAGAGTTTAAGAGATGAAAATGATCCTGGGATTTGTGGGTTATGGGCCCACATTGTAACTTAAAATTGACTATCGTAATAAATTTGGGTGCACCTTGGCTTGTCTCAAATTTATCTTAGATACCTAATATTGATGTCCTTGACCTTTAATCATGGATGTAGAGCTACTCTAATCAAGAGAAATGACTTAGGAGAAGAAGGGCCTAGGATGAAATGACCTCAAAATATTTTCTATATCACTAGTTCAAAGTTCACTAAATCAGTGTTACAAACTTACAAGGTTGATCCATGCATTGCCATTGTTTCTGTGAGGGTGGGATGGATCATATGTATTACGGATTTGATTGTGCATTATGATCTTACTATTTATTAGAACAAATGCATTCCTACCTCAATGAAGTTTGATGAATATATCCTATGATAAATCTCAAAACATAAACCTCAAGTTATAGTGCCAATGGTTCTTTCCAAAAAATTTCTTAAGATCTCTCTAAGAGTCAAAATCTGTTATTTGATTTACAAAAAAATTAGTATGTTCCTAGAGAATTGAATTGTCTTCATTACATTCTTTCAAAAATATTGTTTTGGCCTATCAAAATTTGATTGGATTTAGACTTAGTTATCTATTATTGATAGTAATTCACTCTATGGTATTTCCAACCGGGTGTTATTGGTTTAATCCGGAGTTAAAGGACTACTTGATGTGATATGTCTAGATGTTTATGGTGTCTTTCATGTAAGCCCCTAACTCTATGGTATTTCCAACTGGGTATTTCCAACTGGGTGTTATGGGTTTAATCCAGAGTTAAAGGACTACTTGGTGTGATATGTCTAGATGTTTATGGTGTCTTTCATGTAAGCCCCTATCTCCATATGAGAGATGAAATCTACTTTAAAGTAAAAATTAGTATATGAATTTGAATGATAAAGACATCACTTGAACTCATGTCTTGGAAGGTTTAAGATTTCCATGGTTGGAGTTTCTCGAGCCAAGGGGCTCATTGATGCCATTGGAAAGTTCTCTTTTGTTGCTATGCAGAAAGGAAAGCATTTGTAGTTAGGATAATCCTTAAGAACAGTGAGAAATCAGTCAGCTGGTAAACCAATTCTCAGAGTTGTTCTTCGAGCTGAAGATGAGCGATGGCAAAGTCAAAACTGTGAATAGAAGTTGACAAGACCTTCCGAGTATTTCCTTTGATCTGACATTTTGATAGACACAATAGAAATGCAAAGGAAAACTCTTTGAGGGTGAGTTTTTGGACTCTTTGCAAATGGATAATTGGTCCTGAATGAAATTCATTACAGATTAAGCTTTAACACTGAGGCTGTAGAGTAGGAATATTATGAAATGTCCAAGGCAAAGGGAGTAGCCATATGAATTACTGACTCAAATTGAGCAAGTAATGAAGTAATATCATTGTTAAGAGCTAGAAACGATGAGGCAGCCATGGTTCAGAATAATCTGACAGAGGTTATTAATACATCCTTGATCTTTCAAATCATGACCGTGATTAAGAGAAGAGACAATTTGCTTTACGAACCATTATTGCTAATCAACACATGTGAATTGTTCGCTGTGATGTCATAACAATCCCCGCCTGCCTGTCAAATCCAAATGGAGATTTAATATTTTATTATAAAGTGAACTTGCTAAATGACTTGGGGAAATGTACGCTCATTTAAGAACTTTGAAATATTAGTTTAAATGTTTTGCCAAATCCAAAGGGGAAAAGAAAAGGGTTATACCAGAAAGTGAACAGGTCTTCCCTATAAAATGTAAAGTGATGTTGTTGTATGAAGGGGTTTACAAACTGAGTTGTGTGACTGAGGGTTGACTAAAAATTACTTTTTTATGTTTGTAAACACATAGCAGACTGTATAGGGAATTCTTCAAGACTTTGAACCTATTTTCAAATGAAATAAGGAGGCTTTGATGGTACATTTTGTATCTGATTTCTTCTTAGGGTTTTAGATCATTTCTTATGTTTGATTTGGAATCCATGATTCCTTGGTTCCTTTTATTAAAAATTTAAAGGTGCAGGGAAAGAACTGAAACTGTGTATTCAGTTTTTGAAGGAATGTGAGGAATGGTCCACTCATTTTAATGTGATTGGTTGGCTTTTAAGATACTGAAAGTCCTAGGTCAAGATGATACCTTTGTGCACTTATATCTTGAAATTTGGAAGTAAGATAATGTGAAAATAAACCAAAATCCCTTTTTGTATCTTAGTTATGCCTAGATTCCAGTGACAACTAGTGATGGCGACATGGATTTCTAGTCGAGAAATGAAAGTCAAGTTATATCATTAACTCTGTAAAGTTGATAGAGAATGATGGATTGCTCCTTCCTCCGCGATATTCCTCTTAATTTCAGGGTCAAGTCTTAAGGAAGCTTTTGCATACTCGTCGAAGTTATTGTTTGGTGTATTGATTTCTTCTTCCTCTCTTGATGATCCCTCTCTAGGTAAGAAAGATGGTTTGGTTACCCTAGGCGTTGACCCTAGTGGAGCTCTATTGTCATTTTCATAATTGTTAAGCATAAAGTAATCATAAACACACATCCAGTAAATCTGCTGAAAACACATCACACATGAAGCAAACACATAAATACATGTAAGACATGAAGCATACACATAAATACACGTAAGACATGAAGCATACACATGAAAGGCACACACATATAGAAATGCAATGTTAGTCTACTTGATTTTATTTATGATTTGCTTAAGAAGAGGGCTGAATAGTTAATCCTAATTGACTAGAGGTTAAAGTAGGTTTGTCTTGCAGGCTGGTAGGATTAATGCTCTAATACCACTTGTAATGTCCCGTATTTGGGATATTCTAGATTTTTCCCTAAAACCACAATTCCAATTAAAATAAGAGATGCAATATATTTAAGAATAATGAAATTACCCATCAAATTGTCCTTTATAAGATATAAATCCTAGTTTAGATCCTGCACACAATACTAGTCACTAGAAATTGGCATTAGCTCATAAGCCATGATAACATATATATATATATATATATATATTATTAGTCATTAGTAAACATTATGATATCCATGCATGTTAGTCACATCAAATTCTAATTAATGCAATAGCCACTCCAATATGGATTCCCATAATAATCTTACTAGGAATTTGTTGAAATGCTTGCAAACCACAGTCTCGAGGATGGTCGCCCTTGTACTGCGAGAGCATGGAAGGTGGGCCGCCCCTCCATCCCTCAGTCCACCTTGGAGGCTGGTCGTCCTCCTTGATCAAGCCTAGGAGCACTAATAAGCTTCCCAGCCCATGAAGACTAACCCCCTATGGGTGGCGTGCTTGATAAGAGCATGACGACTACCTCACTTCCACCAAGCTCAGGAGCACACATATGCCTCCCGGCCCACGAGGCTTAACCCCCTATGGCTGGCATACTTGATGGCGGGTATGTCAAGCCTTCACCTCTCATGAACTGGAAAGGTTGATCGGCCTCCCTGTTTTGCAATCATTTCTCTAAATTCAAAATAGATTATTATACAAATCCATTATCCATATTTATAATAAAGGAGGAATCATGATTATGCATAAAGATCAATAATTGCTGCAAACATCATTATTGCATGATTTAATTAAAAACTTACAATAATCCTCTTGCTATTAAATAATATTCATTCCAATAGGTCTACAATTCTTATTTCTCTTTTTCCAATCTGCTGGCTTGATCCCAATCGATCCCCATTGATGCCTTTCACAAATGATTCTACCTTCCTATATATCCCTCATGGTGGGGTGAATAGTCACAACCTTTTGTAATTATTACACCCCTTACAAGGGATGCAACCCTCCTTAACCAATCGCTGTTTATTGCAATTTATATGTCATTAGTTACGAATCGCTGCCTACTAAAGTATCACTGGTTTTATTTAATTAATAGGTATCACTGCTTTTATTCCTTCGCCTAGTTTAATAGTGCTGCGATCATATTCCCTGGCAGGGGCATGACAAGTATCTATGCATGACTGTTGCTTCTTTGTTGCTCCGTGACATGCTTCGTTAATTGTTGTTGTTCATGTTGATGTGGATATTGATATGCAGCAACCTTTGTAAACTCTTCAACCTTATCATACACATGTTCTTTTGGCATTTGATTTGGTGAAGGGTTTGAGATTCCTTCACAAGCAACCAAGACCTGCTTATGCTTTTCTTTTGATTCTATCTTCTTGCCTTCTTCTGATTCTTCCTCATGCCCTTCATTGTTTTTGATGATGTAGTGAATTTGTGTCCAAATCACATACAATGCATTACTTGACCTTGACTGTTTGCTCATATTATACAATATTAACAAGGCTACTTTCTTCATGCTCTTCTAATGCCTTGCATGTCAATTGTTGTTGCTTCTTTAATATTATGTATACCCATAGTTGTTCCTTTGATATCAAGTATTTATGCATGATTGTTGCTTCTTTGTTGCTCCATGACATGCTACTCTAATTGTTGTCATTCATGGTAACGTGGATGTTGATATGCTGCAGCCTTTATAAACTCTTCAACCTTATGCTACACATGGAATTTTTGTCCAACTTGCATAGAATGCCTTTCTTGACCTTGATTGTCTGCTCATCTTATGCAATACCCGACAAGGTTACTTTCTTCTTCCTATACCAAGCCTCACAAACTTTTGCACATCAAAATTGATGGTTCTCAAAGTTCTTAAGTTTAACCAAGGATATCCAAGAACAATATCTATGCCATCCATAGCTACACCATAATAATCAAAATAGAAAACATATTTGTCAATAGTAAGCTTCAAATCTTCAATTACTTGAGCATTGTCACCACATACCTGTGCCCTTTATACTTCTCGCTTAATTTTTCCGATTGTCTTGCAAAGTTACTTTCTGTTTATTCTACCATTCCCTCATGACTTCTTGTGGACGTTAAGATTGACAACTTTCCCAAAGTTTCTGACCATATTCAAGGACAATATCTAAATCATCCATAGCTGTGGCCCAAAAATTGGAATGCAAAACATAGTTGTCTATGGTAAGCTTTAAATATTCAAACATTTGAGCCTTCTCTTTATATACCCATATCTGCTTGTTGTTCCTTGCTTGAAATGTTAGTTGTCTTGCCTACACATTGTTGATGAAGTTATGCCTGCTGCTAGGATTATTGAGATAATGAAATTCTTCTTTTGAATGAATACATAAATCTCTAACGTTGAAGCTTTTTTGTTTGCAAATCAAGTACCTCAACCTTTTTCATGCTCTTTTGATCCAAGTGTCGGGTTTCCTCATCTTTTTCTTTTTTATGAATCCAGTTTAAGCTTCATTTTGCTCAAGACGATACTCCATTTTTATTTATTTTCCTATCTATTTAGAAATGCTTCCATCACCAACTTTGTCTAAGTCAAATGATATGTAAGCCATCTTTTATCTAATGCCAAATCCATGTGTGTAGATAAAATCATTCATTGAGGACTTATAAAATGTGAATTCTTACTCTCGCATCATAAGTTTTCCTTACATTAAATGCATGCATTCTAATGAATCACTCTTCAATTAAAAGTTATGGTTAATTGCAAAATAAAATGCAATTGACTTATGATCCAAACTGATCTTAAAATGATGAAAAATAACACTACTAATTCTTTTTTAGTCATCAAGAAAGGTAATTTAAATTTCTCACACGGTTTCCTATGATTAAATGAGTGGTATCAAGAAGGGTTCAAATTTTAGAGGATTCGAAAAAAAGCTCCTGATGTTTTTACCTGCAAACCCAAGTTTCAAAGGGTAATCTCTCACATGTGCTTTTGAATTTTTATTTGCCACCGATTTAATTGTATTAATCTGAGGTCTTATGATTGCTATCCTTTGCAACCTAGCTTAATGCCACACTCAAGTATCCTGTGACTTGGATGCAAATTTTTATGGCAAAAGTATGTTTATAGAGGTCAACAAAATTCTGTAAAACTCATTTCACGATTACATGCATGTATAGCATGCCATGTACTGTGACAGTCCTCAGATAATGATTACATGTTGCAATTTCCTTGGGAAAAATATTTGGCATATAGAATTGCAGTCTTCTTGGTGACAGTATGAGGCATTTCGTCAGTTACCCTCTTCTAATCCCATTCATTCCTTGTGAATTTTTGTTTTCTCTTAATTGATCAGACCTTTGCCAATATTCCTTTGTATATAGTTGATCGAGCAGCATTTATCAGCTCTTTGCAGAACCCTGTGTTGCAAGAAATGTGAAGGGGGTTCTATTTCACATCCTTTAGGTTTGAGTCCTAGCTGGTCCATGAGCAGTAGCTCAACATGTTATCAGACCTAGGGTAGGCTAGGAGCCCCAAACACCTGCAGTATGGCTTATCGGGGGTGTTGGAAATAAGTCACACTCAAATCGACGATGGACTGGGCACAAAGGAGCCAGTCGCTTAGTGGTAGTACATTGCAGCAGCAAATGGAAGGTCCTAAGTTTGAGTCTTAGCTGGTCCATGAGCAGCAGCTCGACACAATAGTGGTGGGAATATTGGAGAATCAATTTTTTTAAGACTATGGAATGTAAAGTGAAAATTTGAGCAGACTGTGAATAGGTTTAAAGGACTGTTGATAACATATCCTTGGTCTCTGACTTTTTGTCATGTCCCTTAGTTAGTAACATTGAGATAAGTGATATTGAGCAACGAGTAAATAAAATAAATAGTTAAAATACAGATATAAATCATTACTACCTAATAGTATTATTATTCTAAAGACCATCAATCATATTACAATTATAATTATCCAAAGATAATATTATAATTGCAATTATAAAATATGAATCAGTTAACAATTTAAACATCAAAATATATATTTAAAATCAAATATAGAACACAAACACAAATAACACCATAATGATATGTTACTAATTATAATAATAAATAATATTCAAATATGATAGCCGATATATAATGATCTTATAGAGGTGCAAAGATATTATAAAAAAAGCAATATGCAATATTCCCTTTTTAAGTCTGACGTGGGGTACGGGAATAGTGTCCATCGTCTTTTTATTCCTTAAGCGGCACATATGGAGACCAGGATTGGACTATATCAAAAGCGCTCCAGGTATGAGATAACTAAAGAGTATGGAGGTCAGTATCGTCCATTCAGGCATTGCCGCCACCATTCCATGGGACATTACACAGGGTCAGTAAGTTACGGGTATGAAAACTATCGAGCTATTCCTCTAATGACCTCCGCTGCTAGTAAGGAACAATCAATCGGGCTCATATAATATTATGCTACAATATTTGGAGATACATTGGTGGTGTAAGATAAGGATTCTATCGAATTATTAAAAGAGGCCAATAATAATCCAAGACGTCACCTACAGGCATTAGAACCATCATCACAACCGCACTAATATATTGGGTATGACGGGATGTTAAGAAACGATGCAAAATCTCAACTCGGACCCCGATCGTATTTGTCTCTTCTGCCTACATGGAGGTCACGTCACCTACATCTAAGATTTGCACCGCCTCCAGGTTCTGATGGGGACGTCAGCGAACTCCATATTTAGATGTCAATAGCAATTCAAAACTATTATAGGCCAAGCTCGAAAGGTTTATCTTATCATAGAGGACGATTTCCATAATGTGTGGATTAAATATAACATACAACATCAACAACGGTTGGATAATATTCTGTATCAATAAAGGAGTCAAACAGCATGTAAAGTATATATATATCGGCCAAATGCTAACCCTGCTTAATTCTCCAGACGTCCATTATTACCAAACGAATAGTCAGCCCCAACACTGGAACACCAACACAGTAACGTATTCTGAATACCTTCCAAAGAATTATTTGATCCCTCTTTTAATAGGAAATTCAATGCTAACAGCATAATCTTAAGGTAACAGTTAGTTTAATCTGTGGCAACGATTACTCCTAGACTAATAGTCGTGTCCCTCCTAAGAGAACGGCATTCATCCAAAAGACACACCCATTCTACACCAAGATATAAGTACTAATGGAATAAAGAGCAAAGGGGGAAAAACAACATATTTTATACTATACCAGCCTACCGCCAATATCAGCATATGAAATTAAGGAAGATAGGGGTAGAAGTAGAAACATAAAGGAAGGAGATAACCGGAAGCAGGAATAAGTTGAGTAGGACAGAAATAAAAGAGACTACAGTAGGAAACCAGACACATTGAACAGGTGATGCCTTCACTTAGCGTTAATATTTAGACATTCATATTTAGCAATTCCAAATAACAGGATTAGACAATCATTCACACGGTGGGGTGTCTGAATATCTTGGCCCTTAGAAATTATGCCTTGCAATCTGTTTAATACATACCATGGACTGTTTGGATCTGATAATTAAGCTTGCTGTACTTCTGTGAATTCTTTTCACATAGCCTTCAATATTCAGTCTAATCCCAGATTCGACATAATGACATTTTTGCAGAAACATTAATCTGTTTGTTCAAAGCATTAAATTTGATCTTTATATTATCTCCTAGACGTAATAACTAATATGTAATCATGTCCATTGGTCCGTCCAGTTTGTCTCCTACTGTAATTAAATTCCAAATCGATCTACTGTGATTCGTCAACCCTTGGATGAGATTACCATGTTTAGATGAACCCGTCACCATATTAAAAGAGCATTCCTTGATCGGCCTGTGTAGAACAGCATATCCTTAGTTTGATCATAAGGGAAGCATTATAAATAATTGATTATTCAATCACTTAGGAAAGACAAGTGAACAATCTGAATGTTGTCTCACTGCACTACTGATTAATGGAAACTTAAGAAGTTCGGTAATAACCTTGCCTGCATATAGATTTGATTAATGCTGGGACTTTTATTTGACAGAATGCATTTAGACTTAATTGATGTTGGATCTTTTATCTGATAGAATGCATTACCATATATCATGGATAGAAAGAATATAAAGATTGACATATATATATTAATATTGCCACATTTACTTCTGCACTCTGATACATTATCATGATAGGTCTCCTTTGATTATATACTCATGTTAAATACTTCAAAGCATAATGGATGCAAATACAAATGAATCAATAATAACTGCATATTTTGTGATTGTATAAAGATTGTCTGCTACGTGCTTGTAACCCTAAACCCCACCTAAGATTCAGCCCTGCCGGCCCGAGGCAAGGGTTGGGCCATGGAGGGGTGGGGGTCCCACTTAAGATTCTGCCCCACAGGCCCGAAGCAAGGGTTGGGCCATGGAAGGGTGTGCAATGTCCCCATTTTACGACGTCCTCTTTCAGTTGGGGTTGATTTCGATACCCTTACTATTTTTAGTTAATGCTATTTTTAGCAGGGCGTCCAGTACGGTGCTTCGGTCTTCGGTGGGCCATCTTGCGCGTCTCAGTTTCTCTCTGGCTCAAGCTTTAGGACACAATTTACTATTTTTAGGACTTCTAAAAATAGTAAGTCAATTGGGGTTAGCCAGACCTAGTCAGGATGGTCTCAGCAGCACATATTCAATCGATACAAATTTCTAAGGTTGAATCATTGGAAAAAATTGAAAGAATGTTTCAAAAAGTGAAAGTGAGCTTAAATAAAGTGAATTTAGATCTTTTAATTAAAGGGGTCATAAGGGGGTCACTTTTTTTAAAAAGACCATGGACGCCTAGCACATTAACTTAAGTTGTTTTTAGTTACATTTTATATTCTCATCTTGGGGCGCCTAAGTATGAAGGAGAAAGTATTTAAAAATAAATTAAAATCAAAAGCCTTTGTTTTGGCATGGATTCTAGGGTTGCCTAGTTGCCCTAACTTGTCTTTCTCATAAAAGTCTATTGGAGGCATCATTTGGAGCTTATGGATGTTTTCGATATGAAATTTGTTGAGTATTTCTCTTGGAGCTTGGCTTTGAGGAAATCAAGGGTTTGTAGGGACGAAACCCTATGTAGATCACACTCTCTTTGTGTTTGAAAGACAACATCAAGAGGGTTTTGGGAGATCTTATTTAGAGGCTTCATTTGGGCTTCATGTTGATGTAGAGAGCACCTCACTCTCTCTCAGCGCTCTTCACCGTTCAGTGACCTGCAAGTTAGTTTCTAAGAAATAACCACTAACACCAAAAGAAGAAGCAACAGCAACTGATAATCCAAACATTAAAAAGACTCGAACCCAAAACACAGATCCATTTTACCAGAGATATGCCTGATAACATTGACAGTACAATATCAATCTTCTTTCTTTAGTTCTCATTCTTCTTCCCCCCATACAAATGAAACGTAGACTCCACTTTATTTACCCCCAACCCCAAAAATAACCAAAAACTCTGCGCTTCCAGAAAGAAGGCAGAACAAGCCAAAAATAGAGTCAGACTGGAGTTGACCGTTACAAACCAAAAAAAGCACGAACAACAAATAAAAGAAAAGAGCAAACCGGTAGTGGAAGACCACAATTAATCAGCTGTTACATTATCTTCCCCGCCTTTGAAAGATTCTAGACCTCTTGGTTCAGAAGTGTCTAATTTTGTAAACTTCATGATATCTCCTTCAGTGATCCAAGTGTTGTTGGAATCCGGTAAACCTACCCATTTTACCAGGTACATCTTATAATTCTTGGCTCTTGTGGTAGCAATCTTGGTGTCCACTATCTTTTCAATTTGCTCTCTCCTCTTCCGTGGCAATTTACTCGACAAGTCCCTCAACACATCTTCATCAGAAATTTGTTCAGAACCAGGGTAGAATGGGTAAAGATCAGCAACATTGAAAACTGGACTGATATCCAAATCTTCAGGCAAATTTAATAAATAGGCATTCTCACTAATTTTCTTTAGTATTTTGCAAGGTCCCACTTTCCTGGGTTTTAATTTGTCATAAGTGCCTTGGGGAAACCTTTCTTTGCACAGATATGCCATGACTTGCTCAACTTCGTCATATACTTTCTCCCTCCAATGCACATCAACATTCCTTTTATATTGCTCATTGGTTAGTTGCAGCTTATGCTTCACTTGCTGCTGTATTTCTTGTATGTGTCTAGCAAAGTCCGCAACATCTTGGCTAACCCATTTCTCATTAGGAAGATCAATAAGATCAACAACCCCCTTAGGATTGTTTCTCAAGACAACTTGGAAAGGAGACTTACCAGTGGACCTGTTGATGCTTGAATTAAAAGCAAACTCAGCTTGTGCCAAAGTCAAACCCCACTGCTTTGGATTCTCCCCAACTAGACACCGAAGCAAATTACCCAAACTCCTATTTACCACCTCAGTTTGCCCATCTTTTTGAGGATGATAGGCTGAACTATATTGCAATTTACTATCAAGCTTCCTCCACAAAGTCCTCCAAAAGTGGCTCAAAAACTTTGTATCTTGATCACTAGTAATAGTTTTGGGTAGTCCATGCAAGCAAACAATTTCCTTGAAAAATAATTCAGCAACCTTACTTGCATCACTAGTCTTTTTGCAAGGAATGAAGTGGGCCATCTTTGAGAACCGCTCCACAACAACGAAAATAGAATCATTTCCATGTTGAGTACGAGGTAACCCCAACACAAAATCCATGGAGATGTCAATCCACAGCCCCTCAGGAATGGGTTAAGGATTTGTATAACCTTGTGTTTTGCTGTCCTCCTTTAGAAACTTGACAAATTCTGCATGTAGAACAAATTTATTCACATCCTTCCTTAACTGAGGCCAAAAAAATTTCTCACTCACTAGGCTATAAGTTTTGTCCCTTCCAAAGTGTCCCCCCAAGCCATTTGAGTGCATTTCGCGAATCAATTTTTCCCTCTTGGATCCTATGGGGATGCAAAGTTGGACTCCTCTAAATAAAAATCCACTTACCAATAAGTAACCTTCAGAAAATTTATTCCTTGTAACAGCAGGACTATTGAGGGCAGCTATGACTTTGCTGAAATAAGGATCATTTGCATATTCTCCCTTCATTTCCTCAAACCCAACAATCTCATTGGTCATTGAGACAAGTGATGTCTCCTACTTAAAGCATCAGCTACTACATTAGTTTTTCCACTCAAATGTTGAACCACAAATGTATAATTTTGCAAAAAGGAGACCCACTTGGCATGTTTATGCGATAATTTGGCTTGGGAGTTGATATATTTCAGTGCTTGATTGTCTGTCAACAAGATGAATTCCTCTATGTAATAAGTAGTGCCTCCACTGTTTCAATGTTTGGACAATAGCATACAATTCTTTATCATAAGTACCATACCTCTTTTTAGCATCATTTAGCTTCTCACTGAAATAGGCAATTGGTTTGCCCTCTTGACTTAGTACACCCCCGATGGCTACTGCTGAAGCATCACACTCAATGGTAAAAATCTTTTCAAAGTCTGGTAAGGCAAGGATAGGGGCTTCAGTCACCTTCTTTTTAAGCTACTCAAAACTTCTCTCAGCTGCTTGAGTCCAAGAAAAAGACTTTCCTTTAGTACAATCAGTCAAGGGAGCACATATTCCACTAAAATTTCTAATAAACCTCTTATAAAAGTTTACCAATCCATGAAAACTCCTTATTTCTGTAATACTTTGAGGGATAGGCCATTCAAGTATAGCCTTAATCTTTTCAGGATCCATGCTTACTCTTTCTGCTGAAATCACATTTCCAAGGAAAACCAACTTATCTTTGCAAAACTCACTCTTCTCAAGATTGATAAACAACCTCTCTCTTCTAAGCGTGTCAAAAACAATTTGAAGATGTTCCAAATGTTCTTCCAAGCTCTTGCTGAAAATCAGAATATCATCAAAATAGATTATGATAAATTTTCCAATATAGGATCTAAATACCTGGTTCATGGTGCGCATGAAGGTGGCAGGGGCATTAGACATCCCAAAAGGCATCACTAACCATTCATATAAACCATCCTTGACCTTGAAGGCTGTCTTCCATTCATCCCCTTCTCGAATTCGAATTTGATGATAACCACTCCTCAAATCAACCTTGGAGAAGATTTTAGCACCTGCCAAACAGTCTAATATGTCATCCATTCTAGGAAGGGGGTACCTATACTTTACCGTGATCTTGTTGATGGCTCTAGAGTCCACGCACAATCTCCATCTGCCTCCCTTTTTAGGTGATAGTAAAGCTGGTGTGGCACAAGGGCTCATGCTCTCTCTTATGAACCCTTTTTCTAACAATTCACAAATCTGCCTTCTCATTTCCTCATTTTCTTTTGGAGACAGTCGGTATGCAGCTTGGTTAGGCAACTTGGATCTTGGTACTAAGTCAATATGGTGTGTAATACCTCGTGAAGGAGGTAAACCAACAGGCAGCTCTGTTGGAGTTATATCAGAATATTCTTTCAACAATTTTTGCATCTCTAGAGGAGGTTGGACTCTACTAGGCTCCTTTGCTTCTTTTGGGCATAACAAATAACAAGTTGATCCCTTGCTCTCATTGAAAAATTTCTTATAGCTTGTTGAAACAAGAGACAATGCTGATATGTCAAATGCATCATCTTCCTTCCATGGTTTTAAGAGTGTTTTCTTTCCTTCATGTTGAACCTCATAAATATTCTCCCTACCCCGATGGATTACATTTATGTCATACTGCCAAGGTCTGCCCAACAATAAATGACATGCATCCATTGGCACAACATCACAATGCACTTCATCCACATAAGAGCCAATTTTGAATGCCACAAGACAAGATCTATCCACCAACACACTATGATCCTTCTTTAGCCAAGAAATTTTGTAGGGATTAGATTTTGGAACACAAGGAAGTTGCAATTTGTCAACCATCTCCTTACTCACCAAATTATCAGTAGATCCCCCATCTATGATCACCTTACATACCTTGTCCTTACATTTGCATTTGGTTCGGAAGACACTTTTCCTTCTCCAATCCACTTCAGGGGTTTCTTTTTCCCCAAATATCAAAGTTCTCCTCAACATTAGGTTCTCTCCCGACTCTGCTTCAGCTTCTTCAACCCAACACTTTTCTTCTTCTTGGGCTACCATCACCCTTTTGGGGTTTTGAGGGCAATCTACAGCCTTGTGGGCTTCATCACAAATAAAACACTTTAAAGGCTTCCACTCACCAAAAGACGAACGTCCACATCCTCTACCCCTAAAGCTTCCCCTTCCTCTAAAACTTGGATTCACACTCTCATTTGGTTCTTCTTCTTTACTCGACTTGGAGGAACTCCCTCTTTCTCTGTTTTGGTAGTTATCACTTCTCTTACTCATAAATTTACCCTTTCGGCTTAGCTTCTCCTCTGCCCTTAATGCATATTCATAGGCTTCATCCAATGTAGGCACTTTCAACAATGCAAGCTCATCTTGAAGTTGAAATTTGAGTCCATTCACATACCGAGCTGTTACTTGCTCTTCACTCTCCCGTATATCTGTTTGAATTTGAAGTCTCATGAACTGTTCAGTATAAGCATGTACTGACTGATCCTTTTGTTTCAAATTTTGGAATTCTTTAAACAATTTTTGCTGGTAATCAAAGGGCAAGAATCGAGCTCTCAAATGTTTAAGCATCTTAGGCCAAAGCCTAATTTTATCTTTTCCTTGTCTTCTCCTTGAAATCTGCACATTCTCCCACCACAAGGCTGCATGCGACTTCAACTTGGATGCAGCAATTTTCACTCTTTTTGGATCATCTTCATCAATGTCCTCCATGTCAAAATACTTCAACTCTTGAACCCAACCTAGAAATACATCTGAATTGAGCTCACCTTTAAAATCAGAAATGTCAACCTTTACCTTGGAACTTTGGCTTTTTAAGGCTTCAATAAGCCTCTCCATAGGGTCTATTGCATTGGCAACGTTTCTACAATGGCCTGCATTCCTTCTGCCTCTTCCTCCCCAATTCACACGTACACCCCTCTGGGCCATAGCTGATTGCTTTGATACCAAACTGATGTAGAAAGCACCTCACTCTCTCTCAGCACTCTTCACCGTTCAGTGACCTGCAAGTTAGTTTCTAAGAAATAACCACTAACACCAAAAGAAGAAGCAACAGCAACTGATAATCCAAACATTAAAAAGACTCAAACCCAGAACACAGATCCATTTTACCAGAGATATGCCTGATAACATTGACAGTACAATATCAATCTTCTTTCTTTAGTCCTCATTCTTCTTCCCCCCATATAAATGAAACGTAGACTCCACTTTATTTACCCCCAACCCCAAAAATAACCAAAAACTCTGCGCTTCTAGAAAGAAGGCAGAACAAGCAAAAAATAGAGTCAGACTGGAGCTGACCGTTACAAACCAAAAAAAGCACGAACAACAAATAAAAGAAAAGAGCAGACCGGTAGTGGAAGACCACAATTAATCAGCTGTTACGTTAAATTTGTTGAGTATTTCTCTTGGAGCTTGGCTTTGAGGAAATCAAGGGTTTGCAGGGACGAAACCCTATGTAGATCACACTCTCTTTGTGTTTGAAAGACAACATCAAAAGGGTTTTGGGAGGTCTCATTTAGAGGCTTCATTTGGGCTTCATGTTGATGTATTTTTTGGGTTGATTTCGGAGCAAATAAGGAACTTATTCTCTTACAGAGATTTTGGTGAAGTTTAAGTGGCTTTGGGAATGAATTTTCTTAATTTCTGGGCACTCACAGATTTGGACCTGCACATGAGAATTTCCTCTTTTCTTCCCCATGGCATTGAGTTTTCATTATGGGCTTGTCTCTGAAGGTAGCTCTCATGAAGGCGTTCAAAGAAAGTTCTAGTGTGCAGTACTTAAAGGGGTGTTAAATTCATTGACAAGGTCGTCCTTCAGCTGCCAGGCACCATTAGTTCATTGATTTATGCTCACAACCTTTGAAGGGGTCGACCTTTGCAACTGGGTATTGCTCTAAGGGCTTCCTCTTCTCTAGGCGTCTCCTTCAAGGCCAAGACTGCTTTTTTAAGTGGAGCTAATGATTTATTAAGGCAGATCGCACTTTATTGAGGAGCCACCCCTGCTGGTTGAAAAACACAGTTTGTAATCTGCAAAGAGTTGTTTTCTGTTGATGGGTGCTGAGGGTTGTTTATGCAGCGTTGGGAGTACTTAACAGCAAGAGTGAAGATTGAGCTCTTGAATATGATGATTATCAACTTCCAGGCACTTGAACCGGGTCTGAATATACTTGAAATCTGATTAGAAAATGTAAATGTATGACTGTCTTGATTACTTTATAATCAGATTTAGGATAGCTGCTGAAAGTTTTCTTTTTCAAACATGTTTCTCTACATTCTATGTTACTGTTGCACACTCCATGAAATATCAGAACACATGCAAACTCTATGATAAACCATTGCAAAAAACAATACATACACAAGGCAGCAAACAGCAAACCCAGAGGAGAAATAAAAAAAAAAGTATATTTGGGGTTGATTATTACAGGGTGGTAGACCTTAGGCCACTTTGGACTCTATGGTTCCCCTCCCCTAATAGAGCGAGTGTCTTTTGAGGTGTTGCCATAAGTTGAGTATGCAGGTACTAAGCCACTAGGAAAGGAGGAGTATGATGAACAACCTCTTGACCTTGGCATGAGGGCTTCAGGGCGGATCCACCCATGGCACTCCTCTTATGTTCACCAAACTGCAATTATGATTGTGTCTAATTTGGATATCTAGATAGTAATGCTAACAGATATGTTGTTAATATGATGAATACAGATTCCAATCCAGGATTATTTCATTAGAAGGAACACCCCTTTGGAAAGAAGAAACCCTAAACCTAATCAACAAGCAAATTCTAGGGCAAACCGGGTAAGGGACATTACACTTTTCGTAATTCAGAACAATCCTAACATTTGAAGGGCAAAGATTAAAAGATAGCTGTCTTGACAGGCAGGGGCTTGACCATCAAATTTAACCACTGCCTGCAGCCCACGATTCAAGAGGATGCTATAACCAACACACTTAGCATTTTCTTTTCACATCTCTATGTTCTCAAATCCCCATTTCTTTCTCATTTCAACGTTATGTACTATCTGTATTATTATGCATTGTAATTCACAATCATATTTTAACACATTGCTAAAAAAATATGAAGCATGCATTACCTAAAACAGTGTGTAATTTGTTTCTTATGCTCAACCTCATCCAGCTCCGTTTTCTTTCAGCAGCCATTGCAGTCTCCCTAGCGCCGTTTTTGCGTTTGCTTTATACAAATCTAATGTTTACTGTATATGGCTCCATATTCGCAGGTCCTTTGAAGAATGCCATTGACTGGGCATCCAGACCTCCCAATGTTTGGGCCGACAAGCCTGCAGCTATAATGAGTGCTGGAGGAGGAGTTGGCGGCGGACTAGCTCAATACCATTTGAGGCAAATTGGGGTTTTCATTAATTTGCATTTTATCAACAAACCTGAGCTTCGCATCAAAGCATTTGAACCTCCCGTAAAATTTGACGGTGATGGAAATCTTGTTGATGATAAGGTAAGGAAGCAGTTGAAAGAACTTCTGCTATCGTTGTCTGCATTTACTCAGAGAATTCAAAACGGAGTAGTGCTCAGTTAACAGGGCGGTAGAGAGAGAAGTGGAAGAAACTTCCCCCTAAGGATATTTCATGCATTCAGGACCTAAATTTGAAATCTCTCCTTTCATATAATAGTCTTATTATGCTTGAATTTGTGCTTAAAATACATATTTTATTATAAATTAAATATATTTTTCAAAATAATTTTATATATTTTATAACAATTAGTTTGAAATCTCCACTTTTCTAGGATACGATTTTCATAAAATTTTGATTGTATTTTAAAATAAAGGTTTAAATATTTCTATACAATTATCAAATTTAAATTATGAACACAACAAACAATTGTTTTGACAAATTGTTTATTAAGTATAATAGCAATTACATAAAACTTTAAAAATAAATTTTCTTCCTTTTACCATGTTTAATTATTATTATTTTATATTTAACTTATTTTTAGAGCAACATATGTATTTTTATTACTACATTTGAAATCATTAGTGTTGAGACTTTCATGGTGAATCTAAACACAACAATATTATTTTTCAATTTCTAGTCTATGAGAGATGTTGAGTAGGAGCTAGTTTATTAGGAGTGGTAAAGGTTCACATCAAAAAAAAAAACATAATGTCATATTTTGCCAACATGTGCAATCCAACACTAACAAATAAACCTACAATATCAATATTGTATCATCTTTTAATGAATAAGGGAATACTTTAGAGAAGGATTATAATGGATTCTCAATGTAGTAGGAATAATAATAGTAAACTATGCTTCATTTTTATTTGGCTTTCCTTTTTCCCTTTTGTGTCCATTTTCCTAATCAATTTTTGATGTGGGTTTATTACTATTATTATTCCTACTACCTTGAGAATCCTCTATAACATTATTATTCCTACTACCTTGAGTTAGATATGATGTTATAGAGGGATATGAAGGTAGTAGGAATAATAATATTAATAAACCCACCTCCAGAATTGATTAGAAAAATGGGCATATTATACAAAAGGGAAAAAGGAAAGACAAATAAAGATGGAGCATGAGTAAGATATGCTAATAAATTTTTAGATTAAATGGGTGTCTAAGAACTTGTTCATTTAATTAGTGAGAATGTTAACAAATATGAATCTTCCATAGAATATATATTTAATATTTATAGTTAGAAATATGGTAGGGACAAGAAATATATAAAAGTTGAAAAAATAGGAAAAATGTTGGTAAAGATTGTAAAAAGAAAATCATAGATGGAGAGGAAACATTTGTGATAAGATAGAAAAAAAATGTCTTCATGATAAGTATTCCTTGGAGTATGATAAGTATATTCAAAATTAAGTGAAGCTTGCTACATGTGGATGATGGGAGTAGTACAAATGGAAAAAACTATTTAGTTGAGTTTTTTCTTTTTTTCATATTTTGATTAGGGGCATCTTATGATAGAATATAATAATTCTTTTTGTTTTTATAGGTGTTCCTAACTTTTCTAACACACATTGGTCAACAAATAGTGGGTGGGAATGGCAATTTATCTTGAGGTAGAAAAACATAGATGACTTTTACAACATTATATTTAGATGAAGTTACAATAGTAGATAATAATTATTGGGTATGTATGAATGTCTATACTATTGAAAATCATTTATGCAAACATCATCTACTCTATGTTTGTAAAATGTAGGAGAATAGAATATCACATAATCATTTTCAAATTATTGATAAATATTTGAATGAAATTGGTGAAAGAAATTAAAATATGAACTTTAAATGTGTATTTTATAAGTATGATTATGTGTGTAATATGTGTAGACGAAGATGCACATTAATGCTATGTCAAGGTAAACTAAATGAAAACTAAAGTAACCTAAGGCCATATTCAACTAGCCAAACCTTAATTGATAACCACTAAGGATTGATAATTTAATTAAATGGTAGTCAAAGCTATGCTAATTAAATGCATGTTAGACTAGAAAACTTGAAATGATCCCTAAAATGTAGAAAATAAAAAAATAGAAGACTAAGATGTGCTTAAATTAAAAATTAATCTACATGAAACTTGTTGGAAATTTGAATTTCCATCTACCTATGAAATTTGGAAGTGTTTTGAGTGAACTACATGACTTCCATCAATCCAAATAGCCTAAAATACTATAGTCTCTAGTTCTAACAACCATCAGGAAGTTAATGTCTAAGGGGTGGCCTTGTTTATGGTGTAGACAAAGACTTAAAAATTTATAGGGAGCTTAATAAAAACCTATCTTAGTTCCACAAAGATGCCCACCAGTTAGTGACCAACAAATGATGTAGAATCAAATAGTAAATTTTAATGATACTAATGGATGCAATACCAATAAATAAAGTACAATGGAAGGTTAGAATGGTTTCACCTATGAGATTGAATGATGGAGCCTTAAAACTAAAATAAATGATTGTAAACACCAACACGATTCAACCTAATATTTTAAATCTTCTAATCTATATATTAGCTATGAAAAACTTTTTCAAACTTAAATTCCTAATTTTTAATGAAATATGAGATAAAATGAATAAAATAAGTAATCTCACTTAGAAAATGACTAATTTCTAGACACGGATGTACTAGGCGACTCTTAAAACAATAGTATTGATTTGGAGTGAATTTTTCATGATATGGAGCCTGACATGGTTAGGTAGTGACCAACTAGGAAACTTAGTTTACTTTTGGAGGCTAATAGGGTGGCCTTCTTTGACTAGGATAATCATGTCTATGTTAAACAAGGACTAGAAACATTTTAAGAATATAAAACAAACAACTTTAAAGGCTACCTTCCTTCCACAATTTTTTTGTGAGTCTAAAAATTCTTCAGAAACTAACCTACAACCACAAACATGCTAATGGGGAGCTTTCAAAAATAAGGGTTAAAAGGAAAATTTTCCTTATTCAACCCCCTTATAGATAAGTATAACATAAAATAATTCAAAATATTAAAATATGAAATTAAATCAAGTAAAAATCATTTCATATTTACTAATATTACAAGTTTAATCTCAAGGGTTTATGGATACACTACAAATCAAGGGAGTGCAGGAGAAAGGTTTTGGAAACATGATCAATTTTGGCTGAAAATGGATTTTTGGGCATCTAAGTTAATTAATGTGAGAAGTGGAAACAATAGTGTGAAGCACCTTTAATGAAGGTATGAGTGGGTTAGTGCTAAAACCTTGGAAGGGTGGAAAAAGGGATCATACTCTCACAAAGGGTGGATTGGAATGTCCAAATGGAAACATGAAACTATGGTGACAAAAGAGGAGTAAAAGAGAGGGATTTAGATTTGGCATTTTTTAGCACTAAAGATGATGATGAAGGATTTGAAGGAAACCACTTCAAAATAGCTCAAGTCTATGGAACAACATGCAAAGAAGCAATGGGGAGAGGAGGTGATGAAAAATAATACAAATTATGATAAGGTAAAATGAGGATGAAGGATTTGAAGGGTAGTGAGGCTAGGTAGGAAGGGATCCATACAATTACTTCAATAAATACTTATATTTTCATAAAACACCATAAAAGGAAAATGTTCACCTAGCTCAAAACCAAGGAAATCAACTACCTAGCTATAGAAATCAATTCCAATAGTGTCCAAAAGAAAGAAATTATTAGAGACTTGGAGCTCAAAGATAAGTCTACTTATAGTAGTTTCATGCATGAGAAAATATAGCAAAATCATGATAATTAATAAAGAAAATCACTTTTCCTATATTAAAATGAGGCAAATTTGGTTGCTTTAGTAAAATTACTTTGGGATTCCAGGTATGGGAAATTGTTAGGTGGGAATCCCTAATAATTAAGTACTTTCCATTCTAATATTTTGGTGGGAGAATGCAAATACATGGCATGTTGTCTGGTGAATTGTGGGTGATTCTTGCAAATGAAAATTAAACTTAATTTCCTTTAAGATCTCAATTTCAAAGGTGGCCATCTAGGGTTAGGTAAACACATTGATTTTCTTTTTTAATTCAAGCATGTTTTAGGAGGAAAAAGGTGTGTTTTACTCATGGGGCAAGGCTATGAATGAAAATTTAAGGCCTAACATGTGGGTAAAATGGCCAAAAATAAAGGGAAAGTTCAATGAATTCTTGGGACATGGGGAGGGGACAAAAACTAAATAAATAAACACTTATGGAGGCTAAACAATACTTGGGAATAACATTGGAAAGGGGATAACATGATTAGAGAACAATATAGTCTAGTTGACAAACACAAAATATGCATGTGATAAGGGATAAAATGGACACAAAAGTGTAATAAGGGTATGCAAATTCATAATTACAATTAGAAATGTGGATGATAATAAAAGGTGGATGTGTGTATGGGTGAATGGAGCTTTAGAAATGCAAGGTCATAGGAATATTCTTTGTGTAAATATATAAACTTCTTGTTCACCATACATGATTAGCATTTGTTGTGTGGCCCACATAATGAATTTAGAATTCTAAATTGTGAGAAAAATTTCAACAATATAAAAATTTTAAGATCTATTCCACAAGCTCAAATCATAAATATTTTTTCTACCGCAAATGATTTTTAGAATTTTAATAATTTTTTGAGGGAATGCCATATGAAACATGCTTAATAAGGATATTGATAATATGGATCTCTTTGAATGGGCTAATGCAAATATTTTTGGTGTAGTATCAAATATTAATTGGAGTAATATGGACATCACCTCACAATAGAAAAATCTTGTGACCTCTTTTTAGTTAAGTGACATAGAGACACTTCTAAGTTTGTTTGGTATTCTTCCCATTAAGAAAGAAATGAACATTCTAGTACAAAAATCCCAAGAAATAACTATGTATATTTTAGAATATACAAAGCTACATCAAATAATATGCATGACCCTAATAATATATTACTACTAGAGAATTCATTTGTAAGTCAAAAATATAATAGTTATAAATTAATGAAAAACATACATGATAATTATGTTTTTTAGTTTAATAAAATTGAGAAATTATGTCTTAATGAAGGGATATGAGATACCAATGGACTACTTTTCTAGGGTTTGTGTTGGAGTTGATCCCTCAACCCCATAGCTCCTGAAGATCACCTGTAATCAAACACTTGTCATGCACGAGAGAAATAAAAAGACTATGAAGGTCAAAGATGAATTGATCCAGAAATATTATTTGTGGTTAATGTGCAAACATCACAATATGAGTAATAATACAATGAATCCTTATAAAGGAAACCTAAGCTAAATAAAGTAACCCTAGAGAAATACTAGATGAAGATAGAACTAGATCATGACATGTGTCCTCCTCACATGACTTGAGACACATACAAGAACATGACCTAAGTAAACTTAAGCATTAGAGTACTAAATTTATCCATCACCCTCCCTCCTTAAGTGCAACTTAGGGAGAATGTAAAACCTCTAAATGTGAATGCATGAAATGAAAAAGATGGGTCTTGGCAACTAAGGCCTGATGAGGCACCCATGAAGAAAAGAATCTCTCACAAACGGAGAAAAGGAGAAAATAACATGGGAGAAAACTCCTCTCTGAAAGAGAGAAAGGTGAATGTAGGTTTTAGAAGCCTCCAAACCAATGTCCCAAAAACAATAGGAACATTATAAGAACATCATTGAAGCACGAAGAAGCTACAAACAATTGTTGAATGATGATTGCTATAGTGCTAAAATGAAGAACCTCCACTGAAACATATGATGACTAGGATCAAGAAGAAAAGAATCTACATGAGTTCCCCTAATGAAACTACTTGAACAATGATCAAATGGAAAATAAAGGAAAAAAATATGATAGTTGACGATGCAAATGGGCACATGAATATGCATGAGTAACCCAAATGACACTGCTCAACCATGCAAGATGGTAGTTTAAAATACAAGTACCAATAGTCTAAATAGCACTTAGAATCAAGTGAAAATGGAAGGTTTCCTCCAAAAACAAGAATGCAAGAGTGTCTATATGGTCAGTACTACATGCTCACCACACCAAAAATAAAACCAAGGAAGCATTAACACAAACAATATAAAACCCCCATAATATTGACAAGGGAGAGGTGACAAGTCCACGAAAATGATGTCACCATGTAGTGCATGAAGGAGAAGAAACATATGAACATGCATATTAAATTACCTACAACTCAAAAAGAGTGTGCAAACCAAGGCACACACACATGCGGAAAGAATGACTAGGATACAATGATGTTGTGGGAGGGAAAGTCACTTGACAAAGGTGTGATAGTAAAAACAAGGCTCTACACAAACCCCCCTAATGACATTTTATAACATAGTGCGAGTACAAAAGTGCACAACAAGATAATTGAAAATCCCCAAAAGTATGTACAATAGTGGCACTTTATCTCAGTGCATCTATAAAAGAGAAAGTCCATTCAAAAGATGCCTATAATGCCAAAATAGGTAAAACATGTTATAAATACATGTAGAATAGCTCAAATGAAATCCCACACAAACAAAAAGTTTCTAGGAGCCAAAACATCCAAGTAATTCACCAAACTATAAAAACAAAAAAATTGAATAAATTGGACTTGGGGTAAAATCTGGAAAAAGTGCATGGATAGTTATGAAGATTTCAAAAATATCTTTCCAACACCACAAGAATCACAAAATATGGAGAAATTGGTCAAAATTTGTGAGCTTGAGAGTAAAAACAACACATTTGACTTTGATAGGTGATAAAATGAACCAACATTTAAAAAAAAAATTACCTACACCACTCAAAAGATGGTGGAAGCATCTTTCGAATGATATCTCATTTGATAAAATATGATATTTTACACCCAATTTATGTGAAAAATAAGAACTAGCTTCTTTAAGAAATATTGGGGTTTAAATAAAATTCAAAAGATAGACCAAAGAATGCAAGAGAACATAAAGATATTAATCATTATCAAGCCAATTTATCCATTACCAGAGACACATTTGATAAAAAGTGCAAATAATTAGATCTATAGTACACAATCCAATTCATCTATAGTGCTAGATTCTAGGGATGTTACTCAAAGTTCATGACAATATTCATTCATTTCAATTACCATATTCATGCACAAATTAAAATGAAATTTTATTGAAATACCATTTATATATCATATAATAGCAAATTAAATGTAAAATCTACCAGTTTGGCCAATGTAAAATCCACCACTTTGCTCACTGAAATTTTGTTTTAATTTGCAACAACTACCAATTTAAACGACCAAGAATCTTTCATCTAAACTTGAAGTGTTGATTTCAAAATTTCTTCATATACCATGGTGATGATAATTCAACATCACCACTTATACATTTATTCTCAAAAGTATTAAGCTCTTATGATTAGGGTCATCCCTACACCCAGACCTTAAACTCAAGGACATGATGACCCTACCTATGTATACCCCTCATGAGAATCAAAGGCTTCATAGTTCGCCTACCTATGTTATAGGGAGTTCATTCTCTCCTCTTGCATGAGATATTTGATCTCACATTTAAACCAAGAATATTTCATTAAACACAAGTTATCAATTTAGTCCAAATATAATATAATGATAATAATTTTTCCATCAAGTATTGGTCACATACCAAACATTACCAATCTTTAGTGTATAAATATGCACAAATACATAGGGGTCATATTGTGTTATAATCCCCAAGGTCATATATAGTGATTTTCTTTAGCATACATCACATATACACAAGGTCACTAGCTCATACACATCACAAGTACAATAGTGATTGGATCATATGCACATAAAAGTACAATGGTGACTAGCTAATACACATCACAAGTACAACAGTGATGGACTCATACACATATCACAAGTATAACACTGACTGGCTTATACGCACATCCCAAGTACAATGGTGACTAGCTCATATGTACATCACAAGTACAATAGTGACTGGCTCACACATATCACATATACTATAGTGACTAGTTGGCACATCCACATTGGCTAACTAACACTTTCCCTTTAGCGCATCCCAAATAGAAAAGGAATGTTAGCGTATTGCACACCACACTGTGGGTCTATCCTAAATTCTAGTCTTTTGCACTATCAAACAACTATGAAGAGAATTATGTGTATCCCATACTACACCGAGGGTCCATCCTCAACCCAACAAGGCCAAGTATACTATCTAACAATTGGGAAGGGGATTCAATGCATCCCATACTACATTGGGGTCCATCCTCCATCCCAAAGCTTTCCACAAGTAGTGAACTTATCCAACCCAGTGGATTCCAACTTAAATCGCCTATAGGCCACTGACAATGAGTTTGTCCACCTAGGAAGAAATAGTTTACGACATATACCACCTTGTGATCTTAGAGATGTTATCAGCTATCTTCTTTATGATCTGAAGTATCATTTGGTATCTGTCACCCTTGTGTTATAGGTGACTACCACTGAACCCTCCTCATACAACGATTATCTCCTATTACCATTACCCACACAATAGGATAACTACTCATGCAATTGTTACCATATCAAATCTTGGATAGCCCCTAGAAATCCACCTCTATGAACCCAATAAATGTTGACTAATCCAAAATATACAACAACTCTAGGCATCTACCATTGGCACGATCCAGTGATAACCTAATAGTTGTTATCGTATCATAATCAGGGTATCCCCTTGTAATCCACCTTGGTGAACCTAGTGAATGTCGACTAATACATAATAGTAGCCCAGACATAGATCATTAGCACGGTCCAATGACTTCATATCACTACTCAAATACCTGGGAGGTTCACACTTGGGTGGATCAAACATAACATGAAACATGAATCATAATATTGGTCAAGTGATCTATAAAATTAAATCTTAATCAATAGATCTGGGAGCCTATATATCGAGACCTCTAGGTATGGAGTTTAACTTCACAAACACAAAATAGTTACACATAACCAACATGAGATGGCACTTACCCAACATGTACATATAATCAAATACCAAATACAAAGTAGTCAATCTTTGCTTACTATATAAAAGCATATTATGTATTAAATACACTTTATTAGGTTTCCTTAACTCCATACCCTTTTGGTACCCATTTCAACCTAAAACTAAGCTTACAAAGGAGGGAAGGTCAAACCAATTAGGAACAATCCCAACCCTTGGAGTTATCCCCCCCCCTAATCTCTCCCCCTATGAACTTGAGGTCACGAGAGCATCCTTCGCCCAAGGACTACCTACATACCCAAATAGTCACACATATTTCCCCTTACAAGGTCCCTCAAGGATACCTATTTACTAGTTCCCAATTTAGCAAACCCATACAACAACACTTCCATCAAAGTATGTTGAGATTCAACCTTGCCATCATTATTATTCCTAATCTAACTTGAACATCCTAATGTTTCATTAAATCGACATAGGGGTTAGGCTTATTACTCAACACAAAACTACCTTGGTTCACACAAACCCATAGGAAAGCATTTACATTTGAAACTCATATAATAGGTTCAATATTGAGGTTCTTATACTCAAGGGGTTAATAGATATCTTTAAAGGACATACAATAGTATTTATGAGATTTTTTTAAGTTATAATCAATATTCAAATCCTAGTTAAGAAAGTTAGAAACACTATATCCATTGGACCAACATATGAAGATGTAAACCCAATAGTAATTTTACAAATAATATTCTTAATCTTCCAATTTTCTTTACACTATGGTGTAACCTCGTATTATTATAATAGTTTAGTTCATTGATTGGATAATTTATTCATACTTGTAATTTATACTAAATGTGACCTTGATGGTCAACAATAAGGTATCATGAGATGTTGCATAGCATTGTTACATAGGGTTTATCTCTTAACTCAGTTTGAACAATATTTTCAAATTAAATGATAGTTGTTTTTCATTTAGTATGTGATTATATTATAGTTCATTATAGCCATAATATCCTTCTTTCCTTCACATAATGATTTTCATAGCAATGTTCTAGTACATAAGAGATCAATAGAAATCATGTAGTCATATAAGAACTTTTTCCACTAGTATAAAGGGAATTACCAAGTGTATAAACTTGAAACACTAAAAATATGTTTAGAGAAGTTCATCAACCCAAAAGGAGGTCATAATTTAATAATTTAAGGAGATGGTAGTTTTTAGATAGGGATAAATCCCAATTTAAACAATTTGCCCTAATTATTTAGGTTTGTGATATTTCTTACTACTTTATTCCTCGTCGAAAGGGGCAATGATTCTCAAGTTCATAAAATTTGCCCACAAGATAAAATAGAGTTGTCATAACTAGATCAATTACTCACCATATCAAACCTCACTTATAGAATCTAATACCAAAACTTAGTTAATAACAATAGGAGATATGCCATAGTTCATTATCTGAGAAATATTATGATTTATAATCTAGATTCACCTAATCTATTAATAGATCTTGACATTTAATTCCTTTGATTTTTAAAGAAAAGCATTTCATTGATCAAGCTTTTAAGGATCTACTCTATCTCATTTTGCAATAGTTACTACTTTTAAAATACATAGCATTAAATACTAACCTAGCAGTTGGCCTATGACTAAGAATGAGGAAATATTGAAGACAAATCGTTACCATTTTCTTGATTATTATGAGTGCAACAAGTTTATCCAACTTCCCAACTATACCCAAAACTATTCGTAGTCTCCCTTTTATGTTTCCTTTTTCATTGCATGTAGGGAGGATGTTGGCATCGATTATGGAATTTGGCTTTAAAGTTGTCAATCACATTTTCTTGAAAGTTTGTAAATCCTTTTCAACAATTTTTTTTTGTGCATTTTCTATGACCGTTGCAATGCACAAGATCAAATTTATTTGAGGCATTTCACCCAACTTGTATGTGCCCCTCTCCCTCCTCTTCACTTCTCCTCTTGCTCAACCTCCCACTAATCATGTTTTGTGTTATTTCTCACCAAAATTCCTTTGCAACTCACCTCAACCCTCACACGATTCTTCAACCCTCTCTCCTCCACATCATTCAACCATTTCTCACTCCTTACTTTGTATTATCCTCTCTTGTCGACCTTTGTTGCTCACATTTTTCTTCCTAAGCAAAGTCTCTCAACAAATATGCAACTCTACTCCACCATACAATCCTCTATTCACTTGTACCTTTTCCTTTTGTTTTGTTTTCTCCATCTCACACCATTCTCTCCTTCCTCTTAATTTTTAATCAAAACACCTCTTTAATGAGGTTGTGGGTGAAAGATTATGGTCTTTACATGGCAAAATAACCCTTGACCTGAAATTTTTGGATGGCTCCAAGGAAATGATGTCATACTTAATGATTGTCTAATCTATGCTTGTCCTATAATAGAAGATCCAAGCTAGAGTGACTAATCTATGCTTGTCCTATAATAGAAGATCCAAGCTAATATGTTGATTATAAAACTTTCAAAATTTGTGGAATTTTCATACAATTTTTTGTGCAATTACAACAAATTCAGCAAGTGTTCAACTATTAAATCCATTTTTAAGGATACTATATTAATACTTTCTCAACAAAACATATATATTCATCTCCTAAAATGGTCATCCTCTTTAGCTCTTTTGGTCCCAATTTGTTTAATTCTTTGAGGTGCTTCAAGTCTTTCTTGTATTTTTCAAGTTCATCCCTCATGGCATCAGTATATTTTTGCAACTCTTCCTATAAATTATATACCTTTTAATATTTTTGGTATCTAGAAACTAACAATTCATCCATCTCCCTTCTAAACTTCTCAACCCACCTATCAAAAATTTGAGATTTCCTTTTCATTTCATTTAGGGAATCTACCTCCTTTAGGGTCATCAAAATGGGAGATTTAAATTCAATAGTTTGTTTAGTCATAGGGGAAACTAATCCCCTCATCAATTTCTTCATTTTCTCTATCTATGCTTTAATCTCATCATTTCTCTATTTATCTTTGGTCATCCTGACCTTGACTGAGTCAACGACTAGATCCAAAGATGTCATTTGACCCTTCCTTGTCTAATTCCCAAGATTGATTGTAGACACCTAATAATCTATCTCATGTAGTTCTCTATCATCTTTGTCTACAACAGGAGTAGCAATTTCTTCTATTATTTCCCGCAATTCATTCACTTTGGTAGCATCGAGAGTCCTTGGATTTTTCTTTGATTTGTTCTTTTCCACTTCTACCACCATATCCTGTCAACTTAGATGTTGCATAACCACTTATTTCCTCTTCTCCAAGTTTAAATTTAACCATGAGGGAGCTAAGGATTGAATGTAAACTTGTTGCTCACTTGGATGTCATTTATCTTGATTCTCACTTGATTTTTCTTTCAATTCCTCCTCACATTTTTCACCTGCTACCATTGATGAGGATACTTTACCAAATTTATCTTGTTGCTCCACATTCTCAATCAACTCTTATTTTTCCTCTAGAATCAACATATGCTCTTCTTTATCCTTTTCTCCTGGAGCCTTTGAGATTTCTTGATCATCATGGACTTGTTGACTCATGTGATCTTGTTCTTCTTGCATTTTTTGTACATCCATTGGATCTTCTTCAAATATATTTATCCCTTCCATAGGTGTATCTTTCAAATACTAAAATTCTATATCCATTTGATTACTCTTTTGTCTGACCTCCTCACCTTGTTGCAAAGGTTTCTACTATTGTTCATGCTCTGGAGGGGTAGAAAGAATATTTATTAACTTCACTACCTCAACAGTTGGTGTATCTACCTCAATATCTTTTTTTGGTATTGACCTTATAGCATCTTCTATAGGGAGAACTTAAGCAATAGGCATTACACCTAATTCTAATACCACTCCTACTTCTATAGTTTTCTATGTCATTGAAGTTATTTTGAAGGCCTTGCTTACCTTCTCCATTATTTCCTCTATACCAAAAACCTCTTGAGTCTAAACCTTTTCCTTCTTCTTTAGTCTCTTATATCATGTGGGGATTGATGAAGGAGAACCTTCTATATTTTTTCACTTCTTCCTTTTGTGTTGGGTCTCTTTAACCCCAAAACTTTTAATTCTAAACTCAATCCATGCATTACTATGATCCAAAACTTTCTCAGATATAGAATCAATAGAAGGATCTTCCTTCTCAGACTAATCTATTGGATCCAATTTTTATTATCAACCTTGTTTATATCATATATTGGATCTATAGTTTTTCCATCATCGAACAATCCCTGAGGGATGTCATCTCTTATCTCAAATTCCTTCAATTCAAATATTTTCAATATGTTGTAACTCCTCTTTTTGAATTCAAATTCATCTTGGAGATTAGATGAAAAATATTATATGTTTGACATATAAAAGGGAACATAGAAGGACTAAGATCCTTCATTTTACCTTTCAGATCAAAATTATCTCTAGGCACATAAGGTTTTAGATTTAGTTCATGTAGCTCTTCCAAAGAAGTCTTAGTAGCCAAGATGGAAGGGCATCTGTAAAATCCCAAATGGAAAGAATACTTCAGCCCTGCCTTATGTTTACCAAAAAATTGAGATGCACCTCCATAACTTGCCTAGCAAATTCAATCAATATTAGCTTGTCATTGCAACACGTTGGCAACAAGTATGGTGCCTTATCAAAATCATATATTCTAATATACGTTGACTTTGGGAATTGGATGAACCATTATCCCCATCCTTTAATCAAAACCATAGCCTCCTTAGACATTATGAATCCAACATCCCTGGTGAATTTATTAATAACTAGGTATAGGAAGACATAATTAACTCTTTTAAAATGTTTTTTTGCTTCCTTTAACTCAAGTTGGTGATAAAATTCCCATATATTTCTTTGTCTAGGATCTTTTCCCCTAACCCCATTAGTTGTTAACCCTAGGAAATTTTCAACTCTAGCTACTAGATATATAACATAGGAAGACATAAATAATTACTTGGAATTTCCCATTGTAGTCAACTGAGAGTGAATTGCATCTAACACAATTTGTCCCCAATCAAGGAAGACTTCACATAGGCAAGGCCATCATTGATGAGTACTAGAAGCTTAGTTCAGTCCTTTAGGGTCTTCCATTGTAAAATTTTCATCTATCATAATTAACATTCCATAATAAACTATACACAATCAAGGTCAATCGAACTATGTTGCCTCTATGAATCCACATAGGCAAGGCCATCATCGATGAGCCCCCGAGGCTTCAATATTTCCATTGTGAGTTTCCCATTATCATTATCTATCTTATAATAAACTATCCTTGGCTAAGGTTGACACTTTGATCAAACATAAACAAAAAATCTCCTACAGAGAACTGAGCTCAAGAAATCTCAAAACAACAAACAAACTACCCAACTAGTCTTTGATCCTTGTCAATCAATTGCCTAATCACAAGTACCTATCAATATTTACATCAGCAATCCTTATTAGCTATCAAAAATTCTTATATATAATGTTGCATCATCAAAACCAAATCTCAGGTCTTATACGACATGCTTCACTTATGAAACCAAACTTCATCCATTAGCTATAATTTATCTTATACAGGTTGTTGCACCCTCAAAACTAGACTCAACATCTTATACGAGGTGTATCATTCCTACAACTAGACACAATACTATCATTTGTCTTATATAAGATGTCATATTATCAAAACTAGATCTCGGGTCTTATACTATATGCTTATTTTCCTAAAACTAGATGTTATCATTATCCAAAAACTCGATCATACAAACATTTGTTGGCAAGAAGATCTGAGTGGATGTTGACTTTGTTGGTCTAGTTTGTCTTATATTTTTTTATCTTTGATCATGTTACTATGCACCTCAAGGAAGTCCACAAGTGATGAGAGAAATGATGATGGATCATGACCTTTTCTCTTTGATTTTTATTTGTGGTTTGTCTTGGCAATATGACTGGGGCAACTAGGTTACTTGTGTGTGATTGGGGTTCCATTTGGCATAATCAAAACATCCTATGAAAGTTAAAGGTCATCTAATGCTTTCTTGCATTAGGACTAACATGTTTTGTGGTTTGTTCCTCACATATTCCAACAAGGTTATGTGGTTACTAATCCACGTCATGACAATCCTTGTCTATCATGTGTTTATTTTTCAAGGGATAAAATTTTGCACCTTGGTCTATGTCATACCTTGGTGTTCATTATTTATTGTCAAAATAAAAAGCTCTATGATGATAATCATGAAAAAAAAAAAAATTCAACATCTATCAACAAGATCTCATATCAATCCACTTCGGTTTCATCCATTTCATTCATCTCATCTAACTATTCTTCACTTATTATCAACATTTTCTTTGGTCAGTCCTTGCATTTGTGCCTATCAATTTGACCTGTCGACAAACTTGCCAAATGTTTTGGAATTTTTTTTTTTAAATTTCAAATTTCCCGAGGGGAAATCATCCTATCCCACATCTACCAGGGCATGTCAGGGCACACTGGGGCAAGTCATGAGCCAATTTTTCTTGATTATTCTTTGACACAACGCTCAAAATTGTATTGGTCAAAGAGGGGCAAAATGTAGACAATGAAAAATGTCCTGAGCCTGCAAGGAACATTTTCATACTAATTTCCATCTTCCATGCATAATTAAATAATTTTAATTATTTAATTATTTCCTAATAAAGATAAAGTGAATTAATTAAATAATTTTGAATTATTTAATTAATTCACTTTATCTTATTCCTCTTTTGATTAATTTAAATAAATGTCAATTTATTTAAATTACGTCACTAATCATCCTTTTTCCCTCTATAATTAAATAAATTATTATTTATTTAATTATTCATTTGCATTTTCTCTCCCTTTCTTCTATAATTAAATAATTATTTAATTATTCATTATCTTTTTCCCTCCATAATTAAATAAATTCTTATTTCTTTAATTATTTATCATTTTCTTTTCTCTATAATTAAATAATTGTTTTTAATTATTTAATTATTTATCATTTTCCTCCATCCCTTATTAAATAATTATTTTTAATTATTTAATTATTCATTTTTCCTCTCCTAAATTAAATAATTGTTGTAATTATTTAATTTATTCTTATCCAATCCCTATCTCTCATTCCAATTTCTTGGATCGCAATCCCTTCCCATCCTTATCTATTTTCTTCTCAATTAATCTCATCCATTGATCACCATACATCATAATTCAATACTCGACCTTCATTTGAATTAGGATTTTTATAAAATTAACTTATCATTCTCATTTCAAGGTTAACCACAATCTTCAATATTTTGCTTCTCATATCATTCATCTTGAAGACTGACAATTTTCAATATTTTTCTACCACTCATATCATTCATCATTGAAGAACCACAATCTTTAATATTTTTCTATCACTCATATCATTCATCTTGAGGAACCACAATCTTCAATATTTTTCTATCATATCATCTTTGAGATCTTGCTACATCAACATTGAGCTTATAAAATATCTTGCATACTACATATCTGAGAGCAAACAAAGCAAAATGGAGATGAGCAATGGAGGATAATCAACTATGGCATAGGAATTGAAGTATTATTACTTTATTATTTGGATTTCTATTGCCATTTTGTTTCATTGTTAGATTAGGGTCATTATGGCTTGGATTTAAGTAGTTTTGAGGTTGTTATTGTTGAAAATTGAGGTGTTTTCTTAGCTTAATACTCTGTAAAACTTCAATATTGCTGTTATAAGTAAGTATTTTCTTTATTACATAAATTCTTTGTAGATGATTATCTTGATTAATCCATTTTATTGTTGTAGAATGTAGAGAGAAGTTGATAGAAGAACTAGATAGGATATTAGAAGGATCACACAAGATGTAGCGTGGAGAAACCCTTTCGGGAAAAAACTCCACCAAGAATTATTCTATTATTCAAAATCTAAATTACAATAGCTGCAATAATAAATTTGAAAACTCTATTCAACTTGAATGAGATATAGAAACAATATGCAACCTTGTAATAATCAAATGGTGATAATTACAATGCATAAGCTCAAGCCCTTGAAATGGTATGCCATATTCCTTCAAGTAGAGTTCTTCAGTGAAGACTAAGGCTTACAACATGTGCATCATGCATTTGGGTGTCTCAAACTGAAGCTACAACTTCTCCTTCACTTTGGTGATAATTCCAAAGCTATTCCTTAAAGATGGCGCCCACAATTAAAGCTACTTAACTAAGCCTTCAAAAATATCTTATCATGCATTGGAGTTAATTCCAATAAAGCATCTTGGGTGCCCAAGTTGTCTTCAAGTGCTTTATTGTTAACTGAAACATTTACTCAACACCATTCCCAAAGAATGGTCATCCCTTGTTAACTAGAGGTAGTCCCTATTATCTGTCATACAACTCAATGTTATTAGCCATGCATTCCAAGTTAACTGAAGCTAACTACATGCAACTCAAAATAACTAACATGCATACAACATGAACTTGCATGCAACTGAAGATAACTGAACTGAACTGAATTGAACTAAACTAAACTGATTATGAACTGAACTGAACTGAACTGAACTGAACTGATCTGAATTGAACTTAACTAATCTGAACTGAACTTCAAGCATGCAAACTTCAAATCCTAACTGCTAGGATCTTTACATGCATTCAGAAGTGTTAACTGTTACTCCGTATAGTTAACTGAACACAAGGTGAGTTTCACCTTACCATGTGAGTGTCCCATGTGTCCCTATTATTTAGGAACTCAATATGGACGCCCTCACATGCTTCTTACATTTAGAATTAATTACAAATTTCAATAATCATGATTATTTCATCAAATATTAATCTCACAATAATCTTAGTGTTGCTTAACACATTCCAAGAAACAAGGAGATACATGAAATAATTAATGTTTAGGATTTGCAATTTAATGGCAACCTATTTCCAACATTCTCCCACTTGACATTATACATTGCAATTATTCTAAATAAGGAATAATAAATTTAAATCAAGTACAAGACTCAAGGCTAATGGCCTTCCTACACCATGAGAACTTATATGTAGGAACCGACTTCGTAAGATAATCTGCAGCATTAATTAAAGTGTCAACTTTTTCAATTAATACTTTCCCACTCTCAACCATTTCTCACACAAAGTGATATTGAACATCTACATGTTTAGTATGAGCATGATACATAAGATTTTTGGCTAAACAAATAGCACTTTGACTATCACATTCAAGCCTAACTTGCTTGCAATTAAAACCAATACCTGACCCAAGCCTCTATAACCAAACTGCCTCTTTCAAGGCATGTGTGGCAGCCATGTACTCTGCTTCTGTGGTGGACAAAGCAACCGTGGGCTGCCTCTTACTCATCCAACTAACCGCAACTCCAAACAAAGTGTAAACATAACCACTTGTCGACCTCCGACTATCCAGATCTCTTGCCCAATCTGAATCAACAAACCCCTATATGTCCAATGATCTATTCATAATATCAATATTATTTGAACCATGATAAACTAAACAGTAATCTGAAGTCCCTCGTAAATATCTAAATACCCTCTTAACATAAGTCCAATGTTCTTTACCAGGGTTAGACATAAACCTACTAAGAACTCCCACTGCTTGTGCTATATCTAGTCTTGTACAGACCATTGCATACATTAAACTACCAATTGCACTAGCATATGAAATTTTAGACATTTCCTCAAAATCAAAATCAAATTTAGGACTCATCTAAACTTAACTTCGTGCCAACTGGTAAAGGAATATTAACCGGTTTACTGTCCTGCTTGTTAAATCTTTTCAAAATAGTATCAACATAATTACTCTGACTTAAGAAAAGATTTTTGTTACCTCTATCTCTACTGATCTCCATACCGAGGATATATTTTGGAGCCCCTAGATCTTTCATCTCAAATGTGCTCAAGAGTTGTGCTTTCAATTCTTTGATCATTACTTTGTTGTTACCAATAAACAACATGTCATTAACATACAAGATAATAATTAAAAGCTGATCATCAATAATTTTTATATAAACACAATGATCTTCCTCACTCCTAACAAAACCAATTTTTAATGCAAGAGCATCAAACTTCTGGTACCACATTCTGGGTGATTGTTTCAATCCATATAAAGATCTCTTTAACCTGCAAACCAATTCTTCTTTTCCTTTTACAACAAAACCTTTAGGTTGCTTCATATAAATCTCCTCATCAAGTTTCCCATGCAAAAAAGTAGTTTTCACGTCCATTTACTCAATTTCAAAATCATAAGTAGCAGCAATAGATAAGAAGAATCTAATAGAAGTTAATTTAGCAATAGGAGAGAAGATTTCGTTAAAATCAACTCCCTCTCTCTGGGAGTAGCCCTTGGCTACTAATCTAGCCTTATACCTTTCGAGATTACCATCTGCACCAATCTTCTTTTTAAAGATCCATTTACAACCAATGGCCTTTCTATCTTTGGGCAAACTCTCAAAATCCCATATGTCACAAGTATCCAAGGATTCCATTTCCTCATGCATAGCTTGTGACCAAAGCTTATTCTCGTTTGAGGATAAAGCTTCCCTGTAAGAACTGGGTTCATCATTAGTACTCATTAAAGCAAAAATACAACAAAAATTAGGTGGGCTATACCTATCAACGGGATTCCATTGTCTTGTGGATCTCCTTAAAGGAGTTTCTTCTGGTTCCTCAATATGCTCATCTTGAGCCTCTATTTCAGAAGAACTCTTTGAACTCTCTTCTTGAGATTCATCCACTTGTTCTTCAACATGTGCATCTTGTTGCTTTTCAGTATTTGTCTCAAAATGCACTATTCGAGAAGTATCGTTTTCCTTTGGTTGTTCTTCTCCTGAATAAGCTCTAAATTCCCTAAAAATAACATCTCTAGATAAAGAAACTTTTCTTGTTAGTGGATTCCAAAGCTTGTAATCTTTTACATTTTCACCATAACCTATGAATATGCATTTCTATGCTTTAGGATCCAATTTAGATCGCTTTTCTTGAGGCATGTGAACAAAATCCTCACAACCAAAGATCCTTAAATGTGCAACACTAGGTTTCTTACCTAACCACATCTCATAAGGAGTTTTATCTTCAATAGATGAACTAGGGGATCTATTGATTAAATAACAAGAAGTACATACTGCTTCAGCCCATAAGGACCATTCAAGCCTAGCACTACTTAACATACTCCTAGCTCTTTCCATTAAGGTTCGATTCATCCTTTCTGCTACTCCATTTTGTTGAGGTGTATATGGAGTAGTTTTCTGTCTCGCTATTCCTGCATGCTTACAAAGTCATCAAATTCCTTAGAACAGTACTCACCACCATTATCTGATCTCAACACCTTTATCTTATAATCTGATTGTTTCTCAACCAAAGCCTTAAATTCCTTAAACTTATTAAACACATCAGATTTGTTATGCATAAAATATATCCAAGTGTATCTTGAGACATCATCAATAAATGTGACATAGTATCTAGATTTTCCAATAGAGTCAATATCCACAGGACCCATTACATCTGAGTGAATAATCTCTAATAATCTTTTAGCTCTATTTGTACCACTAGGAAATTTAGATCTAGATTGCTTTCCAAACACACAGTGCTCACAAAAGTCATTTTTGCCAATATCATAATTAGGAATATCGTGAACCAAATTTTTATTAAGAATGGTCCTAAGACCTTTTTCACCTATATGGCCCAATCTATGGTGCCATAGCATACATGTATTTTCAGCTTCAGTTACATTTGATAAAATATTTACATTGGAGGTATTCAGCTTAAACAAAGTCCCAATCTGAGATCCTTTAGCAACCACCATATTCCCTTTCACCAATCTGCAACCACCTTTGTCAAATGTCACATGCATTCCAAAATCATTTAACTTAGAGACAGAAAGTAGATTCCTTGCAAGTCCTGGAATATGTAAAACATCATTAAGGGTATTAACACTACCATCACTGAAACACAATTTTACCTCTCCTTTGCCAACAACCTTTGTTGTGTTGTTGTCTCCAAAGAAGACATCTCCTCCATCATATGCAGTATATTTAGAGAACCACTCCTTTCTAGGAGTAATATGATAGGAGCAACCTGAATCAATAAGCCAAGAGTTATCAACAACAATATTAGAAGAAATGACTAATGCATCATTACTGTCATTGGATTTTTCTATAGAAGCATCAGTACTCTTCTTCTTGCTCTTACAATCCTTTTTAATATGTCCAGGTTTTCCACAATTCCAGCACTTTACCTTACTCTTACCAGGGGTTTTTGACCGTCCTTTAGACTTACCCTTTCCTTTCTTGTCTGCTTTAGATTCCTTCTCTTTAGGCCTACCTCTTACAAACAAGGCATCTTGGGAGCTAGTTTTAGATTTCCTCCTCATCTTCTCTGATAGGAGAGTAGGAATAATCTTGTCCATCTTTGGATCTGCACCATTACCACTAATTACAACTATTAGATTTTCCCAAGAATCTGGTAAAGAGCAAAGCAATAAAATGCACTTATCCTCATCCTCAAGCTTTACATCTACAGATGCTAACTGACTAAGAATTAAATTGAAAGCATTTAAATGTTGTGCTATAGAATCACCATCTTTCATTTTCAATGAATATAATTGCCTTTTCAGATACAACTTATTTGTTAGACTATTTGTTTGATAAATGTCTCCTATTCTTTTCCACAATTTATATGCATTGGTTTCCACTAAAACATTTAAAAGAACAACATCAGCAAGACACAATCTATTTGTTCCTCTTTCCTTTTTATCTAACTTAGCCCAATCTTCATCTGACATGGTTGTAGGTGTCTTTGTCTCATTATTAACCGCTAACCATTGATCTCTTTCTTCAAGAAGATCTTCCATTTTGAATTTCCACATTGCATAGTTAGAACCATTGAACCTTTCAATATCTAACCTTGAATTCATTGTAACAAAAACTTAATTCCAAAATCAGCAAATTATTAAAATAATAAGAGCTCCCACTAAGCCAATAAATCCTTCAAACTTTAAGAGAAAGGTGTCCCAATACTCTGCCCAACCTCAGCTCTGATACCAAATGTTAAAAATTGAGGTGTTTTCTTAGCTTAATACTCTGTAAAACTTAAATATTGCTATTATAAGTAAGTCTTTTCTTTGTTACATAAATTCTTTGTAGATGATTATCTTGATTAATCCATTTTACTATTGTAGAATATAGAGAGAAGTTGATAGAAGAACTAGACAGGATATTAGAAGGATCACACAAGATGTACCGTGGAGAAACCCTTTCGGGAAAAAACTCCACCAAGAATTATTCTATTATTCAAAATCTGAATTACAATAGCTCCAATTCTTGCTTGAGAATGCTTCTTCTGTCTTCAACAATCTTCTTCACACCTGCAATAATAAATCTGAAAACTCTATTCAACTTGAATGAGATATAGAGACAATATGCAACCTTTTAATAATCAAATGGTGATAATTACAATGCATAAGCTCAAGCCCTTGAAATGGTATGCCATATTCCTTCAAGTAGAGTTCTTCAGTGAAGACTAAAGCTTACAACATGTGCATCATGCATTTGGGTGTCCCAAACTGAAGCTACAACTTCTCCTTCACTTCGGTGATAATTCGAAAGCTATTCCTCAAAGATGGTGCCCACAATTAAAGCTACTTAATTGAGCCTTCAGAAATATCTTATCATGCATTGGAGTTAATTCCAATAAAGCATCTTGGGCGCCCAAGTTGTCTTCAAGTGCTTTATTGTTAACTGAATCATTTACTCAACACCATTCCCAAAGAATGGTCAGCCCTTGTTAACTGGAGGTAGTCCCTGTTATATGTCATACAACTCAATGTTATTAGCCATGCATTCCAAGTTAACTGAAGCTAACTACATGCAACTAAAAATAACTAACATGCATGCAACATGAACTTGCATGCAACTGAAGATAACTGAACTAAACTGAACTAAATTGAACTAAGCTAAACTGATTTTGAACTGAATTGAACTGAACTGATCTGAACTAAACTTAACTAATCTGAACTGAACTTAACTGAACTTCAAGCATGCAAACATCAAATCCTAACTCCTAGGATCTTTACATGCATTCAGAAGTGTTAACTGTTACTCCGTATAGTTAACTGAACACAAGGTGAGTTTCACCTTACCATGTGAGTGTCCCATGTGTCCCTATTATTTAGGAACTCAATATGGACACCCTCACATGCTTCTTACATTTATAATTAATTAAAAATGTCAATAATCATGATTATTTCATCAAATATTAATCTCACAATAATCTTAGTGTTGTTGAACACATTCCAAGAAACAAGGAGATACATGAAATAATTAATGTTTAGGATTTGCAATTTAATGGCAACCTATTTCCAACAATTATCATTGATTCATACTTTTCCCTCAAATTTCCCCTATCAACAAAGTCTATTGAGGGTTTGGTTATCCATGATCTTCATTGGTATTTTCATCAATTGGTGAACCAAGGTTTGAAATATTTTCAATTCCTAAAAATTAAAAAGCATTGAATCACAACAATTATAAATTTGATATTCTATTCAATTTTTTAAGTAAGAAACCAAAAAAACTTACCTCCTTAACCTCTTGGACATTGTGGTGGCATTGTGTTAGAAGCTTGATTGACTCAAAACTATGTTATGCCATTCCTTGCTTGTGTTTTCCAATTGTAGAGATAGGGGGTCAAACTCAAATGAGCTTGGCTTCTATTCTTTTTTAGTTTTATGATAGAGATAATGTAAGTGTGTTATAAATTTCTTGTATTATAATGTGCTTGTGTTATGCCTCATATGGACCAAAAAAGTAGTTGTGGCCACTTTTTTGTCCCTCATCTTTCTACATATGTCCCCTAGTGAGGTTTAAAGATAACCTCACCTTCCTTGAATAGCCAAAAATTGTCTACATTGATCAACCATACTTACAAAAAATACCCAAATCTACCCTTAAAAAAATAGAAATATCAAATATGTCATTAGATTTTATATTCATATATAGAATTAAAAAAATTACAAGTAAATTTAACTAAAATATATGGAAATGTTCATTAATTTTGATGGGTTTAATGCTATATCTATATAGAGGGCGGTCTTGATTCAAATATATGATTGAAATAGGAATAATTACATAGTTTTCATTTATAATTGAAAAACACAATCAAATTCAACAAAATAGATTGTCTTTTCCACAAGTCTAATTTTCAAAATCAGCAATAAAATTTTATTTTCCATATGCATACATCTGTGTTAAACACCTTTTTTTCCCACCCAATAAAACTAAAGCTAAAAAAATAAAACTCCCCAAAAATCCCATATTTATAAGTTCTTTTACGCATGATTTATTATGATAAATCCCAAACAAAATTGCATCTAGTGCTTTGCCATAAGTTATGAATGACAACCTTAGAGGTAATGAGAAGGATCCATAAATGAGTTGCATATATTCTTTCCCTAAAATATCATACCATTGTCTAGGATCAAACATGAGGATCTAGTTCACTATTAATTTAAATGTTATATACAAGTAGAAATCCCAATAGTGATTTATTTCACAATAATCTATAGTATATTCTAGCTTCCACTTTAATATCACTATGCTTAAATAAATACAATAAATTATCAAATGGTCTTGAAATAATTTAATGCATGAATCCAAAAATATAATATATAGGTTATATATGCACAGGTTCTTGGATTTTTTTTGCAAGAGAACATGATAATTATAACCATCCAAAGTTAGGTAGGAATGCTTCTCAATGTTGATCATTAGATGGTCCTTAGAGCAAAAGAGTTCACAAAGCTTGAAGAGTGAGGTAAATCAACCTTTTATAAACAAATCCACTAATTGTAAAGAGACTATCCTATTGCATACTTTTTTTATTAAGATAAATCAAGAAAGGCCTAAATCCATTACAAAATCATCATTAAGACAATATAGAGTTGTCTCACAAGACGTGAGACTATAGGAAAATAAAAGGAAAGGAGACTAAAAACCAAAAACCAACAATCAATAGAAACTGAGACAACTTGAATCAAAATTTACCATACTTTAAGGACAAAGCTAAATACACACAAAAACCATGGCAGTAAGTGTAGACATGTAAAAAAGACCTAATACTTATCACACATCCTGAATGACATTTTTTCATCATCGACATCATTATCATTTAATATCATTGCATTTCACATCATTTACATCAAAAACCCTATTTTCCTCTATTAATTGAATAATATTTAAATTATTTCATCAGTTCACTATTTCACCATTTATCTAACTTTTATTCCTCTTGATTAATTAATTAACACAATTTAGTTTGTTATGTCGCTAATATACCCTATTCTCCTAAATCAATTAACTTATTATTACTTAATAGTTTAATTAAATCCCTTTCCCCTTTCTAAACTTGAATAATTAAATTAATTATTCAACATCATTCAAAAAGGTCAACAAAAAAATATAACTTTATTTGTTAGAGTTGAATATGACTTGCACATTCAACTCAAAATATAAGCTAATTAATTATCTTCACCCCTTTTATGATTGAGCAAATCATGATCACTGATTTCTCACTCTAAACAATTAACTAACTCATCTATTCTTCAATCCCACTAACCTCTCAATCTCTTTCTTCAATCCAACTAAATATTCAACTTGATTTCATCAATCACATATATTATGCAATCTAAAGCCACTAATTCTTTCCAGTCTATTTCCTCTCAACGGTTTTGAACCGTTGATTAGGATATTTTACTATGAAATCTTGATCATTCATCTCGAAACAAGAAATCTATAAAATAGTCTTCAACCTTCTCATAAATCATCTAGAATCTTCATAGTGAAGCACTAAGCAATTATCCCTTGAGCACATTGAGAGATATTATCACATTCTAGTTCAACATTTTACACACATTGAAGCTTTCTCCAACACCAATAATGGAGGCTTTTTATTGAATCGAGCAATCCGACATCCAAACGTCAATACAAACACAACTCCAACATGGGATAGTATACGTTTTAAAGTTTTGAATTCAATTCATATTGTCTTAGGATTTACATTTTTTGATTTCATATTTTTAGAGCTTCATTTCATGAGTAATTGGTTTTGTGATCTTAATCTTCTTTGAATTAAATTAGTTTGATTCATTTGCTTTCATAATGCTTTATTCCCCCTTACAACATTTGGCATGCCTGGTGGCACCTAATTCCTTAACATTAACTTTTTCATGAGTTTATTTGAGTAGTTGTAGGTTCCATAATGTTGACACTCTTTTATAAAACACTATTGATAACTTTCACACAAAAGCTATAGGATTTTTACACAGTTGTTTCCACATTTCTACCACAGTTGCACTTTTTCCAACCGCTACTGCACTAAACAAGGTCGCTATTGATGTTTTAACTACTTTGTCTATAACAAGTCCAAAGTTGAACTTTTCTGAACCGATTTTGACTAACTTGACCGCTATTGTTGCAGATAGAAAGTCCACTACTTTCTGGAATATTATTGCTATTGCTATGGTTCTTTCTATTTTAAAACTGCAAACAATTTTTTGATTTTTTTAGTTTACCTAACACTAATGTTTTATTGTTTGGTGTGTTTAGGAAGTTTCTAACCTTGTTAGTGTAGCCCTTGCAGGAGTATGACATGTTTTTCATGAAAATGACTAACAATTTGACTGCAAAGTTTGCAAGCAGACCAAGTATATTTTAGTTTTTTAAAGCTTTCATAGTTAGAACACACTTCAAATTACTGTTTAAAACTGAACCCACAACTTCCACACTTCAATTGGTGTTTCTAAAAATGAATAAGGAAAACTCTCACATTTCAATTGGTGCTTAAGAATTGAATGAAGGAAACTCTCATCTTCAATTTGGTGCTTAAGAATTGAACAAAAGCAACTCTCACTTTTAATTGGTGCTAAAGAATTGAACAAGGCGACTCTCATTTTCAATTTGGTGCTTAAAGAATTGAACGAGGCAACTCTCATTTTCAATTTAGTGCTCATAAAACTAAACGAGGCAACTCTCATTTTCAATTTGACACTCATAAAATTGAATGTTTTTGTTTTGACCAACGCCTTTCATTTTGTTGACGCATGAACGCTTTTATTTTGTTGACAATCGAATGCATTTCATTTTGTTGACCACATTAAGACAAACAAGGCAATTAGAAACCCTCAAAAATTTGTGCTTAAAATTGAACAAATCCATTTTGATTTGCACATTGCTATATTTTTCCTGAAGTCTCAAACACTTTGAAATTGGTGCGCATAAAAAATGAGTTGATATCTTCACATTTCAAATTTTGGGACTTGAAAATAAACTATGATGAATTGTATACCGTGTTCACTGTGATTGACGAGCCAAATGTGTTGAACATCTAGAATACTAAGAGGGGGGGTGAATCAGTATTCCATAAACCCATAATAAAATTCACTTAACCATTATCACAATTTTGACTGAATCAACAAGAGAGAACATAGAAACAAGTCAATGTAATCATACACATGAACACCAAGATTTTCACGTGGAAAACCCAAAATGGGAAAAACCGCAGTGAGGGATAACTCACAATATATTATATTCGGATACAAAATATTATGGGTCGCACTGCAAGGACTCGCTATCCTTAAAAGGCTCACAACCTAAGTACAAAAGATGGCTCATTGCCAAGATATAATGATAGTGGCTCACTGCCAAAAGAATGAACTGATAGAATACACCTTCAATGCGTAGGGCTCAGTTCCACTGAAGCTCATAATATGAAGTACTGCATCTCTTAACAAATTTGTACTATAGATAAAGCATTTAGGCTCTGATCTTCTCCTCTGTTCACTAGCTTGAACACTCACATATACACACTCTTGCTTCTATCTTATATATATACAAGTATATCTTATTCATCAATTAGGTCAGCCTAATTGGATGAACACAAAATAATCAAAACTTTTCTTTGTTGGCACCATATAAGATTTGAACATTTTATCCATGTAGTGCATTATGCCAAGTCGGCTATTAGTCTTCATAATATATTGCATTCATTGAGTCGGCCAAGACTAAAAATCAATTCTCCAAACCAACAAATAATCCTCAAAGCAAACACCTTCTAGATCTAAGAACACATTAGTTTCCCATCATACTACCAATCAAGAGACTATCAACAAAATCGCAGTATAAGAATGTTCACTTTAGTAGAATGCGGAGTCTCACACACAATATACCTCACACAAAACAATAGTAGGATACAAAGTTAAACTTTGTCAGAGATAAATTTCTGTTCATAGAAAAATACGTCTCGAGATCTAGGAAATAGTAGTCTAAATGAGTCAATAAAACATGGTTAAGAGATTAGAGTCATCAGATCTTGTGGTGAGTTTCAGACTCAAATACCAACACACTGATCCATCACAAAGGGGTATTATTAGCAGAGAACAAATTCTGGTAAACCAAGAAAATTTCTCATGTTATCACCATGTAGTTATTACCATGTTGAAATCAATGACAACATAGGAACAACTAGCACAACCATACATACTTCATGCTCATGTTGCAAAGCTTCCAACAATCTCCCCCTTTGGCATTGATGGAAACATGCATGACAAAAAAAATTCATGTATACTGCAACTGAATGTTCTGACAACTCCCCCTATCAAAATTGTTCTTCACAAAAGAGTTTTTCCTCTGACTCTTTATCTCTCCCCATTTGACATCAATGACAAAGGAAGGGGTCCAGTATAAATGTACATATACATCAAAAAGATATGAACACTGAAGAAATGAACCTCTAAGACTCTGTAGGATAGCCTTCCATGACACTTTACCTTCTTCCCATGAACCTTTTGTACTGACTAGAGTCTTGTAAAATAGCTCAAGTTTAGTTAGAGACTCTATACCATCTATTAAATTATTGGAACTAAGATTTGTTGATATGTTTTTTATGCGCTTCTCAACACAAGTAATGCATAGGTGCACTACCTCTCTTGAAAGACAATCTTCCACAATTAGATTGTAGAACACTATCCCAAGGTCTCTAATGTCAGGTCTTGATAGTGCTTGGAATATCTCAGTTGATTTTTGTGATTTGTTGGAATCACAAGGTGGATTTATGGATGAGTTACAAAGCATGGGAAGTTGGGTTTGCAAATATAGTTTCAAAGTGTTGGAAGTGAATGAACACTGGCTGTCCACTCAAAACAACAAGCTGAAACTCATCAAGTTCATCTGATTTAGCTTCATGGTGATGCTTGAGATCCTACTCTAACCAAGGACTAAAAGAAATAGCAAAAGGAGAAGGGTTAAGAAAGTTTTTCTAATCCTAAGCTACAAATGAACAGTAACAATGGTGGTTGCTACAGTAGACAGGCTTCCGAAACTGAGTTTTGCTTGACCAAGAGAAACTTATAGCTACACAAAACTAGTGCAACCTTCTAAGGTCTGCTGATTTTAAAATTACACATACACATCATGAACATGCAATTGAACTAGGTTGCAACAATGACAGAAAGAAGCCTAGACTAACTTTGCACAGTAGCTTGTTATCAACAAGTGCTAAAAGTATGGGCTGGAAGCTCATCAAATACTATAACAACGACACCATCATGACAACTATTCAAAAAACTAATACTGAAACTAACATGGAAGGAAAAACCATGCATGCAAAATGAGAAAAATAAAAGAGAACATCCATAAAATCATGCAATGTTGTCTTCTATTGCTGCAAATGCTTTTTACAACAGCTCTCCAACCCTTACAAATGAGGGGCAAGCCCCTATTTATAGTTTTCCAAAGCCCAAATGAATGGCTAGGATTGAATTACATCGAATGGCCCATATTTGATTTACATTAGGGTTTCACCTACCCCCCATTATCCAACAATTTTAAAATAGATCTTTGTCCTTTCCCTATTTTGTCATCTAGTGCTCAGGTGTTGTAGCAATTTCATCATTTAGTTTTTTTCCCTTTTCACTGTAGCTAAAACTACCTGAAAGTTGTCTTCTTACTTGGTGTGTTTGCAGTGTTCTTCCTTGGATCAAACGATCTCGTCGACAATTGGCATCAATAGATTGGTTGCCCCTAATTCGAGCGGACAACTCCCTTATTCTTTCTTCAAGGCCACCCCCTTGCATTTTTGTCCTTGACTTCCTTGGCACATGCCTTCTTCTAATGCCGACCCTATCGGTGGGTGCTAGTGGGAGAGGCGAATATGAAATGAATGGTGATAGGAGCTATGCGCATTCCTTGTTCAACTTTCTCAATGGGTCTCCTTACGGACATGCAGTAGGCTCCTTGAATCCTGCATACATGAAGTGTCGTAAGTGCTTTCATACACAAATCAAGGAAAACATTAGTCAAATCTTGCAAAATCCTTGTTAGATCCATCCATGCATAATCAAAAGATCATAATATTCATATTTGGAGCTCATTTGGACCATAAACATTAATGCGGGCCCAAGGGGGCGGGCAACAAACAAGGGACAACAAACTAGAAGGGAAGTTCCTGGACCTCACAAAACATAGCAAAACCAAGATTTTTCAATTATAGCACATGGGAAAAGGGGAAGGATGAGTGCTCAGAAAAACTTCCTCAAGATTGGACCCATTTGAAAAAAGCGGAAGCTCAAAACAACCACGGAGGACGGAGTCCCAGAAATGACCATGGAGGGACAGAGTCCTAAAAATGGCCACGGAGGGGCCGGGTCCCAGAGGCTGGGTCGCTGGGGCTCCACGAATGTTCTAAAATAGCCAAAGGGGGACGAAGTTCCGAAACCACCGAAACTTAATGGAACATTGACAAAACCTTGGCAGTTGACTTAGGCACCACAAACACATCCCAAATCCACCAAAAAGTTGGCCCCAAAGTAAAAAATGTGGAAACTGGATCGGCGGGGGTCCACTGATGTTTCCAAAACAGCCAAAGAGGGAGGGAGTTCTGGAGGAAAAGTTCTAAAACTTAACAAAACATTGACAAAACCTTGGAAATTCACTTAGACATGACAAACAATCCCAAATCCACCAAAAAGTTGTCCCCAAAGTCAAAAATGTGGAAACTAGACTGGCGGGGGTCCATGGATGTTTCCAAAACAACCAAAGAGAGAGGGAGTTCCGGAGGGAAAGTTCTAAAACCATCGAAACTTAACGGAACATTGATGAAACCTTGGCAGTTCACTTAGGCACCACAAACACATCCCAAACCCACCAAAAGTTGGCCCCAAAGTCAAAAATGTGGAAAGCGGACCAACGGGGGTCCACGGATGTTTCCAAAACAACCAAAGAGGGAGGGAGTTCGGGAGGGAAAGTTCTGAAACTACTGAAACTTAATGAAACATTGATGAAACCTTGGCAGTTTACTTAGGCACCACAAACACATCCCAAATCCACCAAAATGTTGGCCCCAAAGTCAAAAATGTGGAAACCGGACTGGTGGGGGTCTACGGATGTTTCTAAAACAGTCAAAGAGGGAGGGAGTTCTGGAGGGAAAGTTCTGAAACCACCAAAATTTAACGAAACATTAACAAAACCTTGGTAGTTCACTTAGGCACCACAAACACATCCCAAATCCACCAAAAATTTGGCCCCAAAGTTAAAAATATGGAAACCAGACCGTTAGGGGTCCATGAATGTTTCCAAAATAGCCAAAGAGGAAGGGAGTTTCAGAGGGAAAGTTTTGAAACCACTGAAACTTAATGGAATGTTGACGAAACCTTGGCAGTTCACTTCGGAACCTCAAACACATCCCAAATCCACCAGAAAGTTTGCCCCAAAATAAAAAAAATGTGGAAAAAAGTGAATCGAGCGATTAAGGACCAAGTTAGCAAAAACAAGACAATGGACAAAAAAGGGACAGGGGACTTCATTTCTCCACAGATTTGAATACCCTAAGTAGGTGAATTTGGTAAGGGGAATTTGATTGTTTGAAGGCACATGACCAATTTGGGCTTGGACAATGGGGCACACAAAACAAGACATGAGCAAAGTAGCTTGTCGGGAGCAAAAAAAAGGGGGTCCCTGCCTATGACAGGGCATGTGTGTAAAACATGCAAAACAAATGGCAACTCACTGGGGAAATGCTCCAGAGCATTTTGATGACCAACTGGAATCACGAACCTAGAATCTTTGGTTTTGACCTTCACACTAGGGCAAACAAACTAGACGCTCAACCAAAGGATCAAACCACTAGCCAACCCAACCTTCAGTATGCTGAAAATCCAAGTATGTGCAGTTGCGTTAATTTCCATCCTTCAGTTGGTACAGGAACCCAAGCTCCGTCAAGTTAAGCTACGTAGTTTATTCTAACTCCAAAAGCATCTGGGACATTGCCTCGCTACCAGTTAGGCATCCATATCCCTGACGAGGTTATCACTATGATTCTACTGAACATTGCTCTACCGCTGGCCGGGCGTCCATAGCCTCGGTAGAGTTGCTTGAATACCCCTGAAAAGTTGAATTTTCTCTTTCTTTTAATTTTAAATGTTTTCTTTCGTTCTTTCTTTTTCTTTTCAACTCTTTTATTTCAACCTGCAAGCATTGAAGCTCATGCTCAGGGCTGAGAATCACAATGACACTAGAGCAGAATTTTAGATTTTTCACTTAACCAAACTTCACAAAAGGCCCTACAGTGACTATCAGATTCTTTAGATGTGTAAGAGCTATAAGATTTTAGAATATGTCAGAGTCAGACTAAGCCAAAAACTTATCCTCTTTGAATCAAACATCCATATCACTTGACACTAACAGAAGACCCTCATCATCCACTCTGAATAAGTGAAGAATCCATGTGAATAAGTGAAGCACAAGTACTCAAATACACATAAGCCATGAAGCATACACATGAATACAAAGTATACGCATGAATACAAGGTATACACATGAAAACAACTAAGTCACAAAGTATACATTGGAATACATGTAAGTCACAAAGTATACACATAAGTTGTAAAGTATACACTTGAATACACGTAACTCATATCTATTGAAGTGTGGATTTATCATGCAAATGTGGACACCATCAATATAAAAGAATTGTATTAACCAAATAGCCATGTAGGCATACATCAATATATGTTGATATAAGTATAAAATATATACAAAATAGCCATATAGGCTTACAATAATGCCATATAGGCATACAACAAAGGACCCCACTCAAAATTGATTTCCCTCTAGGTGAATGAAACAAACAGGTGGCCTTTGGTGGTCGGGTGGATGGCGATGTGTATGAAACTCATTTACCCTGAACTTGAGGGCTGCTCCTCCTAGGGTTTAGTTCCTCATCAAGCTTTAGTTGCTACAATAACAAGTAAAGACATTAATATATATAAATTACATTATAAAAAATGATATATTTAACAAAATAATCACTTACCACCACTAGACGATCTCTCTCCTCATGCAAAATATTTGCATGCTCATGTTGTGGTGTGACCAAGTTCTATAGAAACCATCCAAATAGAAATTAAACTACTAATCAATAATCATTTGATTTTTCCCTAACTAACAACTATAACAATGAATGTAATTTGAAATTTACTAATTTTCCTCATACCCCCATGAGAGGCATTGAGTTGTCTATTGCACAAGATACACCTTGCTCCATTACCCTATCCACATCTAGAGGCGATTCCACTTCCATCATCTAAAAATAAAATAACAAATTATTCAATCACGAAAAAGTAGAATAGTGATGCGGGTCATGGCTTATAATGTATGAGATAATCAACAAAATTTTGAGTACTTATTAAACTATATATTTCTTACTATTATGCTTACTATTTTCCCTATCCATACCTTGTTCGAAAGTACCTGTTTTAGGATTTTATCTATAGCAACGATTTAGTGAACTATTTCATAAAATGTTTTGGTAGACATGTACAAAAAATGTGGTAACATGGAGAGGGCAGTGAACTATTCAAAAAAATGCCTCAAAGAAATGTGATCTCATGGTGATGGAATATGCCATGAAAAATTTGTTTGTCATGGCATGCCATCACCATGAGACAACATTTCTTTGAGGCATTTTTTTCAAACATTTAATTGCCTTCTCTATGCTATTATGTTGGGATGGGGTGGATGGTATAGTGTGGTCTTGGTTATGAGATGGAGGAGAATCATGAGATGAAGAGGAATGGGTGTTTGATCATGAGGGGAAGAGGATCATTAGATGGGGTGGAAGGTGTACTTTGAGACCACATTTTGAGAGAAATCATACAATGGAGTGGAAGAGGTACTTTGATCTAGACACAGAAGGATGTAATTAGATGAAGTGGGGGAGATGGGATTGTGAGAGGGGGGGTGAAGGGATATCTTACTCTTGAGACGGAAAGATATCATTAGATGAGATGGAAGGGATATGGTGCTCTTGATTGGAAATGGGATCATGAGATGGAAGGGGATCATATGACATGGAGGAGAAGGGTTACCTTGATCTTTATATGGAGGGGAATCTATGTTAGCATTCTTTGGATTAGGAAATGGACATAGTTCATTTGATATGCATGGTGTCATGAGGGAGGAAGGTTTTATAGACTCTTCAACTTGGATAGATGGATTGATAGGGGGTTCATTTAATATTTAGGGTAATAGGGTTTATATTGATGTGGGGGTGATGAAGATGGATGAATGATATGGGAAGATTGAACCACTTTGTTTTTGCATGGGGAAACAACCACCTTTGCAAATAGTCCTTGGAGGAAGTTATTATGAGAGACATGAGATGACTTTGCTTGGTAATAGTGGGGTGATGTGCATTTTAAGGATGTCGGATATGAAAGTGTAATAAGAGGTGGAAGCTTCCATGGATTGGTAAATTGAGGATGAGGATGAGGACCTTGAAAAGGTTTTGGAGGGGAATTTTGGCTAAATACTTGGTTTCTATTCTTAAGGCAGTGAGTTGTTTGAAAACTTGCATCAATGTGGTCTCATGGTGATGGAATGGCATTCCATCACCATGAGACCACATTTCTTCAAGGAATTTTTTCAAACAGCTCACTGCCTTTTCTATGCTATTGCTACTATTATGCTTTGATAGATTTTTTCCAAGCATCCATAGTTTGTTGGAAAGCACCTGTTTTAGGCTTTTAGCCATAGCAGCAAGGAAGTGAACTGTTTGATAAAATGCTTTGGTAGACATGTATGGAAAATAAGGTAGCATAGACAAGGCAGTGATCTGTTTGAAAAAATGCCTCAAATAAATTGGGTCTCATGGTGATGGACATCACCATGAGACCACATTTCTTTGAGGCATTTTTCAAACAACTCATTGCATTGTCTATGTTATTGCTTACTATTATGCTTTCATAGATTTTTTCTAAGCATCCATAGCTTAGACAAGGTAGTGAACTATTTGAAAAAAATGCCTCAATAAAATTTGGTCTCATGGAATGCCATGACAAGCAAATGCAATTGGCAGCTACTCCTAGTTATTAGTTATGCTATGTGAAGTAATTGCATCACTGCTTATGTTGACTTTCTAAAAACGTATACTGTAATTGAAATTTTTTCATCTATCAACATCTAGTTATTAGTTATGCAATGTGAAATAATTATTTGATTTTGAAAGATGTGCAATGCAATGTAATCAACAACTATGAATATAAACTACACAAATCTATTAAGTACAATTCATTAGTTAAACTCTTTATTATATTGCCTAAGTGAAGGCTTGTACTCCACTGGCACTAGGAGGTGTTGTCATGAAACCTCCAATATTAACCTATTCAACATCCAAAATTGGATATTAGAATACCATTCATTTAACAATGCTATTCACATGTAATATGTATAATTTTCTTACTAGTTGCATACCTTAGTAGTAGATCTAGTAGAGTAAAAAATAGGTGGAGGGCCAGTGAAAACAATATCAACACTATGACCTTGAAACTTTATTACAATCATTACACTAAATTAGTTAATCTTGCATCTCAAAAAATGAAATTTAATAAATTAAATTCAATGCACATGCTAACATTTACCTGAGTAACGAAGCCAAAAGACTCATTCAAGATGAAATCTACCATCATCAACTGCGCAACTGTAGACGTATCTTGTGCACCAACCTCCTGACTATCTTTGGGGTCATATGTGCAGGTCGACCCACAAACTTAACAAGAATGGGGTGGAACCCTACCCCTCAAACTCTCTCCTGCCTGTAATTGTACTATAGGACTTGCACGCTGGATGATACTCTAGGTCAGAGAGCTAATAGACTGTAGAGTGTCCACCTTAGCACTCTCCTTCACAATGAAAGGGATAGCAACGTGCTCATAAGTCGGCCTAGCGAGTGCTCATCTCCCTTGCTGCTAAGGATTGAGATGTGCACCTAGTCTATCCTGTTCCAACCCACCACCTCTCCCTTGAAAGTCTCACATATCAAAATAGTTTGGGATTTTGTTGAGGACAAACTCGTAGTAGAGTTTCCTTAAGAAATATTGGGGGACCTTGTTATTGTTGCATGATGGATGGTCATAAACCATCCACCACTTCTTCCAAAAATTGTCCTTAATCCCTTGGTGGTTGCAGCAATGGATAGGAAGCCTCTTGCTATTAATCTCAAGAGTTTTATTTGTTCATGGTTTAGTGAATAGTGATCACAAGTCATATTTTGTAACTTTTTCATTTTTTACTTGTCTGTATGATAGTTTATCTGCATAAAAATCTCTACACTCCTGCCTCTTATCCGCCCAACCACTTAATTTCTTGCTAATTGCATCTACATGTGTTAACATGGCTTGAAGTGAATTTGCAAGTGTGGTTCTTTCTAAGGTTGAACTTATAGGATTGTTTAACCTCGCAATTAACTCAATTTTTTTTTGTTGTTTTCAATTTCCCCCATTAAATTTTGCTGAGTTCTAGGAGGATGTTGAGGAATTGTTGGAGGAGTTTTTTTCTATGGTTGTTCATTAGGATTTTTTTGGTGTGCTTGTTCATGAGGAGGAGAAGGATTTTGAGGAGGAGAATCAGGTGGATTTTCAACTCCTAATAATTAAAGAAATTAACATCAAAAACATATTAAATCTACCTAATTAACAACAAATTCATAAAAAAACCAAGAAAATCTTACTCTTCTGAGTTGCATGTTGACATGGCGACATTCTAGCAAATAAATAACAAGAATTCGATGAATTTGAGGTCTCCATAATGCGAGTGTGCCTTGGAAGGGTTTGTAGGCTGTGGATGAAGAAATATGATAGTTAAAATTATTTTGATTTGCTTTTATTTTCCTTATAAAGAGTCATAACGCATTCACATTATAGGCTCGGTCACACCAAGCCATAACGCGAGTGTGTTATAAGGCACTCGTGTTATGGCTTTTCAAATTTTTTTAAAAAGGTTGGCCACATTTTGCACCCCCCCCAAATTTTTGCACCTACCTTATATATACATGTATATATACACATATATACATATATATGTGTGTGTATATATACACACAGTTAATCAAAATAATAATCAAAATGCATACAACTCTCTTTGTTAAGGGTATCATGCACCTATCCTTTAGCCGACTGTTTGTATACATATATACATACCATTTATGGGTTTCATAAGGTGGACTCTTAAGGGTTTCATGCACCTATAGTTTGGCCAATTGTGTCCTCCATTGTCATGAACCCCTCGCACAACATTACCCACTCCCCCATCATCCTCTCAGCCCTATCCATAGTAGATTCACCATTGTTGGTATGGTCAAAATTTTCTTATCATTTTACATGCATTTATAGGATTTTCATCCTAATTTGGTAATCATTTTAGTTATCTAAATTTACATAACATATTAATAATATAAATAACATATTAATATTATCAATAACATATTAATATTATAATATTATAAATAACATATTAATATTATAAATAAATAGACATACTTGCATGGCATACAAACATACATATGAATTGCTATATGTATGCATGTATATATGGTATACATGCGTACATACATACATACATACATGCAGGATAGATAGTGTGCATTTCATGCAGGATAGATAGTGTGTAGTGTTCAATTGTATAAAGTGTTAAATGTATGCTTATTTTTCATACATATCTTGATTTACTTTAGTAAAATTTGCATACATGCATATCATTCCACCCATCATCCTTACTTTACAGCTACTTTAAGAATGTTTGATTAGCTATGTCATTTCACAAAAACATAGACATACTCAACCAAAAGATAGGTGCATGACTCCCTCAACAATAGATTGTATGATAATCCTCCAATATTGTCAATATAAATATGCAACTTGTAGACTTACATATATATATATGGCAGAGATATAGAAATTGATGTTTCATATATCCTTGTTCACTTACTGTAGACACGCAAAATGTACAAGTTGACATTGCGCATCTAACTCTGATCTACTAACATCGTTTCTTCCTAAATCATCCCTCGGTCTAACTGTTTAATCAAATTCCCTTATCTGATTAAATTCATCAATATTCATCTCTTAATTACATAAATTATTTTGTCTAATTAAGTCACTTTCCCTTGTTAATTCAATCAATTCATTTGATCTAATTATCCCTATTTAATTAAATAATCAATTTATTTGATTAAATCTCTAAAATCTATCTGTTAAATTAAATAAATTAAAAACTTATTTGATTTAATCTAACACTATCCCTTTTAATTAAATAAATCAAAATCTTTATTTAATTAGCCTCTTATCATATTCCTCTCTTTTTTATTTAAATTAATCCAAAAATCTAAATCAAATTGTCAAATCAACTAAATATCCCCTTAAATTAATCAAATCTTGATTAATTTAATCCTAATCACTCAAATCCTCTAGATTTTGCAACTTGCACAAAAATCATTTATTTGATTTAATAATTCCCTATTTTCATTCAAAAAGGCATCTAAGTGGGAATATTCCTCAATTTGAAATCTCCCCCCAAAAGGACTTGTCCATCCAACAAAGCATTTAAAGCTCTTACATTGTCTCTTACATGTCTCCCACTTGGCATTTAACTCATTTTTCATCCCCCCTAAACATGTCATCTCATCAAATTCAAATTTCAAACTTGCACATTCCTCAAAACTTGCTCAACCTTCATCCTATCACATGTTGACAAGTGGCATCATATCATTGGTTGAATCTTTGTCCCACATTGATCAAATTTGGACATCTCTTCAACTTATCAATCTATAAATAAAGAGATTATATCCTTATTTCATCATCCACAATTATGCAAAGTTATTATGCACAAATATCTCTCAAATTCCATCTATCTGCTTAACTAGTTTATTGCAGATTTTGGAGCTCATTGAGGGACTTATCAAGTGGATCAATCATCTTCAATCAACATTTTCATTCAAGGAGTTGGGAAAGGGAAAATCTCCACACACCTATTTGCACCAACTCCCCCATGGGATCAAGTGTTTGCATGCTAAATTAGGATTTCATATTTCCATTATGTTCTTCATTGTTTTCTTTGTTCTATTTCCTATTTTTAGCTTTGTGAATGGATTTCATGGGGAATCCTTGTTCATACTTACAAAATAACTCTCTAACATTGTTTGTTGTTGTGTTTTTGTAGGCACTTCGAATTAGGGGTGCACCATATTGGCGCTAGAAGGAGGGCTGATCGACAGATTCTAACACGTTTTTAAAAATTTTCACCGTTTTTTATAGTTATGTTCATAAATTCGCGTTTTAGCGCCCGTGATCACTGTTATAGCGCTCTTAATCATTCTTGCAGCACTTATAATCACTGTTATAGTGCCTGTGAACACTCTTTTAGTGCATTTAATCATTCCTGCAGCGCATTTAATCATTTCTGCAGCGCTCTTGATCATTCCTGCAGCGCCCATGATCATTCCTGTAGCGCCTATGATCACTGTTTTAGCGCCCATGAGTCAGTTTTAAAATGACCATATCTTGGTCATACGAAGGTCTTTTTTGATGATTTTTTTTTTGAAATAGGGGAGAATTTCGTAAGCTATCCAATGGTGTAAGTGTTTCTTAACTATAAATTAGTTAAAATTTTCAAATTTGCATTTAAAGTAAGAACACATGATAACTTGGCTAAGTTTTAGGGTGTTTTGGTAAATGATTCATCTAACCCCTATATCATTTTGTTTTTCTTGATCTCATCTAACATTTTGATCACTTTTGTAGGTTGGAAATCAAAATCAAAAGAAAGGGGAGCATGGGGATGATATTTTATCTAATCAAAATGTTTTTTAACACTTAAGTGTTTTTTTTAACACTTCTTCAAAGAATTTGTCATCCTTCTCCTTCTTAGGACACTAGTTTTCATTTGGGATTTTAAAAAGAACCTTTTCCATTTCTTGCAAAGGTTAAAATGAACTTTAGGATCACACCTTACTAGGTTTGGTTTATTGGATTAACAATTGAACAAGGCAATTTCTCACACTTCATTTGGTGCTTAAAAAGAACTCACAATTGCTTTGAAGGCTATAAAATGAACAAGTGCTTGAATTGTGTGATTTTGTCTTTTGAGTGCGTATCCTCTCCCCTTGCGCTTCGTGCGATCTAGGGTGCAAGAGAAACACTCAAAATACATTTTATTGCTTTGAAAAACTTTGATTTGGGCTTAAAAATTGAACATCTTCTGCGAGTGTGAGTGGGGGCTTTGTTGCGTATATTCTCTCTCCTTGTTGCTTACAAGGATTGATCGAGTTACGAATATTGTTCTTCATTAGCTTTTGTTTATCCTAGAGGGCCTACCATGGGGAAAAAGTACTCACCCAAGGGAACGACTCAACCGGTAACACTCTAAAGCCAAGAGTATTTCCAGTCGGGATATAAATGTGGGTATTGGTTAAATGCCATTATCACGCGGTTGGCTCCGACAAGATGGATCCAAAAGGGGACTCTTGCCGTATGGGTCAATCTCCACAAACGGAAAGTCCTTATTAAAACCCTTGTTTAGAAAAGGCCAAAATCCTATCTTTTTATTGGTGCAAGAACGGTCGTTCTGAAGCTGCCCCACAATTTTACGGCTTTTAGTAGAGATGGAAAGCATGCCATGGGAGTTTCATGGGTGTTGGTGCTAGGATGCCCCGTATAAGTGAGTGTCGTGGAGGGGAGCCAGTGGGGTCAAGCATCTAACCATCCACTAAAAGTAGGCGTAGCTGGACTTGTCCAAGTGGGGACTCAACAAACATTGTCTATCACATCCATAGGATTGTACTTATTCTTGGGTTGCAAAATGCATTGCTTGATCGAAAACAAATAAAAAACAAACACTTAACATCATCAAAATTTCAAACCCTTTTGAAGACAAATACCATTGACTCAATCCATATGTTATTGCTTTCCCTTTGGACTTATGCCCTTAGAGGTTTCTAAGCATTGGATTATATCTCAATTTGTCTTCTTAAGTAAACAATAGGAAAACCCCTTGCCTTAATTTCATTAAATTTCCACATAACATATCTTGTGGGGTTTGAAGAAGTTAGGACATTGGACATTTAGTTTGAAAATCTAATCAAGAAAGTGTTTGTGGTAAAAGCAATTCACTAATCAAGATGAAATCAATTGAACCCCACACATGTGCTTGTGTATCTTTTGTCTTATGGTCTTTTGAGCAAACATTGATCTTTTGGTTCGAAGGGAAAAGCATGTTCTTCAAAACCTTGGCCTTGTAAACAAGTCCTTCTTAGGTTCATTTAGGATCAAAATCAAACACTTCATCCATTCCAAATATTTATCAAAATTCATCCATCCAAACAACTTTAAAGCTTTTAAAACATCATTCTAGACTTGGGTAAATCATCCTTAAATCAAATCAAATTCATTTGTTTAATTAGGTGTGTGGGAATGCATCATTTCTCATACATTTAATTAAATCAACCATCCTTTGAACAAGTTCATCCTAAGATCACATCCAACATCTTAGGGGTTTACAAGTTCATTATCCAAACCAAAAAGCAATCAAAATCAAAATCCCTAAGTTTAGCATTGATCCAAAGTCCCTAAACGTTCAACACTCACATCATTCACCTTTCATCCTTCATCTCGTCATTGATCCTAAGAACCTTAGAGGTCACTTTTCATAACAAGGTCAAAACACAAGAAGAACATGGAATATAAACTAGATTCATACATCATGAGTGGTCCAAACCAACCAAACTATCCAAGCCTCACGAAACCATGGGATTATGGAAACTCACATCCATACATAAGATCACTATCTCCTACGAATATCAATAGCACAACGAATGTGAGTATGCCCAATCTGAATTTTGGAACACATCTCCCCATGATAGATTTAAATCAAAGTCCAAACTTACAAGTCTATCCTCCAAACAATCAATACATGAGTCTTCAAACGAGAAACATCATCCCACCAAATCCCTACTTGCCAAATGTGGATGTACCAAGTGCAAGTTTTCGAAACATGAATCCTAACTCGGAAAACTTTGGAAAAATGATTCCCAATACCAACAATGTTCATCCTATCATGCCAAATCTGAACATCATCCCAAATCAGAACATTATCCAAAGTCAATTTTCCCATAATCCCATTAAAAAACCGCAAGTAGGCATCCCAAATCCACTTAAACAAAAGCCAAATCAACTATTTCAAGTGAGTCAAGATCAAAATCAAGAACAAATTTGGCGAGATCAAATTGCAAAACTTTCCAAAATAGTTGAGGCATTGCGCCAAGGGAAATATCCACCACCATTACCTGCATCATTCCTTGGTTTAGGGCTTCCCCCTTTACCTAACACCAATCATGCCATCCAAATCAATCCACCTAATGTCAATCAAACCATCACGTCAAAGCCTTTGAATATACCTTCGACATCACACCAATGGATGGTATCTAATCAAACAACAACATTGATCCCAAATCAAAATTTGGTCTCCCAAGGATCTATCACCTCGATCAATCCAACCGTCTCTATCACTTCGATCACTCCAACCACCACTATCACACCCCTTACATCGCAACCTCCCACCACCACCATCGCTCTAAGCGCATTTCAAACTCCCAACACAATTCCAATCCCACCACCACCACCATTGCGACCAAGCCAACTAAGCCATTACAACGCTGCATTCAAAGCATACCAACAATTGCTCCAACAATATCAAACAATTCAGCAAGCGCCTATAGCCACGCATGCTTCTCAAGCTTCACAGCAAAGTCAAGCTCAAACATCGTTGCAACAACAACAAGCACAACAAGTGGCACAAGCCCAAGCTTTGTTGCAACAACAACAACAAGCTCAACAAGTGCAAAAATCCTCTCAAGTTGCCCAAGCCTCTCAAGCTAACCAACCAACACAAGCACAAACACAAAACATGACAACTATTGAAAGCAAGGATCAAGATCAATCCATCACTGAGCACACGTTTACTTCATCCAATGATCAAATCGACATATGTCAAGGGTCACTTTTGAATCATGATCAAAATCCACCAACAAAACTCGACAATGAGCCAATTCAAGAAATATCAACATTACTTGACTCTATGGTCGAAGACAGTCACAATCTCTCCACCGCAATTGTCGAAAACAATGATCAAAACCTCTCCATCGAGGAGCACATTGAGGATGTATCTACACAATCCAATGATCAACTCACCATACATCAAGAGCCACTTTTTAGTGATCTCTTTCAAGGAGTATTAAGATTATTTGATCCAATTGACATAATGCACAACCAGTTCACCTATGATCATGTTGAAAATGTCTCTACATTGCCTTACGAGTTAGAGGACATATCTCAAGAATTTATTCCAAAGCATGATCAAAATATTTCACCAAAGTCTAGGAATGGTCCTTTTCAAAACATGTTGATCCCCTTTGACCGCATGGTTACAGATACTGAAAGAACCCTGAACTCGACACTTGAGGATATTGAACCACTTACCATGTACAATGATGACATCCAAGAACCATTTATAAGTAGTCCATCCTTTGAAACTGATCCATGTCAAGAACTTGATCCAAAGCATGTCGAAAGCAACTCTAAAATTATCCAAGATCAAGAATTTGTATCTTCAAGATACTACAATAATCTGATGGACACTCTCTTATCCATGCAAGATGATCATATCCATGTAGCACATACTCCTCCATCTACCCATGAGATGCTCTTTACAGATGGACACGTAGATGATCTTCAGCTAGAACAAGATTGTGTTACACAAAAAGAGCAGATTCTTAACTCCTACAATCAAATGGAGTTGTCAACATCAGGATCAAATACGTCCCAAATTCAGATTTAGGACATCATGAATAAAGATATCGAACATTATCCACTCAAGGAAGCAAATCAGGTAGAACAAGATATTTCAGAGTCAGCAGACCATCCAATCGAAATAACATCATCTACAGTGGTCATTTATTAGAGCATGTTTATTGAACAAGATATCTCAAAACAAGCAGAATCAAGGAATGAAGGTGCTACTACCACCATACTGGGGGCAACCTCGTCTCAAGCAAACATCAACATAGGGAGCACGAAGAATCTTTATGGTGAAACCATTGCCAATACTACAACCAGCCATGCCATGAATCTTCATCCACCCATCACCCCATCCATGAATTGGGACCAAAGTCAAAAGAAATATTTGAATCAAAGTATGAAGAATGTTATCAAAGCAAAAGAAGCTAAGAACAATGATGGACAAATCAAATACGCATGGATACCAAAAAATACAAAGAAAGATCATCCCTATCAAACTCCATCAGTCAAAGAAACTGTGGAGCAAAATAAAAGAGGGAAAAGTATCCATCAAGGATGTCCGCAAAAGCAAAAGCGGGCTTTTCAAGCGACGTACAAAGTGTATCAAGCAGTTGGTCCTAATTCCATGCACACTTTCATATCCACCCATCATTGCTTATCTACCCAAGTTTGGAGAGTCAAAGGTTCCAAACTGTCAACCAATCCATCGCTTATCCCTAAACGCACTCCATCCACACCTCCATGCATTATATCCAGTTCTTACATTAACCATGTATTGGCAACAACCCTTCATCATAAGGATTCTGAAGGCAATCTATCGCGATGTATGCACAAAGACAGTCAACTTCGGTATTGATGAAGCAGATCAAGAATCTCAAAAGTTGCATTCAAGTGCACGTATCTTAGCAAAGCAACTTCTTCAAAAAGGATATCGATGGCACATTATGATAGGGGTATCTACGTCAACACCACCAGGTAGTTCAGCATAAATCTTTCGAAAATATACAAAAAAATCAAAAAATATGAAAATCCAAAAAAATCAGAAAAAGGATTGAAAATAGTAAAGATAAAAATCGTCCTCTAGTGAAAACCGCATGGGCGGCGCTTTGGGCAAGACCATGACGAAAACCTGGCAAATAGGCGTCATGTGTAGAATCGAGCATCTACATGTGCCAGTTCAGATGAAAGCATCTCATCCCATCCATAATAAATTGAGTATTCCATGCATCTTATCCATAATAAATCCAATCCATTTTCATCCATCTTCATGATCCATAGTCCAAGTTATATTGATCTTGATGAAATTTTGGGGCACACTTTACGCTTGCTTATGGAAAACATCTTGACATGGGTCATTTTCATTGATCCTATGCTATCTAGCATTATCTGAGCCATGAAAGCATTATCAAAATGAGCATTCGTTATCCAAATACCTTATCTTATCGCAAGATAATCCATATCCATCCATCCATACACTTATCTGAACATCCATCCATGGCATTCCATACATTGCTAGACATTGGGGGCAGATATTTGCATCTTGCTTCGAGAATAAATCTTGATTTATATCCTTCGCCTTATATGGTGATCTAAACATTTGGCAAACGTGAAATCAAATTGGTCAAAGCAATTGTGATCCGAAATCCAAGTCACTAGCCCATGGCATATTTTGACAAACGAACATCCCTTATCAGGCTTCATCTTTCATCGAACATCAATCCAAACAATCACTATCAGTTGCATCTAAGTTGCACGCCAAACGCCACATCAAATCATTCGAAACAAATTTTGTTCCAAAACCAAGCTTCATCAATCATGATCAATCAAAATCCAATCAAGAAATCATCAGGATATCCTTGTGTTGCTTAACACTATCCTTTCATTGTTGTGCATCCTCAACAATGATTATCATCATCAGTCTTGATCAAATCATCATCAATCCATCATCATCTTGGGGATATCATTCCCAATCATTGTGTTGCTTAACACTATCCTTGCATTGTTGTGTATCCTCAACAATGTTATCATTGTCAATCCTGATCAATCAAATCCTTGCATTGTTATACATCCTCAACAATGTTACTATCATCAATCCTGATCAATCAATCCTTGCATTGTTGTGTATCCTCAACAATGTTATCATCATCACCAATCCATCGATTTGATCAATCAACCTTAGCTTGGTCTTCAACAAAATCCCAAACAGAACACTGATATCATCACACATATCCATGTCCAAATCGTTAAAACATGTGAAAAATCCAAAAACACTCATAAAATCAAGAAAAATGTCAAAAACATTGGAATCCAAACTACGTCGTCTCTGAGCTTAAACGTAGGCAAGGCTAATCTTTGATCAGCCCCCGAGACATCAAAATCCGAAAACATTCGAAAAACATCAAAATCTAAAAACAACCTCAAAACATTTCAAAACGTAAAAAAAAAATCCAAATATTTGAAAAAATGCATCCATCTCATCTCGCTTTCACTTGAAATAATCAATCATCCATAATAAACTGATCGTCACCTTCATCCTTTGACAATGCAAACAGAAACAAGCGTAACAGTCAGCAAAATCAAAGCTTCAATCGTAAAATCAAAATTAAAACAACAAATCTTTAAAACAAAATCAAAGTCTTGATCATTTTCAAACATGTCAATCGACCTTATATCAACAGCCTATCAATCAACTTATCAAACCATCATCATCCTATACAAAGCATGTCCTAGGATCCGTTTCGACAATGGGCACTTTTATCAAAGCAACCACTTTGGGTAAACAAAACGACGTGTCATTAACATGTCCTAAGATCCGTTCGACAATGGACATTATCTTTTGGCAATAAGTTTTGGCTCCCATCTTTTGAAAACACATCCCTCTGGTGAAGGTATGAAGAACATTGGCTTGTTTGTGTACTTGATCTTTTCTTTTGATTTATCTTATTGCGCTCATTCCAAGGACCTCTTGGCGATATCGAACAAAGGATTTAGAGAGATAGGAATGGGGCAAGCGATCATTATCTTTTATGCGCTTGCTTGTTGGACGTTCTTGTAAAATAACTTGGCGAATACTTGCTTTGGTAGGTATGTCCTAGCAAGGTTTACGTATATGTCAAGTGTGAACAAGAATACTCCTATCTGCTTGTCGAGTCAAAGTCCATCACACTAGGTACCACGCCATCCTGGTTCTTTATACCCTGATGCATCGTGCCTATGTGTGTTATCAAACATAAGGTAATTTGGCCCTTTGAAAATCCCAACTCCTTGGCAAGAAATCATCATCATCATCATCATCTCATGTCTTGTTGGAATCTCTTGTTTTCTTCTATCTCTTGTTTTTTGCACTAACATGGTACCATGACAGTTAATCATAAATCATCACCATTGCATCCATCATGCATCCACAAACTATCAACATACTGCATATTGCATATCATATCATACAAAAAGCATTAATCATACCACATGCATTCATCCCCATCATCGCATAATATATATTAGTTATTCTAAACATCTCATAAACCATACATTTATCATCCACTGCATAATCATAAAAGCATCATCATATCAAATCATGTGCATCCATCATATCATCCATGCATCATCATATCATAATCATCATATAAACATCATAATCATCTCATCATCAATAATGTCAATGTCATGGTACGAATTAGGATCAAGTGTGTGTAATATATCAAAATAGGCATGAGACTACCCATGGTTGATGACTGTCTACATCATCAAATCTGTCTACATCAAATATTCGAGTTGAACTGATCTTGAACCTCTTTTTTCGAGAGATCGACCCTCAAATCAAACCTCTTCGACCGATCTCTCGAGGGGGCAGTATACCAGTGCAATTCTTCTCACCGGGGCAATAGTGGGGCATCCGAAAAATTAGAATTTTTTTGATTTTGATCATGACAAGATCATTCTTTGAATCAATGCAACAAGTACATTACTTCAAAGAGGGGCAAAATGTAGACACGCAAAATGTACAAGTTGACATTGCGCATCTAACTCTGATCTACTAACATCGTTTCTTCCTAAATCATCCCTCAGTCTAACTGTTTAATCAAATTCCCTTATCTGATTAAATTCATCAATATTCATCTCTTAATGAAATAAATTATTTTGTCTAATTAAGTCACTTTCCCTTGTTAATTCAATCAATTCATCTGATCTAATTATCCCTATTTAATTAAATAATCAATTTATTTGATTAAATCTCTAAAGTCTATCTGTTAAATTAAATAAATTAAAACCTTATTTGATTTAATCTAACATTCCCTTTTAATTAAATAAATCAAAATCTTTATTTAATTAGCCTCTTATCATATTCCTCTTTTTTTTATTTAAATTAATCCAAAAATCTAAATCAAATTGTCAAATCAACTAAATATCCCCTTAAATTAATCAAATCCTGATTAATTTAATCCTAATCACTTAAATCCTTTAGATTTTGCAACTTGCACAAGTAAATCATTTATTTGATTTAATAATTCCTATTTTCATTCAAAAAGGCATCTAAGTGGGAATATTCCTCAAATTTGAAATCTCCCCCCCAAAAGGACTTGTCCATCCAACAAAGCATTTAAAGCTCTTACATTGTCTCTTACATGTCTCCCACTTGGCATTTAACTCATTTTTCATCCCCCCTAAACATGTCATCTCATCAAATTCAAATTTCAAACTTGCACATTCCTCAAAACTTGCTCAACCTTCATCCTATCACATGTTGACAAGTGGCATCATATCATTGGTTGAATCTTTGTCCCACATTGATCAAATTTGGACATCTCTTCAACTTATCAATCTATAAATAAAGAGATTATATCCTTATTTCATCATCCACAATTATGCAAAGTTATTATGCACAAATATCTCTCAAATTCCATCCATCTTCTTAACTAGTTTATTGCAGATTTTGGAGCTCATTGAGGGACTTATCAAGTGGATCAATCATCTTCAATCAACATTTTCATTCAAGGAGTTGGGAAAGGGAAAATCTCCACACACCTATTTGCACCAACTCCCCCATGGGATCAAGTGTTTGCATGCTAAATTAGGATTTCATATTTCCATTATGTTCTTCATTGTTTTCTTTGTTCTATTTCCTATTTTTAGCTTTGTGAATGGATTTCATGGGGAATCCTTGTTCATGCTTACAAAATAACTCTCTAACGTTGTTTGTTGTTGTGTTTTTGTAGGCACTTCGAATTAGGGGTGCACCACTTACATTTAAATGAATTCAATGTATGCTTTAGTTGATTTTCATTTACTTTCACAAAATTATGATAATATTGTTTCAATTTATATCAAAATACTAGTTGAAGTTATATATAAGTATCATAACATTGTATCACAAAAGGGCTCTAAATATTTGTATCATTTTTCTTGTAAGAGTTATAAGAGTTAGAATTGGGGATGTGATAGTATAACATGCATTGCTTGTTTCATTGCACACATACCCTTGTTCATTTACAATCAACTGAATAAGATGCATAGTTAGTTTGTTCTTCAATTACAATCACTCTTACATGTGTGAATTTGTTATTTCAATTTGTGCATTCTTTTATTTGTAGGAGTTAGAATTGGAGATATGATAGTATAAAATGCATTGCTTGTTTCATTGCACACATACCCTTGTTCACTTGCAATTTTCTAAATTAGATGCATAATTAGTTTGTTCTTCAATTAAAATCACTCTTACATGTATGAATTTGTTGTTTCAATTTGTTCATTCTTTTATTTGTAGGAGTTAGAATTGGGGATATGATAGTATAACATGCAATGCTTGTTTCATTGCACACATACCATTGTTCATTTGCAATCAACTAATTTAGATGCATGGTTAGATTTTTCTTCAATTACACTCACTCTTACATATTTGAATTTGTTGTTTCAGTTTGTATCATTATTTTATTTGTAGGAGTTAGAATTGAGGATATGATAGTATAACACGAATTGCTTGTTTCATTGCATACATACCCTTGTTCATTTGTAATCAACTAAATTAGATGCATGAACAATTTTTTCAATTGCACTCACTCTTGCATGTATGAATTTATTGTTTCAAGTTGTTCATTCTTTTATTTGTAGGAGTTGGAATTGGGGATATGATAGTATAACATGTATTTCTTATTACATTGCACACACACCCTTGTTCATTTACAATCAACTGAATTAAATGCACAACTAGTTTGTTCTTTAATTACACTCTCTTACATGTATGATTTTGTTGTTTCATTTTGTATCATTCTTTTATTTGTAGGAATTAGAATTGGGGATATGATAGTATAGCATGCATTGCTTGTTTCATTGCACACATGCCCTTGTTCATTTGTAATCAACTGAATTAGATGCATGGATAGTTTGTTCTTCAATTGCACTCACTCTTACATATATAAGAATTTTTTGTTTGAATTAAATTTTTATTCTTTTATTTTTAGGAGTTAGAATTGGGGATATGATAGTATAATATGAATTGCTTGTTTCATTGCACACATACACTTTTTTCATTTTCAATCAACTGAATTAGATGCATGGTTAGTTTGTTCTTCAATTTCACTCACTTGTACATGTTTGAATTTTTTATTTCAATTTGTATCATTCTTTTATTTGCAGGAGTTAGAATTGGGGATATGATAATATAACATGCATTGCTTGTTTCATTACACACATACCCTTGTTCATTTGCAATAAACTAAATTAGATGCATGGATAGTTTGTTCTTCAATTGCACTCACTCTTGGATGTATGAATTTATTGTTTCAATTTGTTCATTCTTTTATTTGTAGGAGTTAGAATTGGGGATATGATAGTATATCATGTACTACTTGTTTCATTGCACACACAACCTTGCTTATTTGCAATAAATTGAATTAGATGCATGGATAGTTTGTTCTTCAATTACACTCACTCTTACATGTATGAATTTGTTGTTTCAATTTGTTCATGCTTTTATTTGTAGGAGTTAGAATTGGGGATATGATAGTATAACATGCATTGTTTGTTTTATTGCATACATAACCTTGTTCATTTGCAATCAACTGAATTAGATGCATGGATGGTTTTTTCTTCAATTACACTCTCTTACATGTACGAATTTTTTGTTTCTATTTGTATCATTCTTTTATTTGTAGGAGTTAGAATTAGGGATGTGATAGTATACTATGAATTTAGGGGATTTGGTTTTTCGAAGGTATTTCAAGGTAAGCTATGTTGCACTTCACAATTCAAAGGGAATTGTGGATAACTGCAACATAGACTACCATTAGAAGGTCATTTGAAATATCAGTTCTCCCTAAATAATTCTTGAATACAAATATAATTAACAATAATGAGACGTGGTTTTTGAATTATCCCCTTGTTCAACTATGTTGCAGTCTACCATTCAAAATGAATTGGATGACTATTGCAACATAGTTTAACACTATAGAATACTTCAAAAAATTGCATTTGATTATTACATTCATCTGAATTAGATGTATGGTTTATTTGTTCTTCAATTATACTCACATCTCCGAATATGTTGTTTCAGTTTGTTTGTTATTTGTATGTCCATACATTCATATATATAATTAGTTAACATGATCACCTAAGGGTTATAAGAGTTACATTTGGGAATATGGTAGTATAACATGCATTGCTTGTTTCATTGCACACATATATATGGTAGTATAAGAGTAATATAATGCAAATATTTATATCCCTCTTTGATAGAGGTGTATGATATGTATATGTATATGTATATGTATATACATATGTACATATATGTATACATGTGTATACATACATTTGTATAGATATGCATGTACCCAATATCGGACCCTCTCCCTTACAACTAACTATGATAATGGATGACTCCTACTTCTATTATAAGCATTTCTGAAACAACATTATGATAAATATATGTGCACAGATAGATATATACATATGTTTCTTATAGCCTTCTTCATTTACATTCAACTTAATTAGATGTATATATATGTATGTATATGTATATGTATATGTATATATGTATATGTATATGTATATGTAAATGTATATTATATATGTATGTGTATATATATATGTATATGTGTACATATATATACAACTATATACTATAGAGATAGATAGATACATAAGTTTCCTATAGCATTCTTCATTTACATTCAACTTAATTAGATGTATGCTTTTGTTGGTTCTTCAAATACAATGACTCTAACAATCAGTGACTGTAACATGTAGGAATATGTTGTTTGTATTCATATCATACTGTTGTTTCAAGTTATAAACCTTCAAAACAATCCCAACAATACTATTAGAAACCTTCAAAACAATCACAACAAAATTGTTCATAATCTAACAATCAGCTAGAAAATTACATCAATTGGAAACCTTCAAAACAATCACAACAAAACTGTTTGTACTTAACATTCCAATCAAGTAAAAAAACTTGGAAAACTGAAATTTGAAGAAAGGAACCTATCTTCTATATTGTTTGTGGCCTGTGAATGAGTAGGACTCCAACTTTGAACTGGTTGGCTAGTACTTGGGGTAGGTGAGGGTGGATAGGACTTTGAACGAGTAGGACTCCAACTTTGAAATGGTTGGCTAATACTTGGGGTAGGTGATGGTGGAAAATATTGGGGGCATTGAATTGACACAATGTCTGTGAATATCCTATGATGGTTAGCCAAGGGATTCAAAGGGTTGTTGAGATACCTTTCCCTTGCTACCTATTTTCTAGCCTTCTCCAATTCTTCTTATTTTTTTGCAACTTCCCTTTAAATCCTTTTCTACTCCCTCTCGTTCTTTTGTAGTTCTCTTTCAACCTTTGTTGCTACTCATTGTTGTTCTCTTTCAATTCTTAATTGTTCCTTTAGCTCCTTTGCTACAATTCATTCAATCTTGTGTTCAATCTGTTCTCTCTTCCTGTCTTTCAGTAGTTGAATTTCCTTCTTCCTCTCCTCTTGCTCATTTAGCAACACCATGTAGTCATCAGTGGTGAAGAGTTGGGATCCTCTTGGAAGCTTATTCCCATAGTCACCTAGCTTATTGGATTTGTCTTTCGCTACATAGCTTCAAGAATCAAGAGAGGTATGTAGTTGTTTGGCCTCCTAATGGCTCCATTGAATCCTCATCATTTGTTTCCTACACCTAACTAGTTGTTTCCTTCCAATTTGTCATCTAACTCCTTAGCTTGAATTTATCCCCAATAAACATAAAAATGAACTAAGGTATTTGAGACCATGCTATGTAGTGGAGAAGGCATTGCCAGAATTTGATCTAGGTCCACATGCAAATCAATTCCAAGATTTGCAGCACCCTCTAACAACCATGATTACTCCTATGGTGCACTTGGTAGAGAAAGGGAGATGTTTGCAAAAGATGTTTGTTGTGGACTTTTATGTTCTCCACATTCAACTATTTGAAGTGGACTTAGTGATTGGTGGTCTAAGAAACCAGATGTTTATAGTGGACTATTTTAGTCTGCATATTCAATTGTTTGAAGTGGACTTTTCTTCTCTGTAAATTGTTGTTCCATTTGTACATTATGCCTCAGTTTGTGGAAAACCATTGGTGGATAGACTGAGAATGTTTTTAGTAGTAGATGCTTCCTTGGGGGCACCAAACTGAAATGTCTCACTAGCCCTCATGTCGTCCACCAATGCATCTAGATTTAGAGTTCAAATACTTGTCCTTTCAAACCTAGCTTTTATGTTCTCAACTATTAATACCTTTTAAAAATTAATGTTGCCATATGTTGCTAGTTCTATCCTTCTAATCTCCAAAATTTTGATATATTGTAGTCTATTGCACTCTTTCCCTTTTAAAATTTGATTTGAAAGAGGCAAATACACTCACATCAAGTGGTTGCAACCTGTTTGATGTGTGGGATGGTAGGGTAAGCAAGTCAATTCCCAATGCCCTCACTTTGTTAATGGTAGAAAAAGTTATGTGTCTTCCATGGCCATCAAATATGAGGAGGTGTCTATGACTAGGTGAGACACCCCTACATACTTGAATAGCAAAATGTTTAAGCCATCTCAAAAATAGATTTTTGATCATCCATGCATGAGGATGAACACCCATACATGCTCCTAGATCACAATTGATTATGTAACTTTGGACATGTTTTTTGCGTTTAAACAAGTAAAAGCTTGGAATTTTTTGTCTGGCAACATTTGCACAACACAAAATTGTGATCCACTCCTGGCTCTTTGGGATAATATACGAAACACTTTTGCTTCCCTATTTGGAAAACACCCTCATTGCACCGTTCCACCTAGCTTGCAACCCAATCTCATTGCAGTTCCATATCCTTACTGGTCCATAATTCCTGGCTATGTATGCCTTCTCTAGTGTTTCATAGATTGCAGCTACAATGTAGGTCTGAGATTGACAACACTATCTCTATCTTTCCCTTGGGCTATCCTCAAGCACATATCAGGATGCCTTTTTTTGAGCTTTGTCCACCAAGACTTATCGCGAAGTCCATCTTTGAAGGGATTAGGCCTCATTTGGAATATTTGGGACACTTCATATTTTAGATTCACAATCTCCAAACCATGGCCAACAATAGCCATATCCTTGCACTATTCCATGACCTTTGTCTCTTTGTCATCATTTAGGACCGTAGAGGGCCTTTCCTTTTCATAGTGGTAACACCACTCAACCAATTAGACAATGTGGTAGTAGGAAGACCCCACTTTTTTGTTGCCCCTCTTGTTCACATGTTGTCTTCAACACCTATCATGACATGTTCTATATCAAGTTGGTCCATTCTTGCTACAAAACCTTTTAGTTGTAACATTTGTATTTTCTTGGACTACAAGTTCACTTGACGGCTCAATAAGAATTACTTCATCCTCATCACTGGGTGGTTTCCTGACAAGTTTGATCAACTATTGAATATGAAGTACATCATCATCATCATTGTGTGGTAGCCTCACCCCTCTCCTCTATGTATGAAAAGTTACATCTATCGTCTCTTGGTTACAACTTGTGTGGTTCTTATTGTCACTTTATTCTTCCTTTGCATTGAACCATGTGTAAGATTAGTAAGTAGATTACACCAATCTATGTAATCATATATGCAAAAAAATATAATCGCATAGAGTTGATCGTATGCATACATGTAAGAGTGAGTGTAATTGAAGAAAAAACTAAGCATGCATCTAATTCAATTGATTAAAAATGAACAAGAGTATGTGTGCAATGAAACAAGAAATGCATGTTATACTACCATATCCCCAATTATAACTCTTATAAACCTTAGGTAATCATGTTAACATATTACTATAAGTAGAAATTAACAATATATATAACTTGAAACAATAGTATTATACACCTTTATATAACTTAAACAATAGTATGAAAAAAATATAACTTGAAACAACATTATGGTATAAATTAAAATAGTAGTGTGATATAAGCATATAATGTTGTATCGGAAAACGTTTGAAATATTTCTATCATATTGTTGTTTCAAGTTATATAAAAATTTCATAATGTTGTTTCAGAAATGGTTACCATACATGTTACACGAGCACTATAATTGAACAAAAAATGAAAGATACATCTAATTAAGTTGAATGGTAAATGAATAAGGCTATAGGAAACAAATATATCTATTTATTTGGGTAGTAATTGGTAGATTGCGAACACTTTTGTTGTGATTGTTTTGAACGTTTCTAACTCTAAACAAAAGTATGATATACATATAAACAACCTATTTGTACATATTAGAGTCACTATGATTGAAGAAAAAATAAACCACACATCTAATTAAGTTTTTCATGTAAATAAAGAAGGCTATAGGAAACTTATGTATCTATATATCTCTACAATATTATCTATATCTATATATATATATGTATATATGTATATATATGTATGTATGTATGTATGTATGTATGTAATGATGTATCCAAGAGGGTTAGAAATATTTGTACCATACTGTTATTTCAAGTTATATAAAAATTTCATAATGGTGTTTCAAAAATGGTTATAAAAAAAGTAGTCCATTATCATAGTTAGCTACAAGGGAGAGGGGTTGATATTTATAGTCACTGTAATTGAAGAACAAACAAAGCATACATCTAATTAAGTTGAAAGTAATGAAGAAGGCTATAAAAAACTTACATATCTATCTCTGCATATATATATATATATATATATATATATATTGTGTGTGTGTGTGTATCAAAATATTGTATCAGAAAGGGTTGTAAATATTTGTACCATATTTTTATTTGAAGTTATATATAAATATTAGTATGTTTTTTTAGAAAATAGGCAGTAGCCATTATCCTAGTTAGTTGTAAGGGAGAGTGGTCTATATTGGATTGGGGTTGTGTCACGTGGGGGTAGAAGGTTCAACAACAACTGTGGGTGGAATGATACATATGTATGCAATAGTTTCTCAAGATTGTCGTTATACGTATGACAGTATACTTATCATCCAAAACCTGTAAATGCATTTCATTTAAATGTAAATGAACAAGGCATATGAAACGCCAATTTCTATATCCAAACTCATACAAAGTAATTCATTTAAATGTAAATGGAAAAGGCATATGAAACATAAATTTATATATTTGTGCATAAATAAAACCGATAAAGGCAGGTTTTAGACATACCATGGAAGCTAAAGGAGGTGCTTGCATTGCTTTGGAGGAGCTCATTCTCTATCAAGTGTCTCCAATAGAAACTTAGGAATTTGAAATGGTCAATAGGTAGCTTAGATCACACAATTCTGGTCTCTTGTATAAATAAATAGGTTGTAAGAATTTGAATTAGTAGGTGCAAGTGGATAAATTTGAGTTCTAAGAGGGAATTTGATCTTGCATTGTAGGAATTAATGGTAGAAGTGATATGAAAAGGGTACATAGAAAATTTGGTTGGTGATTTGAAAGGATATTTAGAAAATTTGTAATTATAATCAGTTTCAATATTTTGTTTTGAGGGGTAAAATTTAATTTCATGTGTGATTGTAAATTATGGTTGATATAATTATGTGTTTTTTGTAAATTTGTATTGCATAGTGAGCTTGAGATTTTTTTTTTCATTTTTGTAGGTAAATTCAAAAAAGACTGGTGCATGTGGACATGGTGGAACCAATAGTTTGTCAAAAAGGGATGAATAATGGAACATGTTTTATTGTAATATGTTAAAATATATTTCTAATTTGATCAATTGACAATGGGTTTTATACATGTCAACCACTTTGAATGCATGTCAACTCACTTTTAATGTAATAAAACACATATTGTGGATAAAAATATATCCATTTGCATTAACCTATTTTTGGGAAGGTGGCAAATAATATTTATATTATGGAAATAAATATATCTATTTGCATTCACCTAATCTTGGGAAGGTGGAAAATAAATACTATATCTATGATAGGACATAATATGAATTTGACATGAACCTATCCTATCATATTAATACAAATATTTGAAAAAAAGTGGCTCTTTTATTATCCACAAGTGGGGCCCAAGTTGTCATCTTCTATACCCATAACACAATCCCTACCCACAATCAGCTCCTCTCCCTTAGTCATGCTATTATTTTTATCACATCGCATTTTGGCATTATGTGAAATATTAAAATTAAATATATTCCACACGCACAATTATGTGTGGTTACAAGAGCTAGGAATTTATGAAGTGTCTCATTCCCTAATACCCACTTTATGAAATCCTTAATGATAGCCAAAAATTATTTGTATTCAATTACTAAATTAGTTATGAGTTTACTATGTATTATTTAGGCTTACCTAATTATCTAAGCATCATCATTCAACATATAATACTATTAGACACATAAATACTGAGAGGGCAGGATGAATCGGTATTTATTACTCTTCCCTCTCAATATTTATTACTTTTACTTTAAACCACCACATTCACGATATTATGAAAATATAATCAATGTCATTGCAAGTAATGAACACATCCACACAAGAGAACACCAAATTTACATGGAAACCTAGAAGGGAAAAACCACGATTAGAAAAGTTGCTTGGAACTACTACTCAATTCCAACCTCACAAAATAATATAGAACTTATAATAATTTTGTAGGCACTAACCCACAAGAATTGCAACCCTATAATGCAAACACCAATCCCCTTGAATTCTTATTTATAGACACCAACCTAAAGGAGACACTAATCCCCTCAAACTAAAATTCAACACAATTACTAAACACCAACTCAGATTAAGAGGATCCAACCTCACTTTACAGAAAGAATGTAAATCTGATTTCAATCAACCTATTTTGCATAAAAAAGAGAACACATCCTATGTTTGCGTGCATATGATATCTCAATTTCGCTCAACACAGTTAACCTCTCTTCTCATGTTGCACAACATCCCCTTTTACTCTTCACACTCCCATCTTCACCCATATTTTTTTCCTAAAATGATCGACAATATATCCATTCCATCATGTTAATAACATCTTTATGATGGCCTAGAACCCTTTGAGACCATCTGCAATCAACCACGTTGGCCAAGGACAAATTCTCAATCTAAAGTGATATGAAATGTGTAGTTGACTCAACCCCAAATCAAATGTGTTACCACAGGTGTAAGATGGTGTAATGCACTTCCTACCATGATTTTAACTTGTCCTATTTTACCTTCACATACTTCCTCCACCTATTGCACACTTCCCTTCTTTGGCACAAGATTTTAACCATCTTTCACAAGAAAGACAGTCTTCACTCTATCATTTCTAGATGCTTCATTTGAGACCCAATTCTTATGAAACTTGAAATTGCAGTACATCTTGAGTAGCTTAAGTTATCTTCCAAACCAAAACAAACAGTTATGAACATCGGTAGAATACAGTACCAAAAACAATGACAATTCAATATAGTGCATATTTTTCCTTTGAGAAGCAAACCTCAAAACACTACTGCATTTACATTTCCAAACTTTCAAAGAAGCAATATTTCATGAAGCGCCAATTAAATAATGTGTCTGCCCAAACCCATCTCTATTGTGTGTGTTGAGGAACTGGAACCCCCTAATGTGGCCCCTGTTAATCCTTCCCCCGCCACCTTTGAGGGTTCTAAGAGGAAAATCTTCACTCCTGAAATTGAGCCCATTTCTGAACTTAAGCCCAAACCCCCTTCTACAAAGAAGAAAAGCATGACCAGTATAGCCCAGTTGAATGCGGCGGTCGGGTTATGTGAGCTAAAAAATAAACTTGTCAAGAAGGACATCAAACCCACTTCCAAGAAGAAGGAGAAAAAAGTTTCTCAAAGCCCAACAATATTACTGCCCTCTAACAGAAAAGGTAGGAGCACTGAGGAAAAAGACTCAAAGGGTGATACCATGGTGGTTGCGAGTATTGAAGTGGGGATGGAACAAACTAGTGTGAGGAGGTCCCACCATTTGGAAAAGAACAAAAAAGGAACTCTAGTTGATGAGATTTTCAATGACTTAGAGAAGACCGGTGGAAGGACTAAAGGCAATAAAGACATTGTTGAAGAGGTGAACGAAGGGTTTGTGGAAGGCACTAGCATTTTTTTGGACATGAACAGGGAGCTTAAGGAGGATTCCACTCACTCCTCTAATCCCAGAGCTAGTGGGGAAGAGGAGATCCTGAGTGGGAAGGGCAAGAACATGGACCCTGGTGTGCTACATGATCGGGTTGCTAAACTGGATCATAAATTCTTTGGCCTTGCCCAGTTCATGATTAAGATGATCCACAAATCTATTGTCACTCTATCTAATGCCATCAAGGAGGAATTAGATAAAAATTCTGAGGGAGAAGGACCCAACTAGACTGGGGATGATGTGTTGAATCTCCTGGTCCATAAATGGGAAAATATAGACAGTTAGTGTTCGGGTCTAGTTGGTATTGGTATTTTGTTGTTAATGTGTTGTGTTTGTGTCCTATGTTTGTTGTTTTTGGTTATAGACTATTTGATAATGTTTTGAACTAGTTCCTTTTTGGTCCTCTAGGCTCTATGTGTAAAGAGTACAACACACTGTAAATGTTTCTTATATAATAAAAAACATTCCACTTTGACATTAATGACAACAAAGTTCAACAATGTCCATACTATGTCAAACAAAGACTACTCATATCATAATTTAGTTAAGAGAGGTCGATTGAGAGACATGATCATTCATGTCCCATAAATACTTTTACCTTAATATATATGTTTGAAAATCAACAACTACTATTATAAATCAAATATTTAGAACTATGCTATTAGTTTTTTAGTTCACTACAATAGTTTAAGACTTACCCAATTAGATTGATATAATATTTTCACACAATCTATTGCTTGGATCTTAATTCAACGTAGAAACTATGATTGGCTAGAATATTTTGGAATTTATTATCACAAAATGTATGTTCATTATATAATGGATAGTGGAATTTTGATGTTACTATTTGACACTAGAAAAAAATATAAATCCAAATATGAAATACTTACCTTTCAATCTAACAAACATGAAATATGCAAGCATAAGGAGACGATGGCCTCTATTTAAAACCAAATCGGAATGCATCCTATAAATTAGTGTGAAGTCAAATAAATCTCTATTTTTACATTCTCTAGCCCATCTAAGAATGCTCCCTCATTTATCCTTCTCAAAATCTTGGTTCAAGAGAAGGGAGAATAATTTAAATCTACAAGAAATCCCTTGCTTGTTTTCATTTCAGGCTTTATTTTCTTTTTTTCATGATAGCTATATTTAACAAAATCCCTCTCTTGGCATCTCTTCTCTATGGTTGTGCCCTTCCAAACTACTAAAATCCAAAAAAAAATCATGAAATTCTTAGCTTGTCCCTCATCTTCCTTCTTTCTCTTCTCTTTATTGCCTCATATTCCCTCTCTCCGTGCATTTCCTTTTTCCTTCCAAAGTATTTCTTTTAAATATTAATCTTCTTTTGAAATTGTTGACTACCAAACGTATGTCTTCTCTCATAAATTCTCTTTATTGCTTCATGTAATACTTATTAGAGCACTCAAATTTCCAAATGTGTAAATTATAGATTCTTTCTACATACCTTGAAACACAATACCGCAAGCTTTGGAGTGCATGTATTCTACTCATACGAGATATATTTAACAAGAGATTGAGTCATTTTAGGTAGTTCTATATATATTATATTATGATATTTTCCCCCACCCTTTTCATATGTATTTTTTTTTATATATATATTAAATAGAAAATTATTTATTAATTAATTTAAGAAGAAAAACATGTATTAATTATGGATAATAGTAATGATTTATAATGGTAATAACTCCATGTTATTATATATTAATAATTATATATCAAAGATATCAAACTAGAAGGGGTTTCAACTAAAATTGATAGCTACACTAGAAGACTATCTATCAAACCCTTTTTCTATAGTTAAATCCATGATGCTAATGAACATTATCAACTTTAGGCTTGAAATGGGAAATGGTAAACTCCCCCAATTGAACTACAAAACTAACATGTTACAACTTACCATCAACTCATTGATGAATGTACATATCCATGATAATTTAAAATCAGGGGTGCCTTCAAGAGATGTGATACAGTTGTCACTAGGTCACAAGGAGCTTTTGCCTAGATCAATCTCCAAAAATTGAACGATATAGAAAATAATAGGCAATCACCTAAACATGCAAATTATTTACTCTTCTAATTTGTACCAGATCAAAATATGTCACTATTAATTAAATTCCAATGTTCTAGAATGCTTGATCAAGATGAATACTTGGTGATTAGAACTATTGAATTGAATGTCTTTAAATTTCAAAACATAACAAATTGTTAATGATAATAAGTTTCCACAATCCATATCATAAAATTTTGTATAGCCTCTAGATTTGATTGTGTCAAAAGTTTTTGTATCATTTTCTTCTCCTCTTGCTCTCTTTCATCCTAATGATGGATCACGGAGTATGATCTGAAACGTTGATGCATAAACTTTTGACACAATCAAATCCAGAAGCTATACAAAATTTTATAATGAATTGTGCCAAATATGAGTTCATGATAGTCAAACTACCCCCATGACCAAAAATTTGTCTTGGAAGGAGATAACAATAGCCAAATCTAGGTGGCAAACAACTAAATGAGATGGGTGCATAGATAGGTGTGTAAGTGAACTAATAAGGCAAATGTTTTAAGAGTGTATGTGTTAATGAATAGAGGGTAGTTGCATAGGGATATGTATGTGCAAATTTATAAAAAGACTAGGGAAATGAATTCAACTTCACACAAAATAGTACTATTTATCTTTATGTACATGTATCAAAATATTACCTCAAAATAATTACAAAACTAAATAAGAAATAACATGGGTATGCAAATGTTACCATTATAATTGTTGGCATAGGTTTCATACACCTTAAAATATTTTAATTTTGGAAGTATTTATTTAATTATTTTCACCCACATATTTGGGGTGTCCCAGTTGGAGTGACACTTGGAATCACTTGTAGTTTACATTTTCTCAAGTGTAAGACTCATTTAGTGTCATGGAAGTTGTTTTTGCAACTATGACAACTTGTAAGGTGTAAGAGTTGTCAAAGGAAAGAATGTGATGAAAGGGATTTAATTGTGGACTTGAAGAAGATAGTTTAGTAATTAATGAAAAGGGTAGGTTAAGACTACTTGAACATCCAAGTTTGGTAGTGACAATTTTTAATTTGTTGTTAGTTAACTAAGCTTGATTTGTGATTTGAGATTTTTGCATGGATATGTATACATAAATTAGCTAGTGTTTTTCTAGCACATGGTTTGTGGTCTTGCTCATACCTTTATGTTGGAGCTTTGAGACTGTTGGTGAGTGAGAGAAGTTGCATTGGAGCAAGAAGGTGCTGCCAAAAAATTGTTGGATCTCCACCATGGAAGGGATGGTATAATTTTGTTAATGATCATTCTTCATTGAGATATGAATATGGCACTGGATGTGTGGTTGCACATGTGAGATGTGATAGTTTCTAGATCTGGATAAATATTACATGTTGAGTTATAAGCTAAAAGATTGGTGTTGATCTTTATATTGAAACTAGTATCTTGTATTGTAGATCTTTATTTGCTCAATACTGCAAGGGTTTTATTGTGTTGAGAAGAAATTTTTATCGAAAAGAGTTCGTCGTTCTCTCTTTATAATGAATGATCTCTCTTCTCCCTCCATTCTTTTCTTCTATTTTTCTCCTTTATAATTTTTGCACTATTATGCCACCCAAATTTTAACAGATCTCTAATCTACACAACTTTCCTCGTAAGATTAATGCTGGACTGAACCCCATTTTCCTAACAATGATAGTATTGCCCACCTAATAAATTTCCATGCAAAATACCCACAATAAACAATTTAAGATGCTTTGAAAACTCTCTTGGCATGCTTAGCATTTCAACAAAGATTGCCCAAATAAATGTTCTTTGGAGAATGCCACCAAATTCTCACATTGATACACAGAAATAAACCTAGTACAGACAAGCATTTAACATAAAGGGGTAAAAATTTATTAAAACAAGGAAACGTTACAAAGCAAGGGCATTAAATGGCCCTATCAAGTTCAACCAAGTGATCCAATTGATGAAACAAATCCGAGGGTAGTTGGCCCCGATCCACCAAATTCCAATCATGCATATGATCAGAAGCCCATTTAGCCAAGCAATCAACAACACCATTCCATTCACGGGGAATATGATTGAAAGTAATATGCTCCAGAGAGGCACAAAGAGTGAGAATTTGTTCAACAATCAAAGCCAACTGCTAGCTCACATTATCTATATACCGCCTTTTCAGTAAGTTCACCACAACCTGGGAGTTAGACTCACATATGATCCTTCGCCATCCCAACTGGCTACCCCGCTCCACAGCGAATAAAATGGTTTGAGCCTCCATAAGATTATTCGTATGAAGACCCTTATACACAGAGAAAATAAACTGAACATTTCCTGAGCTATCACGGCCCACACCCCCAATGCTAGCATGACCTGGATTTCCACGAGAAGAGCCATTCAAGTTGATTTTTAGGACTCCAAAGGGAGGAGAGGTCCATCTTCCATCCCTATTCACCTTCGGGGTAGGATTCCTGCATCTATTGCGCATGAGTTGTCATTGCGGAGGAGGAAGATGAAGACGATTACAACAACCAACATCCTGAGGGTCCACCAACATAATCATAACACACTTAGCCGCAATAGTTTCTCCTAAGGAGTGTAAAATTTTCCTCCAAAGGTGAGGAGCCATCAACCTCGAATCCTAAAAGATTTGCCTATTCCTCTCCAACCATAGGTTCCAAATAATAAAGGAAGGCCCAAGAGCCCAAGTAGCCTGAAGAAAGGAGGTAGAAACAGGGGCCCTGCCCCACCGTTCCCCAAATTCCACCAAAGAGGAAACATGCTAGCAGGTCGTATTCCACACCCCCCACTAGAAGTGTCAAATCTCCCTAGCATAGGAGCATTGGAAGAAGATATGGGAGACACTCTCTTCACAGCCATAACACAAAACACACATAGAAGGGCCTTGGAAACCACACTTACATAAATTATCCCAAGTAAGACACCGATTTTGAGCCACTAACCACATAAAGAAGTTGCACTTGGGCCATGAGAACTTGTGCCAAACTTGCTTCCACCAAGGGACCTCAATGTCCCCAAACAACTGCCTACCAATCTGCTTATAACTAGCAACCACGTAGTACTTTCCAGACAAGTCAGAACCATCCCAAGCCAAGACATCATGTCCTCTCAAAGAATTACAAGCACGAGAAGCCAGAAGTTGGGAAAGCTCACGCCTATCCCCCTCAAACCCTCCTGGTGGCCACTCAGAAGGATGCTTCCAATGAAAATGTAGAACCAAACCATCATGCTGCGCCACCTTATAATGCTCCATAGTATCCCAACCACTCGCACTAAAAACCTCAGAAAGAGGCTGGAGATGAGGAAAAGAAGAAAGAATAGGAGGGTGACCATCCCAAGAATCTAACCAAAAAAGAGCCTGTGACCCCGAATGACAGATCCAAAAAAAAAAATCCTTAATCAACTACGCCCCCACTTTCAAAGTATGCTAAATCATAGAACCACTTCCTTCCAGAGGATAGCGAGGGACCTCAAAAGAAGCAACACCCCGAAGATATTTATGGTTGAGAATACGAGCCCATAACTAGTGCTGATGGGTGCACCAATGCCAATAAAGCTTGGCAGCTAGAGCTTTCCCATTCAAAATATCAGAGCGTAAACCAAGACCACCCTCTTGCTTTGGTCTACACACCGATTCCCACTTAACAAGGCTCCATTTTGAAGACAACAAATTACCGCTCCAAATAAATTGACGAGAAAGAGCATCAAATTCCTTAAGGAAATACATAGGAGCCACTTGAACAAAGCACCTGTAGATGGGAAGGTCCTGGATAACAGACTTAAGAAGAGTCAATCTAGCTACAGAAGACAACCAACGATGAGTCCAAGGAGTAACCTTCCTCCTAATCTTATCAAGCAACTGTTGCCAGGAGGATCTGGGTTGACGGCCAATAGCAAGAGGAATACCCAAGTAGACAAAGGGAAGAGACCCAATTTGAAACCGCAGAATAGCAGCAATCTGACACTGGATAGCTTGACGAGTATTAAAGAAGAATATAGAAGACTTTTGCTCATTGACTCTTTGGCCTGAAGCCGCAAGGTAGATGTCCAAAGTTTTCCTGAAGGAATCAGCCTCCCTAATACAAGCCAGTCCCATAAGAGAGGTATCATCCACGAATTGGAGATGAGAAAGTGTGGGCAAGCCCATCCCCCACCGCCAACCATAAATCAAGCCATGTGAAACCTGAGATTTAAGAAGTCGGCCAAGCCCCTCAGCCAAAATAATAAACAAATAAAGAGAGAGCAGATCCCCCTGACAAAGGCCCCTAGTAGCCCCAAAAAGCTCAGAAGCTTCCCCATTCACAATAACCGAAAAGGAGGAAGAAGTCACACAACTCAAAATCCAGCTAACCCAATCAAAGGAAAAACCAAAGGCCAGCAGAATCTTCTGAAGAAAACTCCATTTAACTCTGTCATAGGCTTTGGCCATATCCAACTTGATAAACATAGACCTATCTTGAGAGGTAGCCATGGAATGAATGGCTTCAGACGCAATCACCACCCCATCCAGAATTTGTCGCCCAACCACAAAGCCGCCTTGATCCTCAAAAATGATCAAAGGCAAACAATATTTGAGTCTCTCAGCCATCAACTTCGTAATAATCTTATACACCACGTTACAGAGCGCAATAGATCTAAAGAGATCAAGTTTACAAGTTTTCAACACGCTAAGCAGTCTTCAATCAAGTTTGTATGACACGAGAAACTACTTCTCCGTCTTTTGCAGCACATTGTTATGACCATCCATTTTAAGGTGTTTGTTCTAGCAGAACAGATCTCTCAGAGACAGATCCTCTGTATAATATAGACAAGTTTTCGTTTCCCATCTAAATGAAGTGAAATCCACCAGGCGGAACTGCAGGCTGGTTTAAACCAAAACTAAAATGGTCCTGAGGTGCAGTAGACATTGCTTGCATCTCATTCTCGTCTTCTTTATCAGCAAAATAGATCTCAAGGATCTTAACTGCTTTTTCATAAACCTCTTCATTTTGATGTGTCTGCAATTTCTCAATTTTGTCCAATCCTTCAGCATCCTCAACAAATCGTGCATACATATTAACGCCGGCTGTGTTGCCCATATCCTTCTCAGCTTCACCAACTCTCAGTATGTGTTCTAGGCCTTCAAGGCAAACTGATATAATTCTTGGATCTAGACAAATGAGAAGATCGCAGAGCGGCTTTATGTAACCTTGACCAACAATGTATCTGTATAAGAACAGAAGGATTATTTGACAAACTTATGTGTATTCAAGAAATGGAATTTTTTTTTTGCATATACAGAGAAAGAAAATGTCAACAAACTTTATCTGATCATTATTTCCTCCGGAAGTGGCATTGGAAACTGCCCAAGCTGCTTCTTTCTTCACCGCAAATTCACCATTAGCCAGGAGGGATAAAAGGGGCGGAAATTTTTTTGCATTTATAACAGCCTGATTCAAGATATGAGGAAGAATACAGGTGTTTAGGATAACAGGAAATAGAGATTAAATAGACTGAATTTTTTTAGGACCCAAATCATTCATGGAACTACTGTGAAGTTGGATACCCACATTTAGAAAGAGGTCTCTAGAAGGAAGTAAGTACAAGCAAACTAAAAACTAAAAATAAGCCATGAGTATCCAGGGAACTAAACTGCAATAAGTGTAGCTGTTGTATACAGCTCTGTAAATATGAATCTTGGAAGGAATATAATATTTGCTCTATCTGATATGGTTAATCTAGTGTCATTAATTTACCTGAATCTGTTCTATGTTCCCTGCAGTAATGTTAGATATTGTCCAACATACTTCCTTCTTTATGTTCTTCTTCTGATCGGCCATGAGAAGATGAACTAATTGAGGAAGAGCTTGAACATCAATAATAGCCTGAAATTACAGAGTCCCAAATAAAAATAAGATACCTATATTACAAAAATGTGATAATAAGTAGCTATACCAAAACTGTAAATTGACTTGTTTGGACATATAAATGGGAAATGGTGGATAGTCACTTGAGTCTGAACGTCATCACCCGTGACAATGTTTCCCACAGTTCTTAAAGCGGGAACAAGAACAGAAAGTGAAGGATGCCTACAAAATATGACAATATATGCAGTGCATAAGTTAAATCATAATGAAAACATTCATAGAAATGCAAATTTAAGAGGAGAATATTTGGTATGATAATATAGAGAGTGGTAGTTAATTTAGTTATACTCTAGACAAAAGTAAACGACGGCTTGTATTCTGGTTGATCCAATTACCCCAAAAGTTCAGCTAGTCTCTGGCAAACGCCTGATTCAATTACAGCTTGAATCCTACTATTGGGGCCATCAGAAAGGTATGATAAAGCCCAACATGCGTCTGTAAGCACATCTTCATCTGGCATATGAATAAGTGTATAAAGGCATGGCAGGGCAAATTTAACCTGGAAGCCAAACAACATATAACAGGCAGCAAATCAGGAAAACCTGATTTAGTTCACAATCATATCTTTTATTAAATTTTCAATGTGCAAGAGAACAAAGATAGGGAAATGGTAAAATTGAAAATCAGTTACCTGATCAAATTCAGATGGTGGTTTTCCTCTGCAAAAGTTTGACAAAGTCCATGTGGCATTTCTTATCATTGAAATTCTGGCAGTATCAGTAAATTGAGCAAGCACATGCATGATTGCTCCGTGGCCCAGCACAAGATCTCTATGGGCAGGAGAGTCTCCAGCAATATTTCCCAAAGCCCAGACAGCCTTAAAGGACATTCGATTTAAGATTGTTATTGGACGCACAAAAAGATTAAAGGCTTGTAGGTCGAAAACCTAGTGAAACAGATCATATAATGGCCTGTGAAAAAGTAACAGAGCATGCAATACCTGTTCTCGAACATCATCATTCATGGAAGTAAGAAGCTGGACAAATACAGGCAATGCTCCATGATCAATCACAGTCCTAGTGTGCTCGGATGTTCCAGAGACTATATTTGTTAAAGACCAAGCTGCTTCAAACTGTATCTTCCAATAACAAAACCTAATTAGAGAGCCACAATCCATCCCACATTTGTAATGTCTCTGAAAGCATATCTTGTTAGAGAATGATTGGCTACCCTATGTTGTACCTAACATTTGAAATGGGCATAAACCCTATATCTTGCCTGAAGCTAAGGCATATCAGTCCTCTTGAGAATCTCAACCAGTAGAGGAACTACACCAGCCCTGACGACAGCATCGATTGGGGGATTGCGTTCTGCGTCCACAAGGTCTACATAAGGCTACCAAAGTTCTGTAAAAACATTGCTTCAAACTGAATAAGATTACATTGAAAGTCTAGTTGACAACTGCTGCTTCTGTGAATATAAACACCTATGTATCCAGACCCCTCCACCAACAAAAGACTTTTGTTTGAGTTTGATAATGCAGACTCGGAAAGAGATAAATTATTTCAATGTTCGTTGGCTGTGTAAAATTGAATCAAATTTAGAGTTGACAGAGTTGACAGTGCTCATGGAATGCTGAAGGTAAATATCACATAAGTCTATAATTATATTTTTGCCACAATAGGGGTGGTATTGTGAAAAAAATATGTTAGTGTGGAGGAGGTTGGTAGTAAATCAAGTAATATTCAAATAGTTATGAACAATCAAAGGGTTGTAATTCCATCGATTGAGTACAATTGGTGTGGGTGATGGTATGTTACTCGATTGCTTCATTCACCAATGTTCAAATCCACCAGAGGTATGATATAAAGGATGAGGTTGGGATTCTACCCTGAATGACTTTGGTGAAATGCATACTCCTCAGTCCTTGACTTTCAGCCAAAGAGATATGAGCATAGGTAGACCCAATATCAGATAATGAAACAAACTCGTGCATAATATAAAATCTTCCATTAAAAAATTGTTTTGAACACTCTGTTTTGAGAGTTTTTAAAACTAAAAACCTGAAAAATTGTTTACCCACATTGAAGAATATGCCAAAAATTCAATCTAACAATGAGAAATTTATTTTAAAATCTGACCCATAGACAACAGCTTCCTGAGTTGAACAACAGCCGCCTCTTTAGCATTAATGTCTTCAGAACCAAGCACATTAACAATGACTGGAAGATTTCGCAACTGTAATCACCAAATTCATATTTCATAAACTTAACAAAATACATCAACCAAGCCACACAAAACATTCAAGTTAAAGTGCAGGGATTGCACTAGAATAATAAAGAAAAAGGTAAATTATAATTATTATTTTTAACAAAATGAAAAGGGCACCACCACAACCTTTTCCTCCAAAGGAGAACTGTGATGATAACCATTTTTCATGTGAGCATTTACTTCTCTGCGCTTTTTCTGCAGATTTTCTTCACGTTTATATTTCCTAATCTGAACAATACTATCTTCTCTTTTCCGACGGGCTTCCTCAACGTCAACAGACATCTTGTACTGACTTTTGCGTGCGCCTGCCCTGGTATTTGGTGCGGGGGACATTTTCAGAAATGAGAGAGGAGGAGTTGGTGAAGGCAAAGCAGAGGAGCAAATGCTTTCCTTATTCCCCTCTCTCTCTCTCTCTCTGATTTGGGTTGTGTGGAATGATTTTCCTACCAAATATTTTAGGGAGCAATGCAGGAGCAACAGAGAACGGTTGACCGTTAATTCCTGCACATAACCGGCCTTACTTGTAATGTATGTAAACTGTAAACTGTAATGGTTATGTTTGTTTATTTGGGAAGGCTGAACGACATAGAATACCAAGCAAGATTCTTGGGCACTTCTAAAAATTAGAAGCTTTATACTTGATTTTAAGATTGGGAAGAACACTATGAATGTATCAACGTAATGATATACATTACATTTTTCCCACCAACAAAACCATGAATTCACTGGAAACTCGAAATCATTGAAGCTATTCTTTAGTACCTTCCTTGGTAGAGGATTTTAGTTAATAATCATGTTGTTTAAAGAATTTATGGTGCAGTGGCAGCTTTAGGGTCGAAACAACAGTCATTGAATGGGCACACAAGGCACACAAAGAGAAGCAAAATAAGGAAGAAATAAAAGGTAAAATGCAAATCAAATGAAATTCAAAAAACTAATAATAAAAGGAATACAAGGGCTGTCAATATGTGAAATTCAAACTATTTTTTCTTACCCAATGCTAGAACTATATGTGCAAAGATTCTACAACTGCAATCAAACTCTAAACACTATCTAAAACCTCAATTTTCTCACTAAATAAAGAATTTGAACCCCTTAAATAATAAGAGCTCCTCATTATATTGTGCATGACAGTTGCATTGCCATGTAACATTGTTGTCGGTCCCTAAAAAATAACAAAGGTCCTCTTTATGGTGTGGGGTGCATAATAGTTTTAAACATCAATTTTACAATATCTTCATAGATAATAAGTTATTATTGTTGCCTCCATCAATGATTAGTTTACAACGTTTTTCTCTCCACTTGAACTTAGTTTGAAAGAGGCTCTTCATCAACCATGACTTGTCATCTTTGCACAAAAAATTTAACACAACCTTGTGCTTCATTAAATTCTCCCCAATTGAGGCTAGTGGTTTCTACTCTAGTACCTAATGAGCTTGTTTCTTAAAGCTACACAACATGAATGTGATTCTCCATGCAATCTGACTCTTGTGTAGTGTTTGGATACTTATACACAATGACATAATTGTCCACATATAAAGAAAGTTCATTTGAATCCCTTTATATATTTTAATCATTCATCTCTACCTTACCAAGAGATTTGTTTGTACTTAGCATAGTGCCACTTATTTAAAAATATCATTTTTCACAAAGGTGCGCCTTCTTGCACTCTAATTTATCTTCCCATTTTTTCCCTCGTCACTATTGTGTATGTTATGTTCTTTAGAGGATAACTTATATTCTACATTGAATACAAGTTACTAGATCTCCTCAATGGATTGAATGCTAGCAAACACGTCTCATGTTGGATGGAGATGTGCAATATATTCATATGCCTTGACATGTTTTCAGTGTCCACATGACTAATAAAAATTTCGGACTATAAAACTCATTCATGCACTCCTTCACATAGTCAATAGAAACTTCATCTTGGGCTTAGCCACCATGCAACACTTCTCCTACACACAAGTATTCTAGATTGAGTCCCACAACAAGAAAATATTACCTTTCAACTTTGTGTGGCTTGTCTAACTCTTCTCAAGTCCTCAATTTAATCAAACTTAGATTATATCTCTATCTCATTGATCTAGTCAATAATATCTTCAAGATTTATGTTTCTTGAGTAGCTGGGGAAATTAAAACTTGACTTTCTCTTGACTATCATCAAGGTGATAAAAAAACTATCTTTCCCATGTTGTGATATTCTCCTTTTCACCATTTGCATCCACAATACCTCCCTATGCATCATGATCTTCTCACTTATATTTTTTAATTCATTAATAACTAGAGGACATCTTCTCTATTTAGTCTTGATGACCTTGAGCTAGGTATGAATAGTTCCCAATGTATTAGTTAGACCTACAACATAGGCCATGTGTTGGTTTCTCGTACCTCTTCTTCATACTCAATGAACCATCTTCATTGTTCACTTGTAATGGGACCACTTTGCACAAAATAAATCACTGATAGAAATCTTAAAAATTTACCTTTAGGACTCAAAAAATGATCTCTAATATCAAACTAGTGTAGTGGAAACTCAAGGATCGAATGTGTAGACACTTAAAATTGTCTTGATCGATAACATGCATTCGAACTTGATTATTAACATCATTTTCATCCTAATTCGACCCTTTTCGACTATTTAATTATATAATCTTGATTGTTTAATTAAATTCACCGTTTTCTTCTATTAATCAAATAATCAACATTATTAGGTTAATTCACCACTTTCAGGCTAATTTTCATCCTATTTGATTAAATAATGTGAATTATTTAATTAAATTCCCTAAGTCCTCTCATTTGATTAAATAATTTGAATTATTTAATTAAATGTCATTAACTCCCCTTTTTAATTAACTAAGTAAATTGTTTAATTAATCTTCTAAATTCCTTCATCATGCACAATTAAATAATATTCTAATTATTTAATTATCTAATCTCTTTCATCCCTCCAATTTCTCCCACTTGCAAAGGAATATTCCGATGGAATATTCCTCCATTTCAAATTCAAACAATTTCCCTCTTAAATGGAAATATCTTGCACATTCCTCCTAAATTTTAGGATTTGTGTTTCTTCAAATCAATTTGAACCATTGATTAAATTCATCAATCCATGTCAACTTTCAATCTCCTCCATAGATTGAATTCTTGATCCATGCCTATTCCTCTCCTTGATTTTCATCCATTGATTAACTAAATTGATCTTGGCCATTGATTCACTCAATTTTCCTATAAATGGCCTTCATTTTTTGAGCATTTCATCCACATTCATTGAAAGCATCAGCATTATAGCCATTTTTAGAGCATTCTTCATGAGAATTTCATCCATTTTAGCTAACCTTTCATCAATTTCCATCAATTGCATTCATCTTCAAGCTTGTTTCAATCAAGGGATTGGGAAGGGCTAACATTCCACATCAATTTAGCACCAATCCCCCAATGGGATGAGGTTTGATGTATTAAATTAGGTTTCCTTTAAACATTTCATTGTTCTTTGATGTTTTAATGGTTTCCTAGCTTAATATTTCAAGAATTTCATTCGGAGCTCATGGCTTAATTAGTTAAATCTTGGTTTAATTCTTGTAATTCAATCATGTTTAGCTTAGTTCATGATCATGTTCACATTTTGGCGCTAGAAGGATGGCCTTACTAACCAAATTTGATGAGTTTTCCTTGAGATTTTCATGTTTTTTAGACTTCATGGTCGAGCAACGTAATTGTATGAGGCAGAGTGATGCAATTGTTGCATCGTAATGCAATTGTGGCATTGTGACACAATTGTGCACATTAGGAGCACTATTGTTTGCATTTTAACATCTTTATTTTTGAGCTAGAGTGACGCAATTGTTTATCCGATGTATTTAACCTTTCCATGTTTCTATGTTTCAATTTTACTAGAGTGACACAATTGTAATATTTTGATGCATTTGCCTTGAACTAGAGCGACACAGTTGTCAAATGTACAGCGACACATTTGTCAGACAACGATGCAGTTGTAAGATTGATAAAGTAGTGCAATTTTTAGGTAAAACAGAGAGTTAAATCTTCATGTTTACTTTGAATTTTTAGCTTGATCTACATTCTTTGATCCCTTACTCACTTCTACTTTGTTTGTGTAAGACTACCTATTTTACAAATTTGAAGTGCAATATAAAATCTTGAAGTGAAGGAGCAAAGTGTTCATTAACACTTGTAATGGCATCATTTAATCTTTTCTTCTAAAAGTGTTCTTAAACACTCATAGAAGGATGACGTAACTTGCTATTTACTTCATGCTTTAGACTAAATAAATTTCAATTAGGCTTAATAACTTACAATGCTATGAGTATTTCAAAGTTGGCTTAAAATTGAACCAAACATCCTCATAGTTCAATTTGGTTTAAAATTGAACAACACAAATTTACACTCAGTTTCAGTGCTTAAAATGAACATAATATTTACTTTTGGTACACTAAAATGAACCATTGTCTACTTTGCTTGCCATGATTGGTAAAATTTTAGCATGTATCCTCTCCCTTTCACTTCATGCAATCTTGGGTGAAGAGAAACATTCTAAGTTTACAATTTTTTTGAGTCACCCAAAGGCTTGCTACATATCCTCTCCCCTTGCACTTCGTGCGATTTTGGGTCAAGAGAAATAACATTCCTTCTCTTTTATTAGAGAGGTCCTACCTTTGAGATACATCTCGCAATGCAGAACTCACAGTGACCTTCAAGCACATTTACCGATGAGTTATTAAGGTATGTGAAAACCAGAGTAAGTAGCATAAATCTATGGACATTATACCTTGCAGGCCTACTCTCGTGTGAATGAATGGGTTGCTTAGGGGAAGCTAGAGAATTTAGTGTCTCTCATCTAAAGTATACTTGTGGTGTTCACAATGTCACTAAAAACCTTTGTATCTAGAGGCCAACCAAGTTTTTTGAAATGATTCTTCAAAAGTAGTGCACGAGAATAGCATTATTTCCAGAAGTTACTTACCACATCTAGTTTATGGTTGAGGCATAAATCTTAAGAGTTCATTCTCTTGCACAAAGCTAGGATTATCAAGATGGTACATTTCTTTGATATGTCTTATTTGACACCTCCATAAATTCAAAGTCATCATTCCTTCAAGGGTGAGGTAAGCCTACTGCAAAGAATTGTACCTTTATTCCTCTAGGATGTTATTGAATGATTTTATTGAGCTAAGCTAGTAAGTCTTATGGAATAAGGCTTGCAAAATATCCCCCTTCACTCATTGATTCAGTAAATACATTGCTTGACATCTAAACTCAAAAAGAAGCATCAGCATTGTCACAAAATTTTAAACCCTTTAAATATAATGGAGTCCACTTGAAGAACACTATACTACTGCATGACCCTAAGTATATCTTGTTTTTATTAAAAAATATCTTATTGGATTCTTAGTATTTGGGTTCATATCTCTACTCATTATTTCAAAGTAAACCTAGGGGATTATGACTAAATAACATCTTGATTTTTCACAAATTTTGAGCTTTGTGGAAAACTATTTGCTTGGTTGTAGACATTTTCAAAATAATAAAGATCTCCCATGTGGTAAAATCAATTTCACATTAATCAAATTTTAAGAATTGAACCACAAAGCAAGTACATCTTGGTCTTATTTTCAAAACATTTTGGTTACACCAACAAGAATAAAGAAAACAAGGAAATGCATACTTAAAGTTTTTTTTATCAGAACAATTTTGGGTATATCACACCTTCAAACATCATTCAAAAGTTCCTTCCTCAGATAATCATTGGTCTTCTAGTTTTAAACACTCAAATAAAAAAGTATGTCTTTCAGCACCTTGATCTTGTCACAAGTCCTTCTTAGGTTCAAACATTTCATCTCACCAACAACTTTAAATTTTGGAAAAACAAATCTCCTAGACCAAGGCTTTCATCAAAATATCATTTAACCTAGCTACATGTTTGGAAACACGTCCCTTTTCATGCATCTAGTTGGATTAGCACACATCCTTTTGAACAACTTTATCCTAAAGTCACAGGTCTACTTCTAGGATTTACAAGTTCATTAGCATACTCATCAAACATTTATCAAAACATAAAGTCTAGTTTTGTCCAAAATTTAGAGTTTTTTATCATCCACGTCACTCATTTTTTCCATCATTCATAACATCATTGGTCCTAAACACCTTAGAGGTTCACTTTTGCTAAGATTTGAATCAACTCGAGAGTTTCAACATTATAAATCCCATCATACTACTCCAAAAGTTTATCCAAGTTTTATGGTAAAAAAAAGGTCAAAATTGCATTCTATGGATCGGTGAAATAGTTGTAGTATGGCTTTTAAGCTCGACATCTTAAAATCTTATGAAAAATTCCTTTGGGACTCTCTTCCCAAAGTCCTTGATAAGTTCGATTTCAATCAGAGGATGATTAACATTATTTTGGAATGCATTACTACTGTGAAGTATTTTGTTCTAGTCAATGGGGTTCCCCATGGTTTCTTTATGGTTGGGAGAGGTATAAGACAAGGTGACACCCTATCTCCTTATTTGTTCATAATGGTTGCTAATGTACTAAGTAGGAATGTTCCTAGAATGTTGTCAAAGGGATCTATTAAAAGGGTTAAACTGACCACCACTTTAGATTTGACTGCCATTCAACAATTTATGGATGACACCATCCTATTTGGGAAAGCTTCGATTGTGGAAGCAAGGAAATGGAAAATTTGTCTCAACAATTATGTGGCTTGCTCAGCTTAGTGTATAAATTGTAATAAGAGTATGATATATTTCTTTAACAACACTCCTGGCCTGTAGGATTGTGTGACCACTATTCTGGGTTGTGTGAGTGTCTACCTTCCTTTAGTGTATCTAGGTCTCACTCTCATTGTTAAGGAAGTCACTCCCACTTTCTAGAATATTTCCTTGAGAGGATTCATAAGAAGTTGGCAGGGTAGAAAGGATCAATCCTTAGTCATGTTGGTAAGCCGCAACTCCATACTACTTCCCTTCAAGGGATTCTAGTCTACTTCCTTTCCATGTTCAAAATTCATAGTTCCATTGCTGAAAATTTTGAAAATATCCAAAGAAACTTTCCTTGGTCTGGTACAAAAGAAAAATAGATGTCTCTGGTTAGTTGGAATAAGGTTTTCCTTCCTAAAGCTGGAGGAGGGCTTGGTATTAGGAAATTCCAACCTATCAACAAATCATTGCTCGCCAAGGTGGGATGGGATCAATTAAGGAACAAAAAAGACTGGTGTAGGGTTATGAATGCAAAGTACCTAAGCAGCTGTCCCCTAATCATGTGCATCTCGAATGAACACTCCCATGGGTCTTTGATGTGGAATAATATATGCAAGATGAAGAGGCTACTACACTTTGGGCTGAAATGGAAACTTGGAAATGGTATTAGCATCTATTTTTGGGAAGACCCCTAGCTATTTGAATCCCCCTATCCTTATCCAACTTCAAGAATCTGATGGAACCTACACGTCTATTCTTTGGCAGGAATGTTTATGATTACCTTAATGGTTCTTAGGGTTACAGGAAATGGAAAGACTTAGGATTACACTGCCCCCTTTCCTTGAATTTGAAATTGTTGGCTAATTCCTTATAGGAAATCCTCTCCCTTACCAAAATTCCCATATCCAATATTGAGGATGAGTTCTTTTGGACTAAGGAATGCAAGGGAAATCTTTCTATTAGGTCATCTTATGGTTTATTGTCGAACAGGGGTATTTAGAGCAGACTTTGGAAACAAGTTTGGAACAGACACTTGACACCAAATATAAATTTCTTCTGATGGATGACATGTCATAATAGAATTCTAATCTAGGATAATTTAAGGAAAAGGGGGTTCTAGATCCTGAATAGATGCATGTTATGCAAAAGTAATGAAGAGTCGATTGATCACCTATTACTGCACTATTTGTTTACTACTAAAGTTTAGAACTTGGCTTTTGGAAAATTGGAGACTCATTGGACCTTGAATGGGGACTTAAAATCCTTTATTAAAGGATGGTATGGCCCCTTCCAATACCCTCTCCCCTTAGAGATCTGAAGTCAAATCTCCGTCCATTTTTTGGTGCTATGGAAAGAAAGGAACAATCAGATCTTTAGAGATACTGAGAAAAGCCCCAAGGAAGTTTTTGGTATTGTGTTCGGACTTATTTCTAAGAATGTCTCTCTATACACTTGGAAACCCCTAACAAAGCCTACTGAATGGGAGATCAAAATGGAAAAATATTTGAATAATAACCTGGAGGTCAACTCCTTTGATAATTCTAAGTCTCTGTCTATAAGGAACACAATTTGGAACCCCCCGGGCACTGATTGGTTCAAACTAAATTTTGATGAAGCGACTAAAGGGAACCCAAGCCTGGATGGCATTGGTGGCTTAATCATAAATTACAAGGGTAACTTTTTTGTTGGGTTTGTCGAAGGTATTGGCATACAGTCTTCTATGACAACGAAGGCACAAGCGCTGCTCAAGGGCATTGAGATAGTTGTCACTCTAGGCATAAAAAATCTACACATAGAAGGGAACTCTATGATGGTGATTGACTTTGTGAATCATTGACGTTTTCAAGGACGGAGCATCAGGGATATCCTTTTAGACATTTTTTTTAATTTTAAAACTGGAAAGGAAGTTATTGACTCACACCTTTTGTGAGGGCAATTAGGTGGCAGATGCCCTAGACAATTTTGGTTCCTCATGGAGTCTATGCAAGTGTTGGAGGAGTCTCGGGGATCTACCAGCGAATATACAAGGATTGATCCTTGATAACAAAAAAATATAACCATTTAGATGGTGGCCAACTATGCTATTCTTTATGGGTATAGGTGGCTCTACACATTAGGACCTTTGATGAGGTGGACTAAGCTGGATGATGTGGTGAGGTTAAAGAAAGGTGTTGAGGGATTTTTAGGAATTATGACTATGTATGGTTGGGCTCTCCATAGCTTTTTATATGGGCTATCTTGTCATAAGTACCGCATATCACATCAATTTTTTAGGAACATGCGGTTAGCAATGTTTATCTCCAACTTGCCAACTATTTATTTTTTGATCAAGCTTATGATGACCCTAAGATTTAATGTGGTGTACTTAAGGAATTCAAATTTTGGCCCCATGGCTAAAAGGTCTAGGAAAATGTGTAAGTTTAAAGAGACTCTTAGCACATCGATTATTAATTATCTGATAAATTTCAACATGGCTTTCTATCTAATATTTTTGTACTTAAGGAAATATTATGGCCCTGCAAAGATGATTTCCTTAGGAATGATCACCAACACATGTAAACTTCTAGAAACATTAATTAAACTTTCTTGTCCTTGGTGGTTTAGAATTGGTGTTATAAGGTTGGATAATCTCATTGGCATCCAGTTCAATTCTTGGCTAACTTTTTTTTGGGCTAGTTTCGTTGAGTTGTGTGTTGAGATGGGTGGAAATAGGGTCAAGATCGAGCCCAAAAACTATGAATAATTTCACAAGGACCCTATTGTGTGGTACATGGAAAGGGGGTTGGAACCTCTTTTAGAAAGTCTGGTGGGTTGCTACGCCCTTAATATTGGTGTACATCGGTTGGCCTGTGGCTATCTTAACTCCTAATTAAGTCATGTTATCATTATTATATTATTATTTAGTTGGTTAGGTCAGCCTAGGTCTTATATAAGGGTGTCTAAGTCAGCCTAGGTGATATCCTAGGCATAAATAGGTATATATAGGAGGTTGTGAGCCTTATTTCGTCATCATATTGTGAAGTGTGTTCTCATTAGAGATATTTGGAGGTTTTCCCCCTTGAAGTGTCTTGTTATTCTCAGTTATTATCAAGTATTTGTAGCATATTTCATATCATATTCTTCTATTATGCAAGTTATTTCATAACAAGTGGTATCAAAGCATAATCTTGGCACCGTAGAGGCAAGGTTTTTTTTCTCAATATTGGAGGCAATCTTGGGAAGAGCATATCTTTCAAATTTTGGGAAAAAAAATTATGATTTTTAAAGGGTTTTTGAAGAACATATTAAAAAAGATACAATCCAAATTTCAAAGGAATTGGAGCATAATTTAGCGAATTATTACAGAATTAGAGTTTCTACATAATTTATTCAGAATATGCATATCTCTCACATCTTGTTGAATTGGATCCTAATGTTTATTGGGTTTTTGAAGACATACTAAAGGAGATTACAGTAAAAAAAATTGGAGGAATTAGAGAAAAAATAAGCAATATATTGAAAAATTAAGGTTTCCACAAATATCACTCTCAAGGCTGCAAATCTATTTATTTCTTGGAGATTTTTCTAAGTGAGTTATTTTGGCCCTAGTAAGTTATAGTAAAAATTTCAAAGAATTTAAGTTTTGTTTGTGTGATTTATTTCAAAAGTATTGGTTCCCATCATGATGAGGCGTGCAACAAGGGGCAAAAAGAATGGTGTCACTCTGGGGAAGACTCCTGATAAGGATGGGGTAACAATAGAGGATATTACTCCTAATGAGGAAATCAGTAATGTCAAGGAAGAGATTTCCTCAATGAAGATGGATATGTGTGACCTAAGAGGAGATATATCAAATATATGAAACATGTGTTAAGTGCCTATATGACTGAACCAAGAAAGGAGTTCTCAAGCAACCAAGGTGAAAATTCTAGTTCAGCTAACATTGACATAGGTTTTAATACTCCTATGGGATCTAGGAATTTATTTCCAAAGGTGGATATGTCCAAGTTTGATGGAAAGGATCCTCTAACATGGATAAACCACATGGAGAATTTTTTTAAGTACACCAAATCCCAAATGGAAAAAAGGTCACAATGGCTTCCCTATATCTAGAACCAGATCAATTCATTTGGTATCATTGGCTTTGTACTCATCGAAGGAAAAAGGGTCTCACCGTCTCATGGTCAATTTTTACGAAGGAAATCCAAGCACAATATAGCAATAGTGTGACAGACAACTTCTTTAGCCAACTTACTAAACTTCAACAAACAAGATTAGTTAAGGATTATATTCAAAAATTCCAAAATTTATCCTTAAGAGTGGATACAATTACAGAGGAGAACTTGAATGATTTATTCTTGGGGGGTCTCAAGGATCACATTCAACATGAGGTATGCATGTTTAGTCCTAGATCTATAAATGATTCTTTTATCTTAACACGCAGGGTAGAGGAGAAGTATTTGATTCTTGAGAAGCAAGGGGCTAATGTGACAAGAGAGAAAGGATATTCAACACATTCTCTTCCCCAACCTACTAGGTTGAATCCACAGCAAATTGAGGAGAAAAGAGAAAAAGGGTTGTGTTTCAATTGTGATAGCAAATATAGTAGAGGACATAAATGTAGTGAAAAGAAATTGTTTTATATTGAAGGTTCAAGTGAGCAAGAAGAGGAGGAACCCATATTAGAGGATGAAAGGGATTCAAATGAGGAATCACATGATTCTCAACCAATCATTTCTTTTCATGCGCTCTCAAGTTTCAGTGCTCCATAAACTCTCAAGGTGGTGGGGTTCTTAAAGAAGCAGAAAGTAACATTGTTGATCGGCTTAGGTAGTACTCATAATTTCATCAACAAAAAGTTAGCTACTCATCTAAATTGTTTTATATATCCAGCTCCAGAGTTTCAGGTTTTTATTGTATATGGTGGTATAGTTAGTTGTTCAAAGAAGTGTCATAGCATTAAATTATCCATGGGATATTATCAACTTGATACCCTAATGTATGTGATATCCCTGGGTGGAGAAGATATTGTTTTGTGAGTACAATGGCTTACTACAATGGGAACAATTGAGATGAACTTACAAGAACTATTCATGAGATTTCAATAAGAAGGAAGGGTAGTAGAGCTAAGGGGGTTGAAGGAAAATTCCCCATAGATGGAAAGATCTCATCAAATGTAAAAGTTGCTTAAGAAAGGAGTGGATGGATTTGTGGCCCAGCTATGTTCACTAGAAGTCTCTCAATCTAATGCTCCTACTCATCTAGATTTACAAGCTATAATTGATCGTCACTCAGTTTTTCTTGAAGATATGCCTAAAGGACTTCCTCCTAAGAGGGGTCATGATCATGCCCTACAATTAGTTCTAGGGATCCAACCACCAAACATTAGGCCTTATAGGTATCCACACATACAAAAGAGTGAGATAGAAAAAATTGTTGAGGAGATGCTAGAGGCAGGAATTAGCAGGCATAGCCAAAGAGCTTACTCCTTGCCTATGGTGATGGTACATAAGAAGGATGAAACTTGATGCATGTGTTCAAATTATAGAGTGTTCAACATGTACACCATTAAAGATAAGTTTCCTATTCCAGTCATTGATGATTTTCTAGATGAATTGAATGGAGCTATGTATTTTACCAAGTTAGATCTTAGATCTGGTTATCACCAAATTCGAATTAAGAAGGAAGATATTTGTAAGATAGCATTTCGAACTCATGAGGGTCATTATGAATTTTTGGTGATGCCATTTAGTCTTACCAATGCACCATCTACATTACAAAGTTTGATGAATTCCATTTTTAAATTCTTGAGAAGTTTGTGTTAGTATTCTTTGATGATATATTTATTTATAGCAAGACTTGGGAAGAACATTTTCAACATGTGGATCAAGCATTACAAATACTTGAATATCATCACCTCTATGCTAAGCCATCCAAGTGTGTTGTTGGTCTTAAGGAGGTGGAGTATTTGCGACACATAGTTTCACATGAAAGAATAAAGGTGGACCCTAAAAAAATTAAGGCTATCATGGAATGGCCTATTCTAGAAACCATTAAGAAACTGAGGGGTTTCTTGGTATTGAAAGGGTACTAAAAAATATTTTTTAAGAATTATGATCATATAGTAGCACCCCTCACCACTTTATTGAAGAAGGATTATTTTCATTGGAACGAGTCCGCTAATACAACATTTGAGAGATTGAAGGAGGCTATGTGTACAACTCCAGTGCTTGCCGCTCCTGACTTCACCAAGGAATTCATGATGCTTCTGAAAATGGGATAGGAGTAGTTCTCATGTAGGAAGGTCAACCAATTTCTTTTGAGAGTCGTTAATTAAAGGGTAAGAATCAACTAAAACCTATTTATGAGAAGGAAATGTTATCAATCCTTCATGTAGTTAAACAATGGAGGCCTTATCTAATGGGTAGACACTTCAAGGTTAAGACAGATCATGATAGCCTACAATATATTTCAGAACAAAGACTATCTTCTGAAGAGCAACGAAAATGGGTCACTAAGATGTTAGGATATGACTTTGAGATTGTATATAAGAAAGGGAAGGAAAATATTGTAGCAGATGCACTTTCAAGGAAGGATGAGAAAGATGAAGCCTTATTGTGTGCCCTTTCAATAGTACAAGCAAATTGGGTGGAGGAAGCCAAAGTAGAGTGGAAAAATGATGTTGTGACAAGTAATCTCATCCAAAAATTAAAAAGTGATCGTAGTAGTTAAGATAAGTTTTTTTGGAAGGGAGATACTCTTTGGTATAAAGAGAATTTGTTTCTTTGCAATAATTCCACTCTTAAACACAAGATTCTCATAGAGTTGCATTAGTCTCTAGTTGGTGGTCATTCACAATTTTTGAAGACATATCATCGAGTCAAGCAAGATTTCTTTTGGGGAGGGCTACAAGGTGATGTTCAAAAATTTGTGGTTGAATGTTTAGTTTTTCAAAGGAATAAAGGGGAGACAATTAAGAAACCAGGTCTCTTGCAACCCTTATCTATTCCTAGTTAGTGTTGGGAAGAGGTATCCTTGGACTTCATCATAGGGCTTCCCAAATCTAAAGGTCATAATGTCATCATGGTAGTACTTGATCACCTCACTAAATATGCACATTTCATTGCATTATCACATCCTTTTATAGCAAGTGCAGTGGAATTTTTTTTTTTGGAGAATATCCAAAAGCTACATGGTACACCTAAGTTTATTGTTAGTGATCATGATCCTATCTTCACTGGTCACTTTTGGAAATATTTATTCTAATGTTTGGGTACTCAATTAGCTCATAGCTCTTCATACCACCCTCAATCAGATGGGAAAACTAAGGTTGTTAATAAGTGTTTAGAAGGATATCTACGTTGTTTCACCTCAGAGAAATAGTCTTAGTGGGTAGATTGGCTACCACTTGCAAAATGGTGGTATAACACTTCTTTTCATTACTCATAAAAAATGTCTCCATTTTTTGAACTTTATGGATATCATCCTCCTTCCATCACATCATAATTAAAGGTGTCACCAAGAGTTTAGGTAGTAGAAGACCACTTGCTTCATCAATAATAGGTACTTTCAGGACTCAAGGATAATTTAGCCATGGCACAAAATCGAATGAAATAACAGGCAGACCAACATCATAGTGAAAGAAGTTTTGAAGTTGGGGATTGGGTCTTCTTGAGATTGCAACCTTATAAGAAAATCTCACTGAAGCAATAAAAAAAGAATAATAAGTTGTCTCCAAGCTGGTATTATGGGCCATACCAAATCATGCAAAAGATCAGTGGTGTTGCCTACAAGCTATATTTTCCACCAACAACAAGGATACATCCATTTTTTCATGTTTCTTGTTTGAAGAGGGTAATTGGGCATAATATTCCAACTCAAACAGCACTACCAGAGCTTGATGAAGAAGGAAGAATCATTTTGGAACCAAAGCGCATTCGTCAAACACACATGAAGAAGCTGAGGAATAGAACTCTCATCCAATGGAAGAATTTACCAGTTGAAGATGCCACATGGGAGGATGAGGAGTTCATTCAAAAGAAAAAACTTGATTAGCATTGAGGACAATGCTTCTTTGAAGAAGGGGGGCATGCTACACCCTTAATATTGGTGTACATCGGGTTATGAATAGTTGGATTGTGGCTATCTTAACTCCTAATTAAGTCATGTTATCATTATTATATTATTATTTAGTTTGTTAGGTTAGCCTAGGTCTTATATAGGGGTGTCTAAGTCAGCCTAGGTGATATCCTAGGCATAAATAGGTATATATAGGAGGTTGTGAGTCTTATTCCATCATCATATTGTGAAGTGTGTTCTCATTAGAGATATTTGGAGGTTTTCCCCCTCGAAGTGGCTTGTTATTCTCAATTATTATCAAGTATTTGCAACATATTTCATATCATATTATTCTATTGTTCAAGTTATTTCATAACATAGGTCATGATGAAAAGATGTTGACATAGTTTGCTAGCTCTTAAAAGGATAGGAGACTTACTATGGGTGGAATTTCATTTGAGGTTAATGAGGAGGTGGGCCTTTTCAGTAATGACAAGGAGTACAAGAAGCACACCAAAACTCAAAACCTTGAGAGCCTCAATTCCTTCTTTAAAGATAATGAGAAGCTGGTTAAGAAGTAGTCAGGCTTTGATAGAGAGGCACTTCCTAAACCTTGGGATAAGATGTGTTTATCTCTTATGAAATATGTTACTTTGGAGGGTAGATTTAAGGGTTTTTACTTTTATCATTTGTCGTTACTCAACCACCTGAGACACAGAATGCTCCTTAGCTTTCCTTTTTTTATGTTGACCTCACTTGAAAGCTCGATAAAAGAAACCCTTGAAGTTGTTGCTCAAAACCATGACCAGCCGCCTCCCTTGCCTCTTCACTAGGGCCTCATTCTGCAGCTCTACTATTTCCATTTAACCATGTTCCCCCCTAAACCCATCTCTATTTTTCATGTGGAAGAATTGGAACCACTAAACCTGTTCATTGAGAAACTGTCCCTCATTGCTTCTCTTGGTCTCAAGAGGAAAACCCCCTATTGGACAATGAACCCCATGAGGCACCTAAACCAAAAACCCTGACAAAAAATAAGAATGGGGTGTCGGGTTGGCCCATTCCAAGGTTTTTTATGGAAGTTTTGAGCTTAAGAACAACCCCACCACACTGAACAACAAACCAATGGCAAAGAATAAGGGTAAAAAATACATTACGTGCCAAGTGGAGTTGTCAGCCATGGATAATGAAGGAAAGAGTGTTACAAAGTAGGATTCCAAAGGTGACACTATTGTGGCTACAAATATCAGCATGGGGATGGAGAAAACAAGTTTCATGAGGTCTCACATATTGGAAAAGAATAAGAGAGAGATATCGATGGACAAAATTAATAGCAATTCAAAGTAGACTGGCGGTAGAGGAGAGTGTAAGAATGAAATTGTTGAGGAGGAAGAGGAGTTCATGGAAGGTCCTAACCACTTCTCAGACCTGAACAAAATTCTCAAAGAGGACTCTACCCAATCTTCAGATCCCAGGGCCATAGAGGAAGAGACAACTCAAAGGAAGAGCGACATAGAGCAGGACATCAACAAGCTGCAGGAGCAGATGGAGAAACTTGAAAGGAAGTTCACTAGGCTAACATGTTTCACCATCAAGATCATCCACATATCTATCATCACTCTCTCTGATGTCATCAAGGAGGAGGTGGACAATAAGACCGAAGTTGAAGCTCCTAATTGGGTCGAGGATGATGTTTTAAATCTCCTCATTCATAAATGGGAAGGTGTCACCAATTAGTGGGTTGGAATGTGTGTATATGTATATGTTGGGTCTCTGTTGTCTAATTGTTGTGTCTGTTATCTTTCTGGTTTATGTTGTTTCTATTTTGGATGCTATAATGTTCTATTGATCTTGGTATCTTTTTGGCCCTTCAGGCTCATGGTGTAATGGGTACTACACCCAGAAAATGTAGCTTATCTAATCAAAAACAAAAAGGTCAAAACACAAGAGATACATAGAGAAAAACCAAAATTTATCTACCATGAATGATCCAAACCAAACAAAACCTTGCAATGCAATAATTTGATGCTAGAAATTTCTCAACTCTATCGCAAAATCCACCTCAAACTTCACGTGAAATGGAGTACCAAGTAGAGGATTTCATCAGTAATCCCAATGAAATTACCACAAATGAACTACTTGAGTTACAACAAGATCTTAATACTCACCATCTTATCAACACCATGATGAAATTAAACCCAAATCAATACATTTTAGCCTTGGAAAAAGCAGGATCTAAGCTCCCTTCAACATTTAGTTTGAACACACTTAGGGAGAAACCTTTTGGAAACGTTACATCTATTCCTCAAACATTTAGCACACAACCTTTGGTCCAAAATGTGGTTCAATCTATCACTCAACCAACTTTATCACATGCACCAAGTCAACTTTAACTTCTAGGATGGTTTGATTAAGTCTTGCAACTCAACAAGGAACTCAACTTGGTCTCACTCAAAATATAGGGAGCACTGCAAACTTGGGTACTAAAAACACAAGAATCCCCCAAAACATCTCCATTCCACAACACTCTCAACATCCAAACATGCCACTTACATCACATATCCACACCACAATCATGGCACCAACATTTCGTGCCAAATCATATTCTTCAATCATAAAAAAAAAACCAAAATGTTCCTAATGTTCAACAAAGTCAAGTGATTCAAACACCACAAGTGAATTTACAAGGACAAGTGAGCACAATAGTGCAAGGTCAATCATCAACATTGTAAGGAAAATCATCACAAAACCATCCAATTGACCCTAAAAATCAAAAGGTTCCACAACAAGTCCCTCAACATCAAGGAAATGCATCAAATCAATTGGTCCCAAATCAAATCAATCAAGGAAATACATCAAATCAATTGGTCCCAAATCAAATCAATCAAGGTAATCCTTCAAATCAAATGGTCCCAAATCAAATCAATAAAGGTAATCCTTCAAATCAATTGGTCCCAAATCAAAGTTTTCCACTAACATCACAACACCAAGTGACATCATCTCAAGTATATCAACCTTTGATTCAACATCAAGGAGTCCCTCAAACAATGCAGAATCAAATGGGTCCTCAAACTTACATTCCTCCATCACAATCCCAAATTGTACAAGGATTGATAGTACGAAAAAATCAAGGACAAATTTTACAACAAGCTCAACATGTGCCAAATCAAAATAAAGTTTCCGAAAATCAAAATTTGATCACACATCAACCACCCCAAAATCAATTCAATTCTCCATCACAATCCACTCACAACATGATTCCCTAAATTCCACCACTTGTGGCACAAAATCAAAACATCTCATCAAGCCAAAACATTCAATCAAATCATTTTTTCCTAAACCAAAACACCATTCCATCACCTCAAGGATAAAATTATTTGGTTCATCAACAATCTATTACATATCAACAAGAACAAGCTCAATTGAAAACACAACAAGAACAAGCTCAATTGCTTGCACACTAACAAGCTCAACTACTTGCACAACAACAACAAGCTCAATTACAATCACAACAACAAGCTAAATTACAAGCTCAACTACAAGCCCAACAATATGTACAACAACAACAACAACAAGGCTTGTATTACAACCAACAACAACGATACACAAATTCACATCAAAATGTCTTGAATCAAAATTCTCAATGAGCATACAACACACCACCACCATTATCACCATTCAATCCACAACACCAAAACATCCCACCATAGACATCATATAAAACATTCAACACGAACACACCCCTTTATCAAAATCTCGAGTATAATTAATCTACCATTCCACAATACAACACATATGCTTCACCACCAAAAAATCCTCAAGATGATCTTTCCTCACAAATCAAAATGCTTACACAAAAAATTCAAGATATCCAAGTTGTAAAAATTAAGAAATCATATGCACAATGAGACTTATGTCCATGTCCTTTTAATCATAACATTGCAATGATATCATTCCCACCAAGATTTGAGATCTCGAAATTTGACAAATACAAAGGGAATGGAAATCTAGAAGATCAAGGAATTTTATGTGGCATGTATGGAAGTAGCATACAATGACCTATATTTGATGTGTCTCTTCCCACATAGTTTGTGAGGCCAATCCATAGAATGGTTCTCGCACCTACCTCCTAGAATCCTAAATTTTCAAGAAATAATAGATCGGTTTGCAAAACACTTTTCCTACAACCACAATATGGACATAAGTTTGGAGGAACTATACACCCTAAAATAGAACAAGGGTGAATCATTCAAAAAAAATTTGCAATGATGGAGGCATAGAACTAGTAAATGCAAATGGCCAATTCCTGAGAAACAACAAATATAGATCATTATCGCAAACATGGAAACAGATTTATCCTTCCAACTAAAAATAGAATTTGTCTAGTCATATGAAGAACTCATCCCTAGGGTCCTTAACATTGAAAGAGCCCTCATGACACAAGGAGAAACACAAGCATACAAAGATAACCATCTATCATCTAGTTCCAATGAAAACCCCCAATTTTGGGCTAAAAACAAAAAGATTACTAATAACAGTGTGGTAGATGCAAAGGTTGTGATTAAGGCACCATTGAACACACAAACCACTCAACAAAACAACCAACAAAATTTCAACAATGTCAACCCTCAAAGAGAACCACAACCAAAATAGAACAACTACGTACCAAAAATACCAAACAATGCTCCTAAATGACAATTCACTCCCTTAGGAGAACCTATGGAAATGGTATTGAAGAAGTTGATATGATTGAATCTTATCACACTCCTAGAGTTCAAAAACTATCAAGAACCACAAGTAAAACGTCCTGGGTATAGAGAGGATAATTATTGTGAATTTCACCAATATAAGGGGCATAACACACAAAATTGTTTCAGACTTAAACACCTAATCCAAGATCTTATTGAACAAGGAGAAATCAATGTTGATCAAAAATTGGGGAATGAAAATATAAAAATTTACAAAAATCCTATGCTAGATCATGGAAAAGTGAAAGATTCAAAAAAGGCATCAAGCTAAAATAGTGCAAACCATACCTATGATAACACAATAGGACACATTTGTGTTATTCATTCATCACAACATGACGAATCATACATGCATCAAGATACTATCTTAAGACAAAGTCCAAGTCAATCAACAGTGTCTAGCAATATTTCATATCGAAATGACATCAAGTATGTATCAGATTCTAATATCCCTCCCTCATATGAGTTCATGATTAGGCATATTGAAGAAGAAACAAGAAACATCCCTTATTTCACCCATACCTACAAAAGATTTTGAAGAGTCTTTCAATAATGCTATACCATCCACCCAAGGATCATGTCAAGAGAAGATTATTTAGTATATCAAAACTAGCTCTGAATCGAGTCAAGATCAAGAGCCCATATCCCCATAGCATTTTCATGATTTGCATACTATATTCCAATCTATAAGGATAGTTTCTCTACCATAAGTCAAAACAATAAGAGCTCACTTCCCCAAAGTATTACCATGAGTTGATGAACATCTTCCAATCCATTCAAAATTTTAAAGACATCCCTGAGATGTTTCCTTCTGATGGACCTATAGACGTTCTTCATCCAAAACAAGGGTCTCCCACTCTTGACATCACCACACAAGAGAAAAAAATGGTAGATATTCTTCATTCTTACTATGATTATGCGTCATTAAAATCTCTTGAATCAACATCAAAAAATAACACATCCCAAGTTCTATTCAAAGACATTGAGTATGAATATATCTGGCATGATCCAAGCAAAGGACTATGTTTATCTCAATAGGATATCTTGGAATCAAAGCAAACAATTAACATTCTTGAACATTGGGAACCCATAGAAATATCATGTGTCCATGACAAGTCATATTCAATGGCCATTGATCAGAGGATATGTTATCAGGTAAAAGGATTAGGTCTTGTTACAAATGGCATCTTGAAACCAATAGAGTCAAAGCATGTCAATAATACCTCTACAACATCAGGGGAAACTTTTCCTTATACAAACATCAACATAGGGGGCATGAAGGATCCTTATGATGAAATTTTTTCCAATGCTACAACTTGTTGAATCATGAATCAACATCCACCCATCATCCCATTCACAAATTGGGACCAACATGGAAAGAAATATTCCTATCAAGGAAAGGAGGAGGTCATCAAAGAAAAAGAAGTAGGAAAGCAACCTAGACAAAGAAAATACAAATGGATACCAAATAATACAAAAGAAAATCATCCCTATCATATTCCATTAGTTAAAGAAGCTATGGAGCAAAATAAAAAAGGTAAATGTATCCATCAAAAATGTTTGCAAGTACAAAATTAGGCTTCTCAAGCGACATACAAAGTATATCAAGAAGTTGGTCCTAGTTCCACTTAAACTTCTATCTCCACTCATCGTTTCTCATCTTCCCAAGTTTGGAGAATCAAAGGTTCTAAACTATTGACCAATCCATCTCATATACCTTCATGCACATCACCATCCACTTGATCATTCATGATATTCAATTCTCGCATTAACCATGTATTTGAAAACAGACTTCATCATAAGGATTCTGAAGGTACTCTATCACACTGTGTGCACCTAGACAAGGTTAAATCTGGTATCAACAAAGCAGATCTGAATTCTCAAAAGTTGTATTCAAGCATATGTATCTTAGTAAAGCAACTTCTTCAAGTAGGATATCGTTGGCATGTTATGAATATTTCATATACATCAATACAACCAAGTGGTTCAAAATGAGGGTAATTTTTTTTTGAAATCAAAAAATCAACAAAATAGTAAAGATAAAAAAATTGTCCTCTAGTGAAAACTACTATGGTGGCACTTTGGGCAAGTACTATGATGAAAACTTGGAAAATAGGCATCATGAGTAGAATTGAGCATCTATATAATCCTTTTTAGATGGAATCATATTATCCCCTTCATGATAACCCCAACACTCCCTTCGTCCATCCAATCCATCTTTATCTAGATCTTCTAGTTCATCTTGATCTTGACAAAGGTTCGGTGTATACTACAACTCTACTCATGGAAAAATCTTGACATGGTATTTTTTATTCCATTTATCCCATGAGGTATCATTTCCTATTTCTAGCATTGTCTTAATGATCCTACTGCATGATACAAATTTTGTTAAAAATATTTGTAGGCCTATTCATTTACCTATCTTGATTTGCTCATGAAATATGAAATATTTCTAGACACTAGGGGCAAGTTATTGCACTCTTGTTTTTAAATAACTCTTGATACATGTCTTATATCTCATAATGTGACATCAACATCATGATCTAGGTGTCATTTATCCTAAAAAAATCCAAAAACATTCAAATAATTCCAAAACCCAAAAACATTCAAATCACATCAAAATCACTAAATAGGTCTAAAAAGTCAAAAGGTCAAAAACCATTTTTCAAACTACATTGTCTCTGAACTTGAATGTATGCAATTCCATCATTGATGGTCTCCCAAGGCATTAGATCAGTCTTTAGGAGTCTATCATAATAAATTGACAATTCATCAATGTTCATATGTCATCAATAAACAGTTGTTGGTCAAAGTCAGTCAAACAACATAGGCAAGGTTGTCGCTAATGAGCCCCCAAGGTGCTAGGTTAGTTTTCCCTTAGGTATTGATCTAAATATCAAAAAACACAAAAAAAATTGGAAAACTTGAAACCAAAACATTGTGTAACATTCAAAAAATCCTAAAATGACCTCAAATAACTTGAAAACCTATACATTCAAATATACCTAAAAAGATCAAAACACAACCTCAAAACATTGTGAAATGTCAAAAACATTAAAATATTCCAAAAACTCCAAAACCACCCTTCCCATTTTTATTTCACCCACCATAAACATCCATCCATAATAAATCGATCGTCATCCTCACCCTTTGGTAACACAAACAAAAGCAAGTGCAACAATCAGTTGAAAGAAAACCTTAAACGTGAAAAATCAGACTCTTGATCATTATCAAACATGTCAATCAAACCTTATATCAATGGAATTTCAAATGAATTATCAGTTAATATCCAGGATCCACTAAAATATTCTAGGATACATCTTTCCTACAATAGGCATCATCATTGGCAATCATTTTGGATATTTATCCTCAAAACACATCACACCTTTTGGCAAGAGATATGAATAACATTGACTATTTGTTCATTTTGATCTTTTCTTATGATTTATCTTAGTGGTCTATTCCAATGACCTCTCAATGATTTCTATCAAAAAAAATTAGAGAGAAAGGAATGGGGCATTGATCTTTATCACTCGGTTCATGTGCTTGTGGGATGTTCTTTTTGTACAACATCGTCGAATACTTATCTTACATGTGCAGGGTAGTCTCAAGTAAAACAATTGCTAGGACATATTAGGTTTTTCATACCTTTTGTGTGTTAATCTCATTACTTTGATGACTTATTCTTTCACATGGTCAAACAAGGTTTTTGTATGTCAGGTATGAACAAGGATACTCCTATTTGTTTGTAGAGTCAAATTCCATCGTATTAGATGCAAATCCATCCTAGTTATCAATACCTTGATGCATCGTTTCTATATTCTATATCAAAAATAAGGAATTATATGATGAAGTATCCCAATCCATGAAAAAATCACATCATCTCTCATCACTATATCTCATAAAGTCTCAAAGAATCATAGGCTTGTTGGACTTTTGAATTAATCTCAACAACAATAGTTAATCCATCCATCCTATCCTTCTATCTTTCCATGCTAACATGGTATCATGAGAGTCAAAAAAATAATTAAGTGCATCCATCATGCATCCACAAACCATCAACATATATACATCTTGCATAATCATAATCATGTCATATTGCATAGAAAATACACAAAATGAATTCCATCTCATAGCATGAACATCCTGCATCATCATGACATATCATATGGAAAAGATACCAAAAAATAAAGATAATTCATCCATCACATTTTCATCCATATCATAAACCATATATTGCACACATCAACATACAACATTATAAGTCATACATCAAACACATCCCATCATATGCATAATAAAGGTATGCATCATCATGAACATCTGCATCCATACACACATGAGCATGAAAATAAAACAACACATCATAAGCATTGCATCAAAGTTCATCTCACATATATATCATCAAAATCGACTATCATAATACAAATTTGAATCATTTTGTGATATCGTCAAAAATGAATATACATGAGGTTATCAAAATAAGCCAATGAATGGATATACATAAAAAATCAGGGCTATACATCAAAAATGTGTCTATATATAGCTATCCTCAGCTCTGTCTGTCATCATGCTAAGATTGAGGCTGAGAGGGTTGGTGGTGGTCATTGCTTGAAGGCTACCAAACTAAATTTCCTCTTGAGCCACTAGGTGCAACCCCACTCTAGTGGGAAAAATTTAGCTATCGTCGATGTCATGAAACACTCTATGATATAGTATCCTCTACTATGTGGCCTCAACCATAGCCTAACCATGCATAGTAACAAATATCACCTATTCCTATGTTTGAATTGCAATAGGCTCTAACTGATGTCAAAGTTTCATCTCCTATGCTAGCTAAATGGTCAGCTGTTGAACATGTTGACGCTTTTGTTCATGCTCCTTAGTCATCTATTGGACCTTTTGACACCCCTGGTCTCGTTCTATCCAATATCTATCTCTCTTTGATGGTCTAGTCCCTCTCAGTAGTCAACACCTGAATCTAAGCATCACGAGGGTCTAGACCCTATGGTTGTTGTTGTTGTTGCTAATGCTAGTCTAGTGGTAGTGGTGGTGGTGTCTATCATAAGGGTGGTATCAAGTGAGGCTACCCTGGAACCTATCCTAGCTATTGTCCCTATCTTAGAACCTATCCCACACCCTACTGCTGACCATCCTATTGGTTCCCATTACCATGCACCTGTCCATCGCACCCGTCATGAGGAGGTTGTTGTGGAGGCTATTGTGGCAATCTACCTTAACCTTGTCCTCTAGCTCTACCTCTAACCTATCCCTCGGCTAGATCTATAAGTCATATTATGGAATGCTATAAGAACCAAGTGTCATAAGCAATAGTAGTACATGCATCATAAGGTCCTCCTATGTATACCCACGACCATGGGAAAAGCTATCAAAAATCACCAATAGTAAATTGAGGAGGAATTTGTTGCCCCCAATCTGTCTCTCTCACATTCTATGCAAATATTCCTATGTATGTAGGAGGCACTACATCTTGTACCTCCTTGAACTAATGTGCCACCCAATTAGGAAAGTATCTCTCAACCATGTGATGCTCATGGCCAAGCATATACTAGGCCTGTCGTGCAAAGAACAACTAATCATGTTCATCATACCACAAATGAGCCTTGATCCAAGTTCTCCATCTGAATATGATCATGTCATCAATGACTCGTCATTAGTATGCTATGCTCACAGTACCTATGTGGTAGAGGGTGGTAATGGCTCTATATCTATATACGATTGGTTGCTCCTCATTGATATCGGCTAGTGTAATGATAAATTTGACCACAAAAATGTTCTCCTAAGCCCAAATGTGTAGAAATGAAACGCTTACTAATAAGCTCTACCCCCGCATGTAGACAACCTGATGCATATCATGGTATAAGGAAGAAAGTATCACAAGGCCCAAGTGTAAAGATTCATTTGATATACCATCCTCTCCCAGGAAAGTCCCCAATTGAAGCATAAACCTCTTCCTTGAATGTTAGGTACATGTACTCCAGAGATCAATGCATCGATAACCAATTTCAAATCAAGTACCTATCCTTGATACTGTCGCTAGTCAATTTGGTTTCTATCTACTAGAGGGTATCTGTATTGAGAACATCATAAATCACATCCATCCTAGCATCGACATCATCAATAATCCTCTCCCCATGGATTGGAACTCACAGGACGCACCACAAATCCTCTAATGTGATCGTTGCCTCACAAGTGTGAAGATGGAAGGAAGAGGTCTCACTATGCCAATGCTCCACCAAGGTTGTCATCATGGCTAGATGTGTTTGAACGTCTAGCATATGAGCTACAAACACCAATCCAATCACTCCAAGAAAGAAGTTCTCGTCATCACCAAAATGGTGAACACAAGATAGAATGTTGGGTCTATGATCACGAGACATGAGTGGTCAAATGGTCTCCTATACACACAAAGTGAACAACGTCAAAATTGCTAAAAATTAACCAAATTTTGGGTTCAAAACCCTAAATTTATAATTACATGCTTGTTTTGCAATTGTGTCAGTACGTCAATTTGCAATTACATTGTGTTTTGAAAATTGTGTCACTATATGCAAATTTGTCAGCATTCAATTGTGTCGTTGAAGCCAAATTATCTATTGTGATCCTATTCTACATGTGTGCCACTTCAAAATAATTGTATCGTTGGACCAAGATACCCTATTGCGCCCGCTATTTTACGATTGCATGACTAACGTAAAACTACATTCCTAGACCTAAATTGATCATTACATGCATTTTTACAAATGTTTCATAGCAGCACAATTGTGTCGCCAACTGAGACAAAGGTGTCACAATATTGTGACACAAATGTCCAACCTAATTGAACTCAAAATTAAAGCATGAAAAATGCGGAAACAAAAAAAGTTTCAAAGTTCATACTGGGGGTCCTAAGTCGGCGGGCCACTAGAATGCTCAGACTCTATCTATGAGGTGTTGGGGAAGTGTGGGATCAGCCATTGTGTCAAGATGTCAGAGAAAAATAGCAACAAATCTCCAAAGCAAAGTGTGCAAATGAATTGAAAGTGACCCCTAAGACTCATATTTAAGCCTAAAAATTAGGGGTTTTGATCTAATTATACGGTGGGAATGGGATTTTTAATCTTTTTAATAAATTTTTTAGCCTATCAACCTTATTTGAGTTATTTTTTAGCATCCTCGGCCTATTTTTGCATCCATTTCACAACTAAACCTACCTAATGTTTTTGTCACAATCTCAACCTAAAAATCAAAATTTTCGTTCAATCTCTCAAGGGGGAAATATACCAGCATAAATTCCTTCCACTAGGGCAACAGCGGGGCATCATAAAAATCATTAAGTTTTAAAATTTTTATGTGAGCAACAACATTTATCTAAAAAGCGTCAGTCTTTGAACCAATGCAACAGGTACCTCGCTTCAAAGAGGGGAAAAATTTAGACACTTAAAATTGTGTTGATCAATAACATGCATTCAAACTCAATTATTAACATCATTTTTGTGTTAATTCGACCCTTTTCAACTATTTAATTAAATAATCCTAATTATTTAATTAAATTCACCATTTTCTTCTATTAATCAATTAATCAACATTATCAAGGTAATTCACCCCTTTTAGGCTAATTTTCATCCTATTTATTAAATAATGTGAATTATTTAATTAAATTCCCTAAGTCCTCTCAATTGATTAAATAATTTGAATTATTTAATTAAATGTCATTAATTCCCCTTTTTAATTAATTGAGCAAATTGTTTAATTAATCTTCTAAATTCCTCCATCATGCACAATTAAATAATATTTGAATTATTTAATTGGGTAATTTCTTTCATCCCTCCAATTTCTCCCACTTGCAAAGGAATATTCCCATTGAATATTCCTCCATTTCAAATTCAAACAATTTCCCTCTTAAATGGAAATATCTTGCACATTCCTCCTAAATTTTAGGATTTGTGTTCCTTCAAATCAATTTGAACCATTGATTAAATTCATCAACCCATATCAACTTTCAATCTCCTCCATGGATTGAATTCTTGATCCATGCCTATTCCTCTCCTTGATTTTCATCCATTGATTAACTAAATTGATCTTGGCTATTGACTCACTCAATTTTCTTATAAATATCCTTCATTTCTTGAGCATTTCATCCACATTCATTGAAAGCATCAACATTATAGCCATATTTAGAGCATTCCTTACGAGCATTTCATCTTTTTTCGTATGTTTTAGCTAATATTTTATCAATTTCCCTCAATTGCATTCATCTTCAAGCTTGTTTCAATCAAAGGATTGGGAAAGGGGTGACATTTCACATCAATTCAGCACCAATCCCCCAATGGGGTGAGGTTTTATGTATTAAATTAGGTTTCATTTAAGCATTTCATTGTTCTTTGTTGTTTTAATGGTTTTCTAGCTTAATATTTCAAGAATTACATTGGGAGCATGGCTTAATTATTTAAATCTTGGTTTAATTCCTGTAATTCAATCATGTTTAGCTTAGTTCATGATCATGTTCATGCAAAATGAATAATTTACAAATAGACACAAAGTAGACAAATGTAAGTAAAGTAAGGAATAAATAATAAGATAACAATGGAAAAAAAAATTACAAAAATTATTGGAAAGAATATAATGACCACCAGTATTTTAAACCCAAATCATGCTATGAAAAATTTAAAACTAGAGATATATATGTGTAGAGACTCTCTACAACTATCATCAAGTTTTAAGCTCTACCTAATGTTATCTCCTAGATTTTCACCCTGTTGAATGCAAAATTCAACAATCTAGTGAAACATGGGAATGATCCCAAGGTGTGGGTACCTCAAACAAGACCAAACCTCTAGAGAAGGCCAACTTCCTCTTTGTTGAATCACCTAATCTAATCTACTAAATCTTGTAAAGGAAAAGGGTAGAAGGAGAACATGAAATGAAATAACTAACCCCTATGGTGATGCACCTAAATATTACTTGGACCTGAAACTCATATTTCATACACTTGCATACAATGACTGGATAAAAAAAATTGCACAACTTATTTCTATGTGCTTTGCAATATAAGTATTTTATATAGAGGCTTTAATGCTTAGGCTCTTAGGAGGAAAGAGACTTCACAACTAAAAGCAACCTGCATTCCTGACATAAATTAGAACTTGCAACATCACACTTCTCTACAAAAAGGTATCATAACTCAATCATGCGGAAACACACAATAATGCAGTAAGAAGAAGGAAAATATTCTCCATTCAATGATACCCAAGGTCTGCATTATATTTCATGTTCAAATGAGTTACAAAACTCTGCAAAATTATGCCAAAGGACAGAAAAGTCACTAAGTGCATAAATGCAAATCAAGAACTAACTCAAAAATGAATCAAAATGAGAATATATCCATCCTTCCAAGTAGTTCCACCAAAATAGGCTCTAGAAACAGTTGGGGTCGGATGCCCCCAAAAATCCTAAAAAGTAGCAACTGATTTTTCTTCAAAAGAGCTCCAATATGTTGAAAAGGTCAACTTTGACCATGTCCAACCATAAAAGCACCCCCAAAATGCTCCAAGTTGCTCCAAAAGCCTTCAAAATGATGAAAACAAAACTCCTCTATTCTCTCCAAATGCTTGCATAATGGTCAAAGCAGCATCCTATATCCTTAGCACTTGTCAACCAACCTCCTTTAACCACCCTATATGCTTTCCAAAAGCACATAAAGTTTTAATTACAACTCATGCGTACTTTGACAAAGCATGACTCCATCCCTTTTGCATTTAAAAGAGCAATTTAATTAAGTGTTTTATAATAACAACACTTAATTAAATGTTTTACATTTGCAAATCAATGCAAAAATGTAATAAGGGTCGACCATTATTAGAAACAAAAGGAAAAAGACTAAGTCTTAAAAATTCTAAATACATGGCATGGTGTATTGTTTCATAAGACATAAGATTTGAAGGCACAAGGCATAAGACTAAATCTTACCCATGGGTTCAAAAGTTTACACATCATTTTAAAAAAAAACAAAAGTAAAAAAAACCTTTACCCATCAGCATTAGGGTAAAACCCTAATAACAAAATTAAATACAAATGAAGGAAAAACATCCTATTTCATTTTGAGCTTTTGTAGGTCTCCTCTTAGCTGTGCCGACCTAGGTTTTGGAAAATAGAGCTTTGTGAAGATGTTGATGGCAGATTAATAATGAAAATAGATGCATTTCATTATATTTTTTGTATTTTTATTTCCATGCACTTACTAGTAAGTCATTTTTCAGAAGAAATATGAATGAAAACTCTTTTATCTGTGATTTTTAGGCTTTACAAGCCATGACATTTTGCATTTTCCTTACCTATTTTGAATGATTTTTTTAATTTTCTGTGATTCCTCTCTTGTCCAACCGCCATGGAGATTTGTCTTGAAGTCATGGGAAGCATCTCACATTCATTTATGTGCAAAATAATAGAAGTAAAATGAGAGGTAAGAAAAATCTTGCATTTTATTGTATTTTGTCTTTACTCTCTAAAAAAAGGTAAAGAACCTAGGCTCCAGGTTAGCTCAGAGATTGAGAGTCTTTTGTAGTTGGATCTGAATATGGGAATATGACACTGTATAGTCAATGTTTAATGTATTTACTCAAATCCATTTGTCATGTATCTAATTTTCAAAATAAAACACATGCTCATAATTTTCTCTATAAGCAACATCATTTTCCTTCATTCCAGAATGAAAAGAAGAAATTTGATGCACTTCTCGAGATATTATACTCTTGAAATTTTGATTATCATTTTTTCATGAATATCATTAAAGTCGCTGCTATACTGTGAATTTCTATTGAGTTGTCCCTATAGACACAAGGGTTTTAATTGCATCATGACTGTACTCTCCTGATACTATTGGCACACTTAAGTTGACAAAGAAAAATTAATGTTCTCTGAGTTGTTGTTAAGTCTAAGATTTGTTACTTAATCACATTTCAATCTCAGACAACATTTAAAACTCAAATTTAATATGTGTTGTAAATGATTTCTTATGTATGCTTTGTGTTCTCTTTTGGAAAGAATGAACATATGCTCAGTCTGAAGATTTGGCTATCATTACCAATTTCAAATAATCAACCAAGAATTCAAAGATTATCAGGTTTTGAAGCTAAACTATTTTTTGTAGTTCATGTTTCAAGTATGTTGTTGCTATTATTAATGATTACAAAACATATGCCTCAAATAGTTCATTTAGTTATTTCATATTTGGTATGTGATTCACAGATGAAAGGCACATAAGTCATTACATGATATGAAATAGTTGACATATTAAAAAGGAAATGTTTCTATAATCCCACACAATTTGTGGGAGTAACTGTATCTAAAAGATATAAAATAGCAAGTAAATACAAGAAAATAAATCCATAAAATAAGATATGGGACCCGTCATTGCCTGGTGAATGACAAATCCCATTTTTGGAGGTTGTGTCAGCATCATTGAGTTGTCCAATTGCTGCTCCAAGAGAGAAACCTACGGTTGATTGAAAGGTTTTGTTAGAGCTTGGAGTTCCATACAAATCCTATGCATGTCTAATCAAGGAAATACTTGCTACTTTATAACTGATCAAGAAAAGAAAAATGAACAGCTGAATCCAAGATATCCAAAGAAAATCATCAAGATATGTATCTATTTTATCTAACATGTTTGTTCACTGTGTAGGTGCAAATACATGTTTCATTGTTGGTTCATCATGTTTAACATTTTAGCATGTGGTGTAAAATGTGGCTCCCACAAGGGTTAAGCCTAGCATGTTTCCCCCTTAATTTCAAGAGGGAATTGAAAAAGGAAACACATTCACAATGCTTAAAAAAAACATCTCAACTAAAGGATTAAATCATAAAGTAACTGCAAGAGCTCAAGCAATTAATCATTCATGATAGACAAATCCAAAAATGCAATGAGATGAAAATCATAAATGATAAAATTGCTCATTTGAATGATAAATGAATGTGTAGAATAGAAATAGATTGCACTATCTTTCATTGGAATTTTTTGTTTGCATACAAGTATGTCAAAGTGATTATTGATTAACTACATGGTATTGTTACAACATTATATTGTTTTCATGTTACATATTTATGTTTCTCACATTGATAAGGCAGCAAAGTAGGTATTGATGTTTATATACATGATATCTTACAAACAATATTTACATATAAGACAGCAAGGAGTACAGGGCCATGAGGAATAAGAGAACACAAAAATGAGCAATATGAATGAAGGGAGGAATGGGTACCTATCAAATCAAATCAAATAGAAAAGGTGCATAGAGTCTTTGAATAAAATCCGCACTATGCAATGGCATTGAATCGTATACCCACAATGGAAATAATCATGGGAGAAGCCAGAAATACAGTCATGGTCACGGCCAAGGAAAAAACAAAAAATACATTTGCAAGGGTTTCATAATACCCATTTTTTGCAATATCATTAAATCATTTTCAAAGTCTTAAACCCCAATCTTGGCACGGCTTGAGAGTTTATCTCTCTTATCAAGGGACCCAAACCCACATGGGGTTTGCATAAGAAGCTCAAATACAACAAAAAGGAACACTGAAACAAGTTCAAATAACAAAAAGAAAACACTCATCAATAACCTCATGGCCATGGTGATAGAAATATGCAAACACCTAGAAATATCCTCATGGCGGCTTTCAAATTGCAGAATACATAGAAAATCATGAATTTCTTTCACAGAAAAAGCAAATATACACTCTCAAAGGGCTCGAGTAGAGCATATTTTTGCAGGAAACAAAGGTAAAAAGTTTCAAATAATTTACAGGTGACTTACCTTTGCTTACATCAAATAAAAAATGCACATAAACCCACAAGGTTTCCAATCTTTCCTCCTGAAAACTCAAATCAAGCTCGTCCATGGCAGCCCAAAGTGGAGAAATATCAATAGAGATAGTAAACAAAAAAAAATGCATCAGAAAATGTGCGACAGTTGTGGCTTGGAAGCCTGAGAATGCATTAAAAATGGAGGTTGACGCCCAAGGAAAGCTTACCTTACATTTTTCTATGAAAATATTCAAAAAGCCATTAGAAACAGCATGTAAAATCAAGAGTTTTGAGGTCCAAACCTAGCTCATGGCAGCGCAACAGCAGTATACTTCCAGAAAGTGCAAGTGATGAATGAGGGAAGGATTAGGGTTTGATGCCTTTTACTTGCCTTAAGTCGAATGGTGGGAGTAATTTTGACTTAAGTTTTTAAATAAAATCATTTCATTTTATTATTGCCTATGGTATAGACTTGAAGTCAATCAACCTAGTGATAAAAGAAGGCCTGTGTGTTTTGAAGGTGGACTCATAAGTCAAGTTCCATATTATCATTTAAATTTTTAACCAAAAAATCACTTCACTTATACTTTTTGTATGATTTTTGGCAAAATCAACAATGTAATTAAATATTACAGGTATAATTACCTTAATATTTAACATGTAATGTATAAAAAGGATAACAATCACATATTAAATATTAAAATAATCATATTAATTATCTTTAATATTTAATCAAGCAATTACCTTTTTCCAAAAGTCATGCAAGAAAAACAAGTGAAGTGAACTGAAGATCAAATCATGCAAATCATGAGGGTGGAGACTTGAGTCTCTTTTAGTTAACTAATCATGCAAAGACAAAATGGAGCAAATGGTAGATATTTTTGAGACATAACTACACTTTCACATTAGTTTTGGAGGGATTTTAATCATGCACATTGAGAGGAGGAGTTTGCAACATTTGGAGTTCAATTTGCTTCAGTTGTGGGCCCTCTTTTTGAGGCTTTTCTTCTTTGCTTGTGAGAGGATATTTTGGAGATATTTTTCACTTTCATTTGGCTTCTAGTCCACCTCTTGGTGCATTAGAGTTATCATCTTTTGTATATATTGGAAAAGACTTAGTCTTTTTCCTCAGTTCTTGTTTTTTGCCTTCGCATTCTACAAAGAGACTATCTTGTAACTTAGTTTTATTTGCAGTTTAACATATACAATAGCTTTTACAAGTTATCACATATTTTCAACTGCATATTTTTCCTTTCACCATTCAATTATGTCAAGTTTTTTCCTTCAAGATTTCAGGCATCATCATTGTGTTTGATCTAATAAGGAATTTGATGTGTTTCGATCTGGAAACCTCTAATTTTTTGTCTCTCTCATAAATGTATGTGTGCAGTTAAGTTTAAATTCACAAGTTATACATTGTGCATGTGATCCCTTTTATCAATTTAGTTGTGAAAACATAGTTTTCCTTCGAAAAGGATAATTTTGTCAAAGCCTCTGTATGAAATATTTATGTGATTGAGTTGTTCAGATTTAGTTGTGCAAATAGAAACATTGAAAAGTCATTGTGAATCAGATTGCAAGTTCATCAGCAGTTAGGTGCATCACCATCGTTTAAGTTTAGTTTTTCATTCCATTTATCCTTCTATCCCTTTTCTTATATAATTCATTTAGTTTCATTACATAAATCAAAAGGGGAACCATCCCATAATCTAGAGATTCACTTTTATAATGAGCAACCCACAGGCTTGAAAGTCTTTCCATGTTACATGGGATTGTTGAGCTTTACAGTTTTGCATTTGGGTGCAATCCCTCATGATAACAGTAAGTTTTCTAACAATGGAAAACATTGAACTTTGTCATGTAGCTATTTTTGGATGCATTTCAAGCTTTCACATCTGCATTCCCTAAAGGATAGTCTTTACTAGTTGCTCCTCAGATGTCAGATTCTTCTTCAAGCAAAGCCAAATCCATGAAGTACAAATACCAATGGGTTCTCTCATCGACTTTAGTGTCCTCAAACATTAATGAGATAAAGGATACTAAGATGGGACATGTTGATATGTCTAAATTTGTGGAAAGGACTTAGAAGCAACCACTAGATAATGGTACATTGTGTATAGTTCAGAGAAACATTCAAATGGTAGCAACCTTCCTTGTAGCTACAGATAATCTTGAATTTTTTAGTGTAAATAATTAATTATTACACTAGCATAAGTTGAATTAGGTCATATTTCATTTAGTCCTAGGTTAGTTTTTAAATAAATCATTTAATAAATAGGGAAATATTCCCTCCCTTGTTTGGTGGGATAAGATTATTTCTAGAAGATGAGTTGTCCTTCTAGAACTTATCTCAACATTTAATAATCATCTAGATAGGGTTCACATGTTATTAGATTATGACACATGGAAACATCTCATGCATCTTAGGTTTTCCTTCTTAACTATATAATCAGGCATCCTGGTCATTTGTAACATATCAATATCATATCATATCAATCATATTATCAATATAGAGTCTTTAATCAGCATTCCTTAGTTGCAACACTTCTCTTTGTGGTTGATTATCTTTCATGGCTAAAGTCCTTCATTGAAGATTCTGGAGCTTCAGGGGTTGTGCATCCATAATCTCAACATGGTATCAGAGCTAGTCCATTGAAACATCAACCCTTGATCCAGGAAGTTGGAGTGCAAGATTCTTGCAGGCTTGGAGTTTTATGTTGTAGGCTAGTTGGTTCTACCCAAGAGCCAAGCTGATTTCTGGTGCAGATCAGGCTCTCTCTGACCTCTCCATTGCATCCATAAGGCCTCAAAACCCATAGATCACCTGTTCATTCATCAAAATCAGAGACATATCATTCGGGAGCCAATCAAGGTATTATCTAGGGTTTGCATTTTTTTGTACAAATCCATACATATGTGCAGAAAAAAATCTCCCTTTAAGTCCTCCATCAAGGCGAAATTTTTTTAGAAAAATAAAAAAAATATTCTGGCTATTATTGGGCAATTATTTCTATAGTTTCTGCAAAAATCAATTATGTAGAAGTCGACCTACAAATATATTACAGGGTCGGCATAATATGTTTTTCTGCACATATTGTTTTGGGGTTAATTTGTTCTGTCAGCATTCACATATTTTTTTATCGGCATTTATTTTTAATTTTTTGAATTACAAATAAATTACAATATTCAAAAAAATTCGTCGGCAGTCTGCAAACTGACTAGTGGTCGGCCCCGTCAAATTATTGGCCTCATCCAACGTCACCGTCACCGGACCCTCCACTTACCGACGGTCATCCATCATTCCCAACCACCATCGGCCGACATGGAGTGTTCTCGGCGGCAGTGTTATTTTTTGCACCTATTTAGCCAATGTCATACAAATTGCAGTTTTTTTTGAGGGCCATATCTTTGAGCCACGATATCAAAAATTTGCAAACAATATATCGACAAAAAGAGAATTCAAAGCACTATCCAGTGATGCCATCCATTTTTAGTATTTTTCTGCTATAAAATTCTAAAGTCAACTGAAGTCAACCCTCCATTCTAGACTTAGAGCGCATATCTTCACATCAGATTGTCAAATTTCGGTGATTCCAGCGGCATTCGAGAGATATTTTAGTGCTTTTTTTCATCAGTCCAGTCACCTTCTTTGGTTTCAGCTCCAAGTATCTTTTATTATTTTTTTCAATTTGCTGCATTTTCCTGATTCCTAAGACATCCTGAAGCTTGAAGAAGAATTTCTTGATCTCGAAGACATATTTTCAATTGTATATCTATTTGGAAGTCTTTATTTGTTGTTGAAGGTCAGTGTCTTTGTTTTTTGCAGAGAAATTTCATTATGGGGCTTGCATATTACTCTCCTTCTTTCGTTATGTTGAACAAGGGTAATTATAAACAATGGTGGGATGGGATCTGCCACCATCTCTAATCACTTGATCTATTTCCTCATCTGTTTGGTATAGTTCCTCATCCAAGTGATGGTATTCATGAATTTTCTTGGAGTTGTAGCAGGTACACTATTTTGGAGATCATTGAGATGCAAGTTGATTTTGATGTTTTGAGTTCTATTGATCACTGTGATTGTCCTCACATTCTTTGGACTAAGCTTTGGGAGCTATACGGTGATTCAAACACTCCATCATTCCCTAATGTTCATGATTTAAAATGTCATTCTTTAGATCAAGTACCCCATCATGATATTTTTGTGCAGGAGGTTGATTTCCTTGATCTTTTCGAAGAGGTTGACAAGGTTCCCTTAGGTGCTTCTTCTTCATCAGAGCCAATTGGTATCCCTTCACATTCAGTGATTCCTTGTCCATAATCATTGATTGAGGCTTCCACTATCATCATCCATCAGGACACATTCATTTTTCCAGACTGGACATCACAGGATGGCTTCATTTCAGGTATCACTGACTTGGCTACTTCTATAGGTATGGAAGACATTCTTGAAGGGATATCACTCCTTTATTTAGAGATTTCATATCTGAGACTTCTTCCCTGTCATTCCATTAAGGATTTAAGTTTTCTTCAGCATCCACCATTGGATTTGCTTCAGACTTCTTTCAGTGGTTTTGAGGACACTTCCTTCAGGGGGGGCTATCAAGTCTCCATCATATCCATTCCATCTTTATCTTTGGATATTGTTCAGCATCATTTTCCACATTGTCCTGGTCTGTCACCCTCTTCATTGACTATGGCATCTTCATCATCAGGCAAGGAGACATTTGAGCAGACTTCAAAGACACCATCAGCATCCACCTTCATCCTTCCTTCCTTCAATTCCTATCCGAAATGGGAAGCATCTCTGCACTTGCAATTGGTTTTGCTTCTTCTGAAAGGGAGACAAGTTGTTTGTCAACATTGGATCTTGTTTTGTCTTTAGACACTTACCATCTTTGCAGGTGATATCATCTTCTGGGGGGGCTATATAGTCTCTCTCTATTGTATCCATGTGACGGATGGTGTACTTGGGGGGTATTTGGGAGTCCTCCATCCTTTCCATCCTATCTCACATTTTTTTGCATTTTCATCTCCTTTTTGGAGAGGGGTTTTGTTCCTACTAGGTTTTCTCCTTTTCTCCGGTTGTGGGAGATTTTTTGTATCTTCATGTACATGGGTACCTAACATGGCCTCATAGCCAGGACCCATCATCATCCATGCATAATCATTGCATTTCCTTCCCTATGTTGAACTTATTGGGGGGGTGTTAGTGTAATTAATTAATTATTACACTAGCATAAGTTAACTTAGGTCATATTTCATTTAGTCCTAGGTTGGTTTTTAAATAAATCATTTAATAAATAGGGAAATATTCCCTTCCTTGTTTGGTGGGATAATATTATTTCTAGAAGATGAGTTGTCCTTCTAGAACTTATCTCAACATTTAATAATCATCTAGATAGGGTTCACATGTTGTGACATGTTGTTATATTATGACACATGGCAACATCTCATGCATCTTAGGTTTTCCTTCTTTCCTATTTAATCAGGCATCTTGTTCATTTGTAACATATCAATATCATATCATATCAATCATATTATCAATATAGAGTCTTTAATCAGCATTCGTTAGTTGCAACACTTCTCTTTGTGGTTGATTATCTTTCATGGCTAAAGTCCATTGAAAATTCTAGAGCTTTAGGGGTTGTGCATCCATAATCTCAATAGAATTTTTTCTCCAAGTTGTGGCACACTATAATAAGGATGACTTAAGTGTTAGGGATACAAATATAAATGTGTTCATGATGCTAGATCCGAAATTCTTTGACAAATCTTTCTTGTGTCCTAGTATTGAATCATATGCAGATATCAGTATCTAATATGCACAAGAATAATATGAGAGAGATACAGACACTTGCAAGAAAGTGATCAACAATAAGTGGTTGAAAACCCCAAGGCCAAGTGTTTCAAGGTGTCCTAAGATCTTTTCACAAAGTGACTTCATTGAAGAAGTGAATGATTTGATCACTTTTCTCAGTAAAGTGAAAGGATTTCCCACCTCGTCTACTTTTCAAGATTGGATGTATTTATATAGCAAGATCATAATGAGGAAAAACCATTAAATCTTCTTGGTTCAAAAGATCAGTGACGCAATTCATGATCAATTGATAAAGGTATACACTTCATTGAAGTTCATATGACATCATACTTGGTGTATGTTGATGTTGTAATGAGGAATTTTCTACGGTTAACATCAAAGGGAAATAGAAGAGTAACTATAGTATATAAGTACTATCCCCAAATAAGTATTTATGGAAGTATTCATCATTTTAGAAGAGTTAATGATGCTTTCTTCTCTCCTTTCCTATGCATATTTGATCTTGAACTCGAAAAGAAGAGATTTTTTGATGAAGCATGGGTAGTGGTCAACAAATATAGTTGTCTATATTTGTAGTTTCCTACATTCACCTACTTAAGATTTGGTTTCTTCATAGGTTATCCCTACATGCTCCCAAGGTATCCTAGTGACAAGATTGTTCTAATGGAGCTTTGCAAGAAAATACTGGTAGTTCACAAGAAGCAAATGTAGTCTCACAAAGCAAGCTTCAAGTTTCCCCTCACACTTGGTGGGTATTCTATCTTAACATCCCCAAAAGCTAAAGCCATAGAATCTGAGGTGTAGTGGGTCACCATCAAGACACACAAAAAGAGCCTCGATTTTGATTACCGGGGATGAAGGATAAAATTAAGAAGGCCTACGCTCATGTACATAGGATTGAAGATGTGTGGGAAGATTACAGAATTGGGGAGATAAGAAAGCTAGATTAAAGCTAGATTACCGCAAGTTGACCCTAGAGAAAATTAAAATCTTGATCCGGTTGATATTCCAAAGGATATGGAAGATGATGGAGACATCTTAGATCCAACCTACGAGAGGAATAATATAGAAAGTACCCCTCTACCTTCAATTTAATGGTCTAAGAAGGAGGAAACATCAATTAGAGAAGATTTGAACCTATCCTAGCTAACACAAATGTATGGCTAGAAGAAAAAGGGATATAGTTGAAACCTTTTAGCACTAGGTTAGAGGGGAAGGAACTTAAAGGAAAAGAAGGAAGGACATCTAAGCTAAGGATGAAGAATAAGGGAAATGTTCCTACCTCAAGTAGGATTTCCAAACCCAAGATTATATTCATTGTAAAAGGGGGTAAAATTAAAACAACTAAAGGGTCATCTACAAGCACAAAAGAGGAATCAGTTCAGGACAAAGAGTGATAAGAAGAGGAATAACATGAGGAAGAATGCCCCAAAGGATCCACCTGTTACTTCTTCTCCCATTTTTACCACTATGTTTATCCCCATTCCTCCCAATGTTTTTGTTAAACAGTCTTTAACAAGCATTGCTATAGTCATTCCTACTATTACGGTTACTCCTTCCATGTCTATCCAATCAATTCTTTCATCCCCATCTTCGAGGTCAATTTTTGAAAGTCATAGACATGGTCTAGAAATTTTTTTGGAGTCTCCCACTTCTTTTCCAATTTTTTCATTACCTTCTTTTGACATAACCTCTCAATCTAATTTTAGAACAATTTATGACTAAATCTGTTCAAGTTACAAGTGTGAAAATTCTTGGTGCAATTTTGACTAATACTCCACTAATTGTAACAATAACTTTCTTGAGTGCAGCTACATCAATGCAAGCTATGACTATTGGTCCAAAAGGAAGTTCTTCTCCACTTCCCCTTGGATTTCATCCTAGACACCAAAAAGGAAGAAGCAAGTCGTCTCTCCAAACAACTTTGACTTTGCAAAGGTCGCACCTATAAAGAAAAACTCCAAGAAGGCAAAGACTATTTCCAAGTTACTGGTGGATAAATAAGGATACAAGTATGCAGAGGTAGCACAAGCTCCTCCTGGTAGGTCTATTTATAAATTGTATATTTTTGAATATTTCATTATAGAGTTGTGTTGGAAGGAAGGTGTATGAGCTCTACTAGGGTTTTGTGGTTTATGCAGTCACCCTTGGCCCCTCTTGCATCATACTGCGCATTTTGCACAGGAAACCCCTCTTTTCTTTTGTGTATGGCCGTATTTACTACAATTTTTATGTTTTAATATGCCTTCAACTAGATTTAACCCAAAAATTCATGCTGGTGTTATCGATTTGATGATGATACTCAATGGCTCCTCCTCCAAACAAATGACACCGAAAATTTGTTCTAAAAGTCTTTCATGAGGTAAGAATTTTGACTCCCCAGCTAATGATGTGATTTTTCCTTTACCATATTTTGATTTTGCTTGTCAATGGCTTGAGAAACACACCCTTTTGGGTTATTTTGTTGGGAGGAATCCCCCTAAAAGTGTGCTTAAGGAATGGGTTAGCAAGTCCTGGGTCCCTCATGGCGTCTGCCTTGATATGTTCCAAAATTTAACCAAGGGTTTCTTTTTGTTCCACTTTGCAGAATTCAATCATGTCTAGGCTATCTTAGCCCACAGTCTCTAGTATTTCAAGTCCTCCTTGTTGGTTTTCCAGGCATGGACCCAGGATTTTGTTGTCTCAGATGACACCAAGTTGCGGGTCTTGGTCTGGATTGAATTCCCTAATTTTCCTTTACCTTGTGTCCCTTTTTTGAATCATATTGCATCCTCATTGGGGAGGGTCATTTGTGTTGAGCCCGATAGGTTTTTCCAGGCCTAGCCCAAGAAATGGGCCTATGTAGAAGCATACCTCTCCAAGGATTTGAAAGAATTCATTGATATTCAAATTGGTGCTCTTTGGCATACCCAGAAAGTCACTTATTTTAATTTTCCCAACACGTGTTGTAGGTGTCAGTTGGCAAACCACAAGATTAAGGACTACCCTTTGGCAGTGCCTCGTACACCTTCTCTGCCACGAGATACTAAAAATCCTCATCAGGCAGAGCCTTTTGCTACCAAACTTGATGAAAAATGGACCATGGTTACAAGCCAAAAAAATAAGTCAACTAGTTCTAGGTTGGCCTCTAAGGCATCTAGACCATCGAAGGTTGTTTCAAACCCTTCAGGGAAGGGGACAAAAGCTCCTATTGGAGTTGATAATGTTTTAGTGTATCCCACGACAAAGGAAACGCCTCAGCCTATTGTCATTATGATTGCTCAACCAAGTGTTTCTCCTCCTATGTTAGGAGCTCAAAGGCGGTCTCGCGGTCCTTCTCAACCACTTGAAGTAGGTGAATATGTGCAAGAAAAGTGGATATTTTCCTCTCCTATTCAGATTGGGTCAATTCCACCAGAGTTTTTGCAAAATCATTTATCTTCCCTAAATGAAGAGGAACCGAACTCTGACAATATGAAGGAGTTTCATTCATGAATTTCCTCTCATGGAACATTCAAGGTCTGACAGACCTCTCTAGGAAGTATTCTGTTGGGGATACTTTTTGAAAATATTTTGTTATTGAAGTGCTTTGTCTCCAAGAGGTTAAAATTTCTGGATTCTTTCTTGCTTCGACTTGTCGTTCTATTTGATAAGCCAGTAAAATGTTTTGAACTACCCATGAGGTTGGGCATGGTGGAGTTGTCACCCTTTTGTCCCCATGGTGGCATGCTTGTGTGGTCAACCATGGGTCTAATCCTACTCATTGGCTTGTTTGGATCCTTCTCAACATTGATAATCATTCCTTTGGGATTATTAATGTTTATGCTTCTAATGATGTTGTGGAGCACTCTTTGCTTTGGCACTGGATTGTTGATTCATTATTAGTTGCTACCTAGTTATTATGTGGGGATTTCAATATGGTTGAGATGGCGTATGCAAATGATGGCACCCTGTCATTTAGATGGGAAGCTGGTGAATAGGAGGTGTGGTTTTACATGCTTAATAAATTAGGGATTTTTATCCAAATATTGGTCACTGCCATTCTCATTCTCTCTAGCACACTTGGTGTAATTTCAGGGCCAGTTCTGATAGAATATTTAAGCGCCTTGATCGTGCCATGATCTCAGCACAATATTTTTTCTCTTTTCATAGCTCTTCTTTGTTGATTAAGTTGTTAGTGGATGTGACTCTATCTGACCACTTCCCCATTTATTTTCGCATTGAATGGGAGACACAACAACCTTGCACATGTAAAACTCTTTAATTTTTTAACACTTCTTTACTCTATCACAAGCCTATCTTGGCCCATATTCATAGAGTGTGGAATCTAGAGTGCAGTCCAGCTCATCATACAAGTTGGATTACTTGGTGGAACAATTCTATCACACACACGGCTAGATTTATGCGTATTTATGAGCACCAGCTCACTATCTTTCATCAGTGGTCTTATGAGGCTACCACCATTGACCTGCGCTCAGCTACTAAGGCTTTGTGTCCAACCCCTTTTCCCCATCATTGCAAGTCAGGGTGGTGGAATTAAGGCACAAAAAGAAAGTTGCAAAAAATTATGTTGCCAAAGGTACGCAGATCAAAGTCTGACTACATTAGCTAAAAATTAGTGATCATGCCTCCAAAGAGTTTTTTTTGGTACTGCACGCCAGGAACTCATCCCCGGGCATTAAAAAAATAAAAGATGGCATTCAGATGCTCTCTAAGCTCCTTGACATTCTCTAGGACTTTGTGTGTCATTATGAGCAGGTTTTCACTGCACAAGAACCCACCCCTGTGTGACAGCAAACCCTCTAGGATTTCCTTGTTGTTCCAAATAGGTTTTCCTCAGCCCAGAGAAATTTTTTTGATCCTCAAGGAAGTTGTTCATTCCATGGCTAATGAAAAAGCCCCAAGGATTGATGGTTTCCCTTATGAATTTTACAAGACCCTTTGGGACTGTGTTGGGAAAGATTTGTATCATGTTTACTTAGAGGTTTTTCATGCTAATTCTCTAGGTAACTTAATAAACAAAGTAAATATAAAATCCATACCTAAATCTAGAGATCCAGAGGAATTTTGCAACTGGAGGTCTATCACGCTTCTCACTGTCTCCTAAAAAATTATTTCTAAGGCTTTGGCTCTAAAGATTCGTCATCTTTTGCCTCAGATTGTGTGCCTGGAGCAAACAAGATTCATCAAATCCAAGTTTATTCTAGATAATAATATTGTTGTTTGGGAAGGCATGGAATGGGCCAAGTGTTCAAACCAGAAATCCATTTTTGTTAAAATTAGTTTTTCCAAAGCCTATGACCACATTGAATGGCCTTTTATTCTTGCTATGTTGCAAGCTTTGGTTTTTGGACCTAATTTCATTTAGGTCATTCAAATGATTTTTGTGGATGTCTATGCTTGTATCACCATTAATGTCATCAATATTCTTCTTTTGGACTCTTTCATTCCATTCGGCAAGGGTGCCCACTTGCCCCTTCCCTGTATGTGCTTGCAGTTGAAGGATTTGGTTACCTCTTGGCCAATGCAGTTTCCCAACAACATGTTAAGGGTATTTCACTGTCTAACACTCAGGCTCAACTAGTTAATGGCCATTTTGTTGATGATTCTTTCCTCACTCTCCTAGAGGAAGAAGAAAATATTAAAGCGGCCCTGGATTGCCTTAATACTTTTTGTCTTGCTTTCGGATTTGTCATTTAGTGGCACAAAACTTTGTGCTATAGATAGTCTAAACTACCCACTCCTCCTTGGTTTCAGTAGTATAATTGGAAGTGGATTGGGTCAAGAGAAATTTTTCAGTTCCTAGGCATCCCCTTTGCTTTCCAGGTGTCTTCGGCTAAGTTATGGCAAGTTGTTCTTTCTAGGGTCCAGCAAAAGCTTGCTTACTGGATTACTAAGCCCCTCTCTTTTGCAAGGAAATTCCAGGTGTGCTCCAAGGTTCTTGCGGCTACCCATGTTTATTATTCTTCTTGTTGGGCCCCATTAAAAGCTGCCTATAGCAAGCTTGAAAAATAGCTTTGAGATTTTCTTTAGGCCTTTGTTGATTCCCATAAAGAGTTTCACTGTGTTTCCTTGGAATTTTTCTGCCTTCCCAAAGATTCTAGATGTAATGCCCCGTCTAAATAACCTAAGAATGTTGCAAAAGTGATATAAAAGTGTAATAAATTTTTTTTAAAAAGTGTTAATAATATGTTAAATAGTTGCATACATTCTTAGGTTACAACGACGTTACACTACTTTGAGTTTTCCTTAAGCGACTTATGTACTTCGCATTGCTCCCAATTTAAATCATAACATAAAGTAAACATTGCATAATAATTTAAATTTCCATTCAAGATTTATTAAAGTACAAAAACATTTCCATACATTGCATTGATTAAATATTACATTGCTCCTCCATCAGATGAGGTAGTTCAAATAACAAATACTTTACAATTACATTGATCACCTCTTATACAAATGAGGGATGTTTTCAAATACATGTTTACAAAATACAATGATGAGAATAAAGGAATCCATGTGCGAGCTCTCCATCCATGAAGCGCTCAATGCAACGAACATACTGGGGACCCAACGGAGTAAGGTGCACGTTCCACCCAACCATGTGGTACCCGTAGGTCCACCCCCCGTGCTAGGAGATAGTAATAAGGCTACCTAGACCAAATCTACTAACCCTAGACACTAGTACATACAAACTATTGGTTACATTGCTTCCAGATTTAGACATTTGATTTGAAACACAAACACAAAGTTTAACTGTTATTCTAGGTGGAGTGTCATCACAACGATGCAATGGTTACCCTGGTGTTTCTTCCTAGGTCCCGGCCCCCAATCCTTGGGTTACCCTGGTAACCTCTTACGAAACCCGGCCCCTATTGCATGCATTTGCGGAATCGAATGTCCCTTAAGAAAACGAGACATCGATTTGCCATTCCAGGCCTTCTCGACTTATATTCATAACTGTAGTAGCTTATGATTCATAAGCGAGGCATGCATATCTTATTTAAATGTTTTAAATCTATCTACTGTGTTTCTTTAGTTTTCACTGACTTACTTAACTAATCGTAAGTTACCCTGACACCACTTTGTGTGTCGGCCCTTACGATTAGCCACTCCCCTAAACATAACAAGGATACTAGGTTTTCTTGACTAGGGTTTACCATGGGTACAGTTTACGACTCACAATAACATAAATATCAAAATAGTCTCAAACACCATGTTTTACTCTTGTACAACCCAAGTCGAAAAGAAATACTTCGAAAACAATTATTATCCCCATTTACCCAATTTAATTATGGAAGACTTGATTTTTAGAGACATTCCCTATTTTGACCAATAACAGAAAGAAATAGAACAATTTTAGGCAAAAGACATCTATCATTTGGATATGCTAAATCCAATCAATCAATTAAAGATAACTAGCAATAATTTCACTAATTCATAAGAGAATTGCACCATTTATTCTAAATTTGATTTTCCCAATTTTACTGACAAATAAATATATTAAATATTCTCAATTTAACTAACTGATAGATATATTAGATACTCTCTTTTATTTTAACTATAAAGAAAAAATCATTAACCATGAAACAAAATTCACATACTATATATCTATCAAATTTATTACCATTTTTATTAAATTATATATTCATAAATGCAATATTTACATTAATTTAATTAAATTTATATAATATATTATAATTATATATATATTATATAATATATTATAAATATACTATATAATATATATATATATTATAATACATATATATATAATACAAAATTAAATTTTATAAACATAAATATAAAATCGCACGACTTAAACTTTTACGCGCATTAAGCAAAATGATTTTTACCAAACATTAAAATAAACATGAGTTTCGGCCGCCTCTCCCAGGGTATGGGAGAGGGCGCGGCCTTTGCCAGGCTGCGTCCAGCAGCCTAATGGCTGCTGTGCGTAGCCATGGCGGCTGCGCCATGAAACGTGGGGAAGGGCTTCGGCCCTTTCCCTTTAACATTTCATTTTTTTTTTAATTAATTTAAAATTTTCTTTAAAAATTACTGCGGTTTCAATCTGCGAACTCGGATTTCGATCCGTCGATTCTCTAAAACAAATAATTTTTTTAAGAAAAACGCCTATGTATATATATTTATAAAGAATTTTACTAAGCACAAGGTTATAGAAATTTTAAATAAAATCTTCTGTAGATAAATATAATAATCATATATTTATATACAGATTTTTTTTTTAATAACAGAAAAAGAATTATAACACTGTTATTATGAAAACACACTTCTCAATTTTCTACAGTAAATTTAAGAAATTTACTGTGATTTTAACAAATATATTTCTTCTCAGAATTTCTCATGATAAACTGATAAATCAAACCATATATTGTTTCTTTGTAAAAACAAACAAATTACTCAATCTTGACCCAGCAAAATTCAATACTAAATAAACTTTTTCCTAATTTCTTTTCTAAATGTTTACAGAAAATTTTGATTTCATCTTGCATGCAATTAACAAGTTTTAACAACAAATCTTTGCAAAGAAAGGAATTTCAATAACCAATCACCAAGAAAATCAAGAATTGAAACTTTTAAGAAATCTCCTTTCAATATCAAAATCACAAATTACACCAGTGGAATACCTGTAGATTGAAGATCTTGTAAGTTGAAGAATATCTTTCCCTGAAGAACACAATCCTTCCAATACTCTACAAAGCACCAATTCCAAGGAAGCTTTGATCTACCTCCAAAAATCACAACCCCAACAGAGAGAAAAATACCAATTCTTAAGAAATTTTGGGTTTTTACACACAGAGAAAAATAATTTTGCCAGTGCCCAGAAAATTTTTCCCCGAGGCAATAGAATAACCCCGTATAATTTCCCGAGATCCACAATAACCTCTCCGTAACCAAATTTCCAACAACCTCATAAAAACACTGGCACACTTGTCGAGAAGAGGTTATCAAAATATTTTCCCTTTCTCGGCAAGTTTTTGCCAATTAAATTTTGCATGCAATTTATTTATTTATTTAATTTAAATTTTAACAAATTAATTTGCATGCATTTTATTTAAATACTAACAATTAATTTTCAATCACAATTTTATTTTACATGCATTTTCTAATTTAATTTATTTTCTAATTTATTTAAACACGATATAATTTATGCACTTAATAATTTAATCTAATTAATTAATTTATTTAATTAAATAGTTAAATCCTTTTAAAGATCAACTATTTAACTAATTAAACTAACTAATGTATTAAATTATTAAATAAATAAATTTCAATCATATTTAAATATTAAATTAATAACAATAAATAAACACAATAATTAACATTAAAAATAACCAACATTTACCTTTTCGAAAATAATTTAACCAACAGAAACACATCACAATTTACAACTCAAAACTGAAAAACTGACCTTGTACTAAGACTAGGGTTAAAGACCGGACTAGGATTAACCTAACTACTATCTCCCATTCAACAATTCCGTTGAGTCTTGACACACTCAGACCTGATTACACAGGTGGAGTCGGTGTCATGTACCTGCAAATCCTGCAACCAAGCAAACAATGTGCATACATGTATATATATATATATAAAGCAGTGAACAGGCACACCGTGCGGAGAAAATCACAGATATCGCAGGGCACTCGCAAACGAGTGATGCGATTCTGTTCTCCACACCAATACACTCACAGAAAACTGACTCAATACATGTTAGTCCATCATAAGCATGTGCATAACCATAAACAACTAAAAATAACCATCTACACTAAATCACATCAAGTCTGAAAACAATAAGCATCACACAAAGTATCATCATGTCACACAATAATCCATCATCGCTCAAAATCAGCGATCCAAGTATCCAACAAAACATCAAAGTCTAACAGTATAAGAAAGTATCAACAGAAAGCATAGCATAAACAGAGGGGTACTACACTAGAGGACTTGCGTTGCTCTCCACCCAATGGCAAGGGACTGCCTTGTGTGTTAAATGGATAATTTGTTCCCTTACTAGCGATGAGGCCTGGAAAATTCTTCTCAAACATTGCATCTAGTCTAGCTTTCCTGTGCATAGACCCTCCTAGAAGGGGATTGGTTTTCAAACCCTTCTATTTATGGAGGAACCATTCCAAATTATGGGGACTTTTGTGGCTAAAATCATTTGGAGAGCCTAGGAGGCAGTTAAGCCCTAGCTTCGTTGGGCTGGCTCTAGTTTTCATGATGGGCTTTCACTCAATCAGCAAAATTTTTGGTGGTCACCCCTTTTTTCTAGCAATGGTCAACCATTGGCTAAATATCCTTGGCTTAAGGTGCTCAGATTCCACAAAAAGGGTATCCAGACCCTGCAATAGATTTTTCATAGACCCACAATGTGTATCATGCAGTGGGAAGAATTTTGTGCCTTGTATAGGCTTCATAACTAGGACCATGCTACTTATGATGGTCTAGTGAATGTTATTCCTATAGAGATGCTTCACAAGGTTGGAATTCATGGGACCAAACCTTGGTGGAAAGACTAGAAGTGGTATCCAAACACCCCTTTTAGGAATTACAAGCGTCAGCTTGGTTACAGGTGGCTTTCACCACACTTTCCTATGATTCAAAGTTTGAACCAGAGGTGGCTTCTTCAATATTCTTCCCATGTTTGGTGTAAAAGATTTGTTGCCACTTGGTCTGCAAGTTTTGAGCTAAAACTTGTCCACTTTGCTTGATGTATTCTTTTCCAAGGTTGGGCCTATGGGTTCTCGGCTTGTTCACCCAGGGGTCCAGAATCCTCGTTGCCCTTTTTGTGGGCAAGCTAAGACTTTTAAGCATCTTTTCTATTTTTTTCCTAGAGCTTAGTAATTTTGGACTTGGATTCATGACTTCTTTCGGCCCTTTAGGCCAAAGCCTTTCTCCTGCCATATGATTCTGGTGGGAGACTCGCCCAAAATTCCTGCTAAATATACTCAGCTTTGGCACACTTTAAAGGTGGAAATCCTTTTCAATATATGGAAAGACAGAAATTCTTGCATATTTTCTCACTCTTAAATGGATATTAATGTTTCATTATATGCTAAATCTATTATTTGTTCTAATGTGCTCTTACAGATTCAGGTGCAAGCTAACAAAGTTGCACTTGAGGTTGCTCACCTGCAAGTGTTGTTGGACCACTAGGGTAATGCACCGTGTATTTTTGCTCAGGTGCCTGATTTTCCCACCTCTTCTCACAACCGGTCCCCTTCTCAAGGATGGAAATGGAGTGGTTTTGCGCATCCCCACTCTCAGCCTCCTCTTCAACAAGATTCTTGCCCTCCCCAGCGGACCTGCTCTCCTCTGTCATGGGCTAGCCAGGGGTGGCCCTCTAGCGGTGCTTTGGGGAGCAGCGGTGATAGTTCTGGGTGGCCCTCTAATGACACTCCTGCTTCTAACTCTGGTAAGAGTTTTCCACTTCTGGTGCTTGCAATCTCACCCTAATGTGAGGATAAAGATAAATAGAAGGAAAAAGATGTTGACGATGGTTACGGTCCTCCTCCTAATGTCACTCCAAACCCCGTTGATGTATGGGGGAAAAACATGGATGACAGAGACCCTCCCGGCTCTGTTGGCACTACTTTGGCCACTTAATGGCCCTTTTTATATGTTTTGTAATCATAGACTTATGGGGTCAACCCATGTGACTGGTTATTTTTTTGGTTTTTCTGGGCATTGCCCATGTGACTCTCGGGGTGTGCCTTATTACCACCCACCTTTTTTTTTGTGAATATGCAACTTTATCTTTATATTAATATAGATAGTCTCATATTCATCAAATATATATATATATATATATATATATATATATATATATATATATTTCATTACAAGGTTTGAGTTAGGAAAGATAACTCACAAAAGTGCCAAGGAAGATGTATATTCTACATTGAATTCACTCATTGAGAAATTTGTTGAAGTGAAGAAGGTTAAAGATCAATACAAGACCAAAGCAGAGTAGTTAAATTTGGTGCTTTAGAAGATTACCCAATCTTCAGAGTCAATAGAGCCTGTAGCCATGAGTATTGAAGATACAATTATTTAGAAGGTTGGAAAGGTGCATTCAAGAGGCAGAGCAATCAATGAGTTTCTAGACAGAATGATAGCATAGGAAACACAACTTCTAAGATCTTATGTAGAAAGAATGAGGAATATGGAAAACATAAGACCAAAGTTAGATAAAACTACTGATACATTTTCCCAAGAGAAGCAAGAAATAGAGAACAATTTAAAAGCTTGGATCAAGATGAAGAAACTCAAGCTTGATGCATTGGTGGAAATTTGGATAATTCCCAATAGAGATATGTTTGTTGAGGTAAAGGAAACAATTATACACAAGCTAAATATCATCATAGAATTGATCAAATACTTGCAGGATGCTTGAGAAGTCAGTGAAGACAATGATTTGCATCTTGTCCACAAAATTGAGGAGCTTCCTTGTAAGTTACTAGATGATAATCAAAAATTCCTTTCCTCTAATGAAGTTGTTCAAGAATTCACATCCATGATCCAAAAATAATTTAAAGATTAAGCCTTCTCTGTGGCTTCAATGGAAATATTGATGGATATTCAATTAACCCTAGATAACCTCAAGGTGCATTTAGAAAGGCACAAGAAAGTTTGTAACACTATGAAGGATTTAATCACAAGAGTCCTAACTATTTCCAAGCATACTTCAGGTCCTAATAATGAAGAAGTTAAAGAAGACATGAAGAAGTATGAGGATTTCTTGGAGAAAGACAGCGAAGAAAGTTGAACGTGCCTTATTTTTCCCTTAGTTTACTTTTCAATATTTTTCATGCATTATGTAATTAGTTTTCAACATTTTACGTGTCTTTTTTTAAAATGTAATTACATGTAAAAATAGAGAAGTCCTAAATCAAATCGAACTCTCCTATTGAATAAGTCAAATTAGTTATTGCTTTCCTAGATTAACTCTCAAATGTCCTATATATATATATATGAGGGAGTTTCTTTTGTAATGGGGCTTTGATCTTTTGAAGCAAAACACTACCCATTTTGAGAAGCATACTTGAATCTTTGTGTTGAATGTGCATATCAAAATTAATCAATAAAAGAAGAAAATTTTCCTCCAACCTTTGGTTTAGAGCATATTTATCGTGTGTAAGATTGTTCTCACGTCTTTCTTATCACTTTATCTTGAAATTGGTTTATAAATTGGCGTAATATTTCATTGTTGAAGGGAATTCATATTTGATATTGATAGAATTTGAGCTACAATATTGTGTTTGGAGATTTATGTTCTTGTGTATGAATTTGGTTAATAACTTGAAGTCTTTGAGTTGTGATTATTGGCTATGTTCTTGTGGATCTTTTGGTGTCATTCATTGGTAGTCTTTGAGTTGCGACTTGCTATACTTGTTACCATTTGAGTCATCGTGGAAATTTGTTGAAGTCTTTGTGCTCTTGTAGATTTTCTTATTATCATCACTCACTGGTAGCATTCTAATTATTCGTGCATCTAACTAAATCAAATATTGGTCATTATTGCTCCAACTAGTGTTTTGTAGTTTGTTACATGTGGTAAACATCAAGGGAATACTATTGTAATCTTGAAAAAGGAAACATCTATTCTAAAAGAAGAGAATATGATGATGGAAACACCCCTATGGGCAGTTTTAGTGTACATAAGCATAGTTTAATTACTAGTTTATTTAGTGAGCAATAAGAAGGGGGCTTCCCATTTATGAAAGGAGAGATTAATTTCTCATCATAGTTGTGGTTGAAACTTCCATTTTTCAATTATTAAAGGAACTAAAAAATATTCACCCAACATTAAGACAATATATCTTGCACATGTCAAAGATTCATGGGGGTGCACCCAACACAAAGTAAAACACAAACAAAAAAATCCATCCAACACAACATAGAGCATGTCATTAAGCTAGCACATGAAAAAATATCGCACCACATCTATTTTTGGATAATGCAAGATTATGTTGATCCAAGGATGCCCTTACATCAATTATTCATACATATCATTGACACAAATCTCCCATGAACAAATTGACCAACAAAGTGAGATTCCAATGAAGACACATGGATAGTAGTGTGTAATTTAGTGGGGACATTATGGATCTAATTAACAGAAATTTTTAAATATGTATGCTCCTCTTGAATCAATAATTTAATCCATTGAGCTAAGTAAATTGGTTTCTAACCTCTACAATTTATGAATATTCAAAATAAAAGTATCTATACAGCTAAACTCATGGTCTACTTGAAGGCGGTGAACATGGTGTATTAAATTGTTGAGACATGAACCTTAGAAAAAGGGAGTACACTATATAGTGTGTAATTTCTCATTAAATAATATGTATAATTTTTCAACTCAAATTTGTCTAAATAGAATTCATACAAGATTTGTACATGAGGGGAAATCATTCTATTTTTCACAATAGGATAATTTCACATGAAGAAAATATACTAATATAAAAAGGGATAGAGATTGAGACCTAAGATAAAATGCATAAAAGGTCACAAATATCAAACATAACGAGATCCATGTCAAGAAAGACATCATGGAAGTGAATAACAATGATTACATGACATATATAGCTGATTTTTATTATAATTTCAACATTGTTCAATAAAAAAAAAGTGTCACTTCACATGGGCATGTGTAGAACACACTTTATTAGCCTTAAAATAGATCCCTAGCCTAGATAAATAGATCGTGTAAAACTCTCCTTAATTTTTTATGATTATAATTATTCATATTTAGATAATAATAGTGCTCAAACATTTGAGTAGCATGCATGAGAACTCAAGTAATTGTAATAAATACCACCATTGATGAATATATAAAATATTAAAAAAAAAATGAATTGAGCGAATATCTAAGAGTATGGCAGTACTTTCTTTTAAATACACATTGTTGCATTTGCATACACCAATACAATGAAATTTATTTACTCCATAAACCACCAATCAAGTTCATAATATTCTTTGTGCCCCTCAAATGAATGCTCAAGTATCAAACTTGGGTAAATATTAAAATTATGAATAGTTCATTATAGGTGTTGGTATTTGTACAATTTTTTCTAGAACCTTGTATTACACGAGAATACAAGATAAAGAAAATACTTATTGTTCCATTGTTGTGAAATGTCTAAGGGTGAATGGAACATTAGATCACCTGGAAGCTAGTAGAGTCTTGGCCTAAATATTACACATTCAAATTGTAAGCCATTACACTAAGTAAATTGGTTTTCTAACCTCCACAATCCATCATGAGTCTCACAAAAATATTATTTGTAGTGTTATAATGATTGTCTATCTAAGGTGTAAGCATGTATGATCTCATTAACCATATTAAATATTTGAGATATAATCCTAAAATGGGGAAGAGTATTAACAGTAGTGTAAAATGATGAAATGGGATCTAGGGTAAACACCTAACCTAAATCCCTCATTCCACCATAAATATTGAGGTACGTAAAAGTAACCAAGAGACACTTTTTGGTTGTTATTCTTAAGGGAGAGCCAAACAGGTTGGTCAAGGTTTTGGTCTATTTTTTTTTATGATGAGATGTGGTGATTGATTAGAAAATATAATGAACTAGGTGAATTAAGACTAAAGTGGCAAACTATTACAAAATATAGAAACACATAACAAAAAGACAAAAAAGGAAATAAAACTAGAAAGTGCAAACAAAGAATAACTTGCCACTCAAATTTGAGGTTGAGCAGATAGGATAGGTACACTAGGATCCTAGTCTAGAAGTGTTAAATTTTAGGGTTTTTGAGTGAGTACATGTTTAGTAGTGTCTACAAGTCTCTAATTGTGAAAAACTAAATATGAAGTCTAATAATGTCCAAATAGTCAATATATCTTGATTTGTTAATAAGTAGGTACATGAATGCATAACTAGGGTTTTGAAGCCTTAAGAATCCACTTCAATCAACTATATACCTATAACCTACAAGATAAACAAGGGGGAAGGTTTGTTCCATAATGTCTTGGTCAAACCCCATTTTGGTGTTTCCACTTCCACAAATGGCTATGATGATAATGGTATAAATTGTGTGCTCTTGAGGGAGTAAAGACAAACGAATAAATAATAATGATAAAGAACACAATTGGAACTTACAACTCAAATCTAGTATCCTTGTTGGAATGTTTGTCACTTTTCTCATCACATACAAGGAGAAATAGGATGATGCTTGGAGATCCTACGAGTGTTAGTATACATAATAATAATAAATGAATAAATGAAACATCTTACATTGTATGAACATGAATTTTTTGATGTATTGAAAATTGTAATTGATTGTTTTCGATGGGGAAAATTCAGAATAAAGTATGAATTAATAATAGCAACCACAAAACTACCTAAATTCAAGCCATGAAGACCCTAATCTAGCAATGATGTACAAATGACAATAGAAATCCAAATAATTGTTATCACCTAAGTACGCACCCTTGCTAAGTTGTAGAATTTAGCTTACTAGTGAAACATTGGATCTTTTCTAGGTTGTGGGTCACCTATGGTGGAAAAGAACCTCCAAAGAGGGTTGGTTCCCTTTGGTGTTCACCTATATTGACTTAACTATTACTTTTTTTCTGATGAAAACTTAGGATAGAAGGATGATATGAATTTAAATCTATCTACATGGGTGATGCACAAAATATGTTTTGTCCAGACTTCACACTTCTATTTTAACACACAACCAAACATCAACTTGGTTTTTTGTGCACGACATCAATATTTGACATATATATGTATCAATATTTCATGGAAAGTTCTATGGTTTTTCAATTTTAGAAGGAATAGAAGTGGTATTCTTCACAACTAACATATGTTTAAACTGTGACACAAGCAATGACCTACACAAATATATCCTTTTTGCTTGAAAAATAATGAAAATGAGACATTAGATTGGTGTATAGAAATCAGAAAAATGACATCAATTATCTTACATACATAATGGGAACAAAAAATTTGAAAGCCAAGATTTCTTAACTTTATTAATAGTGAGTGTTTCCTTATAGTAAAACAATTCTGAAAATGTATCTTTTCTTGAAAAATGCTTTGAAATAGAAGTATTATAGTGCTTGTTTTCAGTCTGAAAACTGAAAAATCAAAGTTTACAATACACTAAAAGGACAAAAAGAAGCTTTTACATCTTACAATACAACTCCAAGAAGTGAAATAAATAAACTAAAATGAAAGTAAGCTTTCCTTTTGTCTATCCTATGTTGGAGGAGAAGTAGGGCATACTTTATGACTGTTTAAGACCACTACTTTACTACTTTGACCAAGTTGTTGGGCCAATCCTCATTTGGGCGTTGGAAAAATATTTCATTTACTTTGATTCCTTCAAATACTTCAAGGTGGCATTGGAGAAAGATAGGTTTGGGTTAATAAAGCTTGACCTTTTGACCTTTCTCTTTAAAATGCCTCCTAAATACTCTCAACTTGTTGTCCAAGTCACCAAACTACCCCTATATCTCTTCAATTGCTCATAACCATTCATGGTGCTGCCATAACTAACATTAATTAATTCAAACTACCAATTTCAACCTCCTTTTCACAATGATAGGGCATGTGTGCAAGGACTTTGAGATGAATTAGCACTCCTTGCGGTGTAGGATAAAAATTTGAATAGGTCTTATGACTTAAACTATGACTTGTTAAAACAACCTGCCCTTGAAACTTCATGCTACGAGTTGTCATTCTTCATTGACCTAAGGATTTTCATCTTTATTTTTTAATTCAATGTGAATGTAATTTTTGTCCATGATCTTGCTCTACCACTACCCATCAATGGTTTTTCCACATGCTTATGATCCTCAAGCTCTCTCCTTAGGAAAATCCTCGTAGTTTTCTAACTTCCCTCTCATTACTATGTTCATATCATTGTAACTATATAGTATTGTCACCTTGTAGGTGCACATAATTTAAAATAAATAAATGAAAACTCAATCCATTATCCATTGTTTCCCTCTTAAAATCTGGATGCATGGCCACTGTATTTCCATTTTACTATCCTTTCATACTCCATATGATGGTTTTATGATTGTCCCTTCTCATTGTTTGAACACCCTGAATTTATCAACTTTGTCACTTGTCCTTTCATTTTCATTTTTGAAGTTTGAAATTGTCTTTCAACTTGATCTAGAGTACTTTTATGCCTTCAACATTTGGCATCTCCATGGTATTCCTTGGCTCTTTGACTCTAACTATACCATTCTTTGTTGGAGCAAACTTTGCAACAAGTATTGATAGTCACCTTCATAGGAATTGTTATATATGTCTTAACATGACTATCACTACTCATGCTTTTGACCATCCTTGAACTTTCCATTGTTCTTTGTCCTTTTTCCATTTTGAAATGTGTTATGCTCATTATATTTGGATTTAGTCATCTACTCATATGAAATTTATCCATACTCCTAATGGAATCACCTTTATCCATGCTCACTATTGCATACTTCTTTGAATCTACCCCCACATTAGGTCACTACAACATTTGACTGCCCTTGAGTTTTACGTACATGCCCCTTTGGGATTTCTTGAGAGATTATGCTTGTTATGACTTTCTATCCTTGCTACAATCCTTTTGCATCTTAATAATTGTCACTGAAACGATAGTCTTGTCATGGGTTTCTAAACTTCCAATGATGACTGTATGGTGTTGCTAAACTCCCTTTTAGATGTTTGGCTATAACTTTTCATTGTGATGACATCCATTTATTAACAATCTCTTAACACTGCCTTTCTAACACTTGACACAATAACCTTTAGGTACAATAACATTGTCATTCATAAACTTCTAGCACTATTATGGAGTCTTTATATTACAAAATACTGTCTCACAACCTCCTTATGCTTTCATGTATTGGCTCACACTTGACTATCCTTGAAATATTCTGAGCCAAATTTTTACATTTTCAAATTGCAGATTACAAACCAATGCACCCGTTAAGGTTAGCAGCTAAACCAAAACGTGCTGAAGCAACTCTAACCAGAATGTACACCAGGATCCCAATGTGGGCAAGGTGTGAGCATTGGTCAGAGGATCTAAATCAAAATGCTTATGCAAGAACTCTAACCAAGAATGGCGCTAATGATGGAGAGCATATGGTCAGAGGGTCCCTAAATCTAATGTACTAAAAGCACACTCGACACCAAGTATGTGCTACTCACTCCAATATAGAAATGAGGCGACCATATGGTGGAAATAACATAAATTACAATGCTTGAAAGAAATAACTATAATGCTGAAAGTACTCGACACCTAGAATGTGCTTTCTAACCCAGAGTGGGTAAGGAACTACCATAGGGCGGAGATAAAGAAATACAATTGCAATTACAAAATGTAAATATGAGCATTACAAAACATGATTAAGCAAGATGAAAGAACTGCTGTCAGTACTACTGTCAGCTTACAAAATGATAGAGAATTCGCTTGCCAAGAGCATAGGAATTTGAAAGATTAGCATTACATCATATAAGAACTCTACATGGCTTGATTAGAGATGCCAGTTCAATAAATCTCTCAATGATCAAATAATAATTCTGTTTTTCCACAAATCTGCACTTTTAAATTAAAAAACAGCAAACTAGGAATTCACTCATATGCTAATATCTCTCTCATTTCTCACCCAAATGATCTCAAATCTAATGCAATAGACCCTCAAAATGATGGTGCCTAACTTAGTAATAAGAAATGGCATCTAAAAATGGTTATTAATTAATGACACGGATCCCGAGGCACTCCAAAAAGTGCACCCTACAAGGAATGACGGATTTTCTTTATAAAATCATACGCTTCATATTAAAATCTGCAAATATTCATGAAGGGTCGCTTCCAACAGAGAAAACCAATGAGACAATACCCAGAACGACTCTTTGTGTATTTTATGACTTATGATTAAAAACATCAATCTGCTACAATGAATGTGCAACTCCAGAAAACCACTAATATGCATAAAACTGATTTACATATCCTCACAAAGACTAAAAATGCAGAAATCTCACAATAAAACATTCAAACTACACTATCTCACCACTAGTCGCTATCTTTCAAGCGAGAAGCAATGCCCAAGCTAGGAGGCCTTCATTCCTCGAAGCAATCCCAAAGCCAATCCGGCAGCATAACATTCCTGTAGATAAAAGATGCCCAAATGATGATCAAAGTCTTCCTTTTATAATTTCTCGTTGACTTCTCGAAACCCTAAACTCCTCTTCAAGTCAAAAACCCTAATCTCTTGCAAAGATGGCGTCCATTTCCTTCAAGCTCAATATTGACTTTTTAAATAAAATCAATACTTTAATAAATGCGTCCACTTTATAGCTTGATTTGACTTTGGGTAAAATATAAAATATAAAATAATCTTTAATGAAGGCGCCACCCTCAAAAAGACCACTTTTCAAAACAACATAAAGTCAATAGACTAGGCCAAGGGGTCAACGTTAAAATATAACATTAAAATGTGACTTTTAATTAAATAGCTCAACTTATCTCTCCAATTGGGCCACGAAGCCATAAATGAGCAAGCCAACTGATCAAACTGAAGTAGGAAGTCAACCATGCTGAACCCAACTGTAAAACTGCCAAAAATGGAATTTACTAAAAATAGTAAATTCCAGAAAATGCTCAGAATGCCGAAAAGAACATACCACTGTGAAGCTCTCTGAAAACCCAGAAAGAATCCACCATTGAATCCACCAACTCTGAGCAAAGACATCCTTAAAAATAGGAAACCCTAATTTTACCCTTCAAGTAGCCTACGGGTCTCCGGAATAGGCCAACGGTCACTGGAAAGATCATGCTCGAGAAGGGGACATTACAATCCTACATAATACAAACCACAATTCCCTTAAAGGAACTTAAAAATCTGTCACTTGCTTGTTAATATATGCACAAACTATTTATGAAGAGTCTTATGTCTTTTGTGTTATGACTCTATAAAAGCTCTATTGGATCTATCACTGTCCATTTGAGACTTAAATACCATGAACATCTCAAGTTCCAATGACTATCACCTATGCTCATTTCACAGTGACTACATTTTTTTGATTGCTCCACATCACTATTCTTGAACATTGATTATCATTTATTGACTGTGACTTCCCTTTTCCATATAGAGATCATTTTTTGTCTATTGTCACATATGCTTTTGAATCCTAGTCTAAGGTATTAGGCATTTGATGTGCCACTAGAAACTAAAATTTTTGACTCACCTCCATTAGCATCATTTCATTTTATACCTTTCCAAAGACTCCAAGTTGTCCCTTCCAAAGGTTTTGCTCATAAATTAATACTCAAGTCTGCCTCTTATGATGAAAACTCATTGTCCTTGCATTATTAGTTTTGCATCATGCCTATCTTTTGCACATTAAAGATTGTGGAGACTTATACCAGTGTCTAGAGTGTATACTCTACCATTTTTTCTTTTAAAATAAGGCACACTTACATCAAATCATACATTCATTATATGTTAAAAAATGAACCTTCACAACATTAAGAGTCTTAACCAAAGTTGAATACATAGCCCCAATCTTTTTACTTCACTATCATATTGTGTGTGTTTTCACTCAATGGCCTTGGACCCTCATAATCTTGCACATCACCCAAATCATGAATTACCTTGTGCATGTCATTAAAAATACTTACCATCTTAGTTTATGACTTATGATTAGGTCACTATGGCATGTGAGGTTTTCATACCTTTAAAACTCCTTGCTAGTACTCTTTACTAATGGATGCAATTTTTCCCTTGTTCCATTAGCTACCTATCTCCAATGTTTGCCTATGCTTCCATGCTCCTTTCCTTTTTCCCCTAATTTCTTGAAACTATAACATAATTGTTCTCCTTAATTCTGACAAAAGAAGATGCAACATACAATTTGTATTCACATGCCCCTTTCCTTTTCAAACCAATACAACCTCCTATTTATAGATTCCTATTCACAGTAGAGTTCTCTCATAACCAAAAAGAAATTATATCAACATAGGAAGTTGTCTTCACAAAACTAATGGACTTGTAACTATAACATAATTAGTTTATCTTCTTGTGAGTGAACTAGATTTTTCTACAAGGGGACACCTTGTAGAGATTTAGAATCATAAGATTTTGGAGATTATAAATCTTACAAACAAGATTAAAATCCTAGATATGAGTGGCAATAGTCTGTATGGTGAGATTGAACCTAGCATATGTTGCTATCATGATATATTGTTATTAATATCTTAACATGAATATAGTATTTGTAATGTTGAGCCTATTATGATTATTCATGCTCCAAATACCACAAATTTGCATTCCATTCCACTACACTAACAATTTTCCTCCTTCATAATCATATGCAATCCTTTCTTGCTCAAACTCTTATGGAAGTTATTCCTTTACCTAGCCCCTCAAAAGGAATACTCTTTATCTTCAAACTCATTTTCCATCCTTCACCGTATTCCTTACCCTTCCCACCACTATTGTTGATGAGGCTTAGTAGAGCTTTGCTCTCATAAATAATAGAAACTTGTGATCCATATGAACCCATATGGTCATGTTTAGAACAAGGACAATACTTGGTACAAAAGGTTGTCTAGCGGGTTGATTAGTTAGGTAACATGCAAGCATTGCAGTGAACATGAAGATCAGACACTAAATGGAAGTTCTTCCTTATCACTAGATGGGAATTCTTTTATGAGGTTCAACACTAACAATGTGGTTAGATCTACCAACCTAAAATTTTACTAGTAGCTACCCTAAATATGAGAATATGATATTATGTTTCCATGTATTCTTCACTTTATAAATCCTACATACAAGTTGCAACATACACATCAAAATGTGTTCCCAAAATAAAAGAATATTTGGCGTGGCAAACCATTTCATATCCCTAATCTCTAATATTTTTTAATAGCTACACCCAAAATTCGTAAGTATTTCCAATCTTACCACATATCAAGGGCTATAAAATACCATTGTGCTTTATTTGGAATCTCCCCACGTTTCATGATATATATATATATTCCCTCCTAAATTTACCATTCTACCTATCTACCTATATATGACTTTGAGAAAACATATAATCCAATACATAGGAGGTTGAGAGTTATTTAGTGTACCTATTAAGATGAAGAGACAATCATAAAATATCTACAATGTGGCGAAGTTGATGGATCCTTTAAAACTCCCAATCTCCATGTGTTATGACGAGTCTTTCCAATGATCCTTTAAGTTTGGCATTGAAATGAATTGTGTTGTTTGTACTCCTAAATGATGAAAGGGCCACTCCACATGGCATAAAAATTCATGTGTTTCCTAGGCTTGCTCTTAAGTTCATCCCACTTGAGCACTACATCTCCTTCCTAGAACACACTTAGTGTTGCCTTCTTTTCAAAAGACTTCTTCACTTGACCTTGGTGGAATTTCATAGTTTTCATGGCCTTGTCTATTGCTTCTTCAATCTCCAATAGTTGTGCATATATAACTACCACGAGGTCATCTTCTTCAAGCATCTCAAGATGATTGACCATGTCAAGCACTGGGAGTTCAAAGGACAAAGGTAGCCTTGCTTCCTTCCCATAGACCAACACATATGGTGAGTTACCTATTGCCCTTTTTGGAATTATCCTATCTACCCAAAGGGAAGATTTTAACTTTGTGTGCCATGTTATTTGGTGGTATTCCATTATTCTCTTAATGATCTTGATCAAATTCTTGTTAGTGGACTCAAAAAACCATTTCCTTGAGAGTAATAATTTGATGAAGTACTCAAGAATATACCTTGTTTTGCAACTGAAACAACAAAAAATAGGTTGGGTTTTGAGAGAGGGGTTCACCAAAATGATAATAGATAGACCTATTTCTCACTATTTCATTAGGAAATGAGATCCACACAAAGAATTGACTTACAACCTTTAGACCTAAGCCAACTTAATGAGGGAATCTATTGATTTCCTTATGCTTGAGGATGGGGGCTTCAACCTAAACAACACTTTTGGGAGAAAAACTAAAAATAGAAAATCTACTCAATTATGCACATTCAAACTTGAAACAACAATTTAAAGGTCAATACTAATAGAAACAAAAAAAATTATACAAATCTCATAAGGGAAGAATACAATGCACCAGTCACCAAAAGGTAGTTTTGGGGGGTTGTATGGGACTCATTCGCCCATGGGTGAATGGGTCTCTTCTTAGGATTTAAAAAAAAAAATTGGGAGCCTCTGATGTCAATTTGTAGCTTCCATTTGATCTGGGTTGTAGTGTCGAAAAGTCAGAAATCATATTTGTAGGTGTGTTTTTATGCCTTGACAACAACTTTGACAACTTTTATAATCTTGCTCTTCAAAATATCTTCAATCCTTCTTCAACCTAAAATCTACAACACAAACACAAGAGGGAAAAATTATTTATTTTGGTGAATGGGGGTTTTCCTTAGGCAAACCTATTTGGGTAATTAAACCTTGAGTTGAAATAATGAAATGTGAAAGGAATGACAAATGAACAAGCTATGTTGTAACTCACCAAACCCTTGAATAAACCTTTGGAAATTTGTAATTCTTATCTTGATCTTGCATGAAATGGCTTCAATGGATGTGGATCTTGATGCTTGAATTGATGCTTTGAATTATTGACTAGATCTTTGAAACCTACATCACAATGTTAGCTCCAAAAACATGCATGATGCAAGAAGACTTTGACATGATGATTGAGATCTTGAATGTTGCAATAAATGCTTGAGAAATTTTCTCTTGAATGTCTTTATAATAGTATTTGCTAATATGAAAGTTCACCTCTAGCTAGATAATAATTGCTTAGACTTGATTTGATAAAATAACCTTGTATTATAGGTATGTATCCTTAATTTATCAAAAATTAAGCATTACAATCCAACATCAAAATTTGAATTTAGAGACATTAAAATATCGCCAAAAACAATTTAAATTCAAGTTCAAAGGCCTAGAGTGAACCCATTTTCCCATGGGTGAATGGGTCCCAAGTCCCTAAATTCCTAAAACACACATTGCTCAAGGTAAAGTGTTATGTGTTGGCATTAATTATTACCAAGTTTTCCCTTCAAAAAATGTAATTTATTAGGCTTGTAGATGAAAAATAGGGCTTATTAAGGCATAATTAAGTCCAATTTTAAATGAGGGGTCCAAACAAAGTGTGAAAATGTAAAGGAGTACATTTTTCTACACTGCAGCATCCCACTCACTAATTCTTGTACCAGTGAAAGCCAAACAATTGTCAAAAATAATGAAGTTAGGAACCCCAAACATTGTTACCAACTCCTCATAAAAGTTCAAAAAAATACTTTCATTTGCTTCTTTGAGGGTTTTAGCCTTTCTCCACCTTGTGAAATAATCAATGGCAGTCAAAATACACTTGTGGAAAACACTAGATGGAGGATGTATGGCACCAATGAAGTCAATACCCCACTTCATGAAGGGTTGTTCAACCTATATGGGCCTCAAAGGAAGAGCTAGTAACCTTTATTTTTCTGCAAAAATTGCACATTTGACACATTTCCTTGCCCATGCATGGGCATCCTTGAAGAGGATTGGCCAATAGTACCCAACCCTCATAATCTTCCAAGCTATTGTCCTTGGAGAAAAATGACCACCAGTTGTTTCATCATGAAATTAATGGAGTACCTTGTCAACTTGGTAAGTATCTATGCATCTTAATAAGACTCCATTGTGATCCTTCCTAAAAATCACATCATTGACAAGTACAAATGGAACAAATCTAAAATACCTTATTTTTTACTTGTCCAAGCCATGTGGACACTCACCAGTTTGAAGATAATGTACCATTTCATGTGTCCAACTAGTACCCAATGATGGTGTAGTAGTTTGTGGCTCATTATTTTTCATGAGGGCAACTTCTTCTTGAGTTTTTTCATTATTTTCTAACCCAACAACTATTTGTTCACACAGTCCCATACCTCTTACCAGCTTTGTGACTTTTATTTCCACATCATATTCCATCACTTTGGTGATCCACCCAACCATTTTATCACTCAAATATTTACTCAACAAAAACTCTTTAACACTTGAGTGAGAAACCATCAATTGAATCTTGTTATTGGAAACCAAATGACGAAATTTTTTCAAACTTCTAATCACAACAAGCACTTGCTTCTCAAAAAAACAATACCTTTGCTCATAACCTTCTAGGCTTTGACTAAAAAATGTTATTGGCTACTCAAAACCATCTTCATTTTGTTGTACCAATATAGTAGAGATGCTATCTATGCTATCAAAATCATAAAAGATGAAATATTTGGTGAAGTTAGGATTTACCAATGTAGGTGTTGTTGTTAATGCTTCTTTAATAGCCTCAAAACTGATTTTTTCCTTCTCTTGTCCAATTAAAACTTACTGTAATGGAGTGAATTTTCACCCCTTGAAAATTCCCCATTTACACCCCCTTACCTTAGAAAAATCAAGCTTGACAATGCATCCACTTTCCACCCACTTGGCAGTTGTTTGTAGTGTCAATGAGGGAATTTTTGTTAGGGATGCTAGTGCAGCGTATGGACATTTGCACGATGCACTGTCGTCTTGATAGGATTTCTACCTCTAGAATCTACAACTCGGTGTTACACTTCTCCATTGGCGATGAAGTGTAACGCCCCTGCACCCTTGACTAGCCTCGAACTGCTCTTTTGGGATTTTATTCATCCTAAAAACATCTTCTCCATTCATTCGATCTTCTTCACATATTCTTCAATCTTCTTGAACTTCACTCAATCACACTTGCTGCTACACACTTCATTTTCATAGCATTCTCCATTATTTAAGATCCAATCTAACACTCTACTAGCTTATCTCCTCACATTGTTGTGGCAACATTCGCATCTTCAAGCTTGTGAGCTCACATCTCCCTTCACGTGTTCGAGGGCATCTTGTTGGGGAGTTGATATCCATTTTACTTAGCATCGTTATTTTGTTTATGTAGAATATTTTTGTTAGCATTGATTGGTATTCTTCCTTTCAGTGCTTTCCTTTATCATATTTTTTCTATTGTGGTTATCTTGATTGTCTGTGGAGGTGGGAAGACCGAAACGGGGGTTTGATTACAGCAAGCCCTAAAACAGCCCCAACATTTTTCCCCATTTTATTGTGTGTAGGTGTTTGCATTCGTGTGGAGCTTATGGGAAGTTGGACCAACCATAAGTTTAGTTTCTACCACCTTTACTTTCATCAACTTCCATCTTCTTAAGTTAAAGTATTATTCTTGTCATTTTAGTATTTTAGCTCTTTATGTTTTTTGTCATTGCATAAAACCATATTTATCAGATTGATTAGTTAATTCCTTGTTAATATTAATTTTGTTTCATACTCTTTGTCCCTATGAATTCCAGTGTCTAACTAGGATGCCAACACCCTGCACTATCGGCTTTCTTTCATGTTGGAGTCCTTTGGGAGAGAGTCGCTTAGGTTATAGTCTTGACTCGAGAATTTTCTCACCTAGTTTCCTAAACTCTCGATTCAATAAGAGGACAATGATAGATTTGTTGTCCTTCCTTTTTTCCCTCAAACATTAAGCTTACCTTAAACAATCCTTAGTGTGAGGTAGATTAGGGCAGTTGATTGTTCTAAACCCTCTCGTTACTTGGGTTCCTATGTAATCTGTCTCCCTCTACACTCATATTCTTCTTCAACATTACAATCAGAGGCCTCAAAATATTGGCTACATCAAGTATAAAACTCCTCAAAAAATTGATCCTACCAAGGAAACTTTACAGTACCTTTTTATGTTCATCAGTATTTTTTTAAAAATAGTTATGTCATCAAGATAAATTAGCACCAATTAGCAAATTAACCCTTGGAAAGCCATGTCCATTTCCCTTCGAAAATTTTTACCAGCATTGGACAAACCAAAAGGAATTCTCTTGTATTCCATTGTTCCCACTTTGTGGTGATTTTTTTCTTATACTTATACCCAAAATAGCCATCAAGTAGATAAAACATCATTGAACCTGCAATAACTTGTAGAATTTGTTCCATAGAGGGCAGTGGGTAATGGTCTTTGAGTGAGGCCCTATTCAAGTATTTGAAGTCAACACAAAGTCTAATCTCCCCACTTTTCTTCCTAATAGGAACAAGGTTGGAAACCCATGAGGTGTGTTTGATTGGGAAAATGATACTACCCTTAATCAACTTATTCAAATTTTTTTTCATGAGTGGCTCAAGCTTGGGGTTCAAAGGCCTTTGTATTTTCCTTACTGGTTTTTCTTGAAGCTCAAGCTCAATGGTATGTTGGGAAATATTTGGGTCAAAACCTTTCAAATAAAAATATTCCCAAGAAAAAATATCATGGAACTCTTGACAAAGTAAAACAAAAGCTTCTCTATCCTCTTGAGAATAATTCTTACCAATCTTAAGAAGCTTACCTTTGAAAATTTCTACTTCTTCGTAGTGCTCTTGCTTGATATGCATGCTGGTTTTTCCCTTTTTAAGCTGATCATATAAACTAAAAATGGACTCTAAGGTGACCAAACCCTTTGGTAACTTTTTTTTAGTTGTATAATCTAGTCACCATATTGTTGTTGTAATTTTCCTTTATTTTCAGTTGAAAACTTAGCTTCCACAAGAAAAAAATTGAGCACTTGTCCATCACTTTCAAAGACTTTCCAATGGACATTATTGTCAAGAATAAATAGTCTTAATGCCACCTTAACATATTGTTTTACCTTATACTTTTTAATATCATTTGGAATATCAAATTTGTCACCTATGACAGCCAACCTATCAACATGCATGTTCTAATTTCTAGGTAAGGACATCAGATTAAAAGCATCAAATTCTTCTATCATATCCCATAACCTATGCTTATAGGACTTAAGAAAGTCATGTTTGGTCACATGCAAGCCTCTTACTTGGTTTACAATTATCTCACTATCACCAAACATTTGTAGGAAGCTTATTTTCCTCTTCCTTGCCCACTCCAAACCTTGTATAGGACCTTCATACTTAGTTGTATTATTAGTACAGCTAAAAGAAAAAAGAAATTTGAATAATACTTTTCACCTTATGGAGATACAAGTATAGCACCCCCACTAGCTCCATGTTTATTTCTTGAACCATCAAAAAACATCTTCCAAACTTCATTTTGTTGTTCATGTTACTTTTCATTTTTCTTTTCAAGGTGAGGAATGATAGAATCTTGCTTATGAATCATGTAAACACCTAGGTCTACCTCTTCAAGATTTCTGTTTGGATCAAGTTCAATGTTTTCAGCTGCCCATTCATCCAATAAAATGTTTGGAATACTCTTAGTTTGGGTGCTTGCCTCTTGGATATTAGTACGCTCATCATCATCAAAAATAGCATAGTTAGCATTGGAAACACAAGGTACATATGGCTCTATGTGATATTTTTCTATTGACTCATATTTAATAGTCACTTTGGTTCCATATCTTGTCCTAAACAACATTTGTGACCAATTTGAAGATAGATAGCCACCTATTTTAGCATTGAAATCCCTTGAAAGACAAAAAGCAAAGTAAGGTGGCTAGTCAATCACATAAGCATCCTACAGAATGAAAAAATTGGGACATGCATGCAAGGTAAGATTCAAATTCTTAATAACTCCTACAGTATTTATGGTTGTCCCATCAAGTTGAACTACCCCTTTTGCAAGATATTGATATCCCAAACCCAACCTATCTACAATTATATTAGGCATGACAAAACTACTAGCCCCTGAATCGATCATGTAATTATGAACAAGGTTATATCCTATGAGCAATGACACCTAGAAAGGTGACATCTTGAATTCTTTGTTTGGTTGTCCATTATTGTTTTGGGGTGTATTGGTAAGTACAACCTTGTCTTGATTAGTAGGATGTTCATTTGACACACTCAAATTTGATAAGGCAACTTGCAACAAATCCCTTTGTCCTGGGATAGAAAAAGAGTCCCACATAGACATACTAACATTTGATTTCTTCATATTCTCAAGAATGTTAAAAGGATCAATGTTTTAGAATCACATTTTATTCATTTGGGTTCATGTTAAAAACAAATTGGATTCTTTTCTATCATGCTAAACCTAATCAAATTATAGTATCATATTTTTTTGAGATGTTTCTCTATGTCTCCAAGTTTATTTAGCATTGCACGCCTCTTTTCATGGATTCAAGGTCTTCATCAAACTACTAATTCTTCCTAGTGGGTCCACATGTGTGGATCTACAACCTAAGAATGAGGATGATATATGGTAAATGTAAAACTTTATTTTAATTATCATAAAATGATATTTTATCCTCCAAATAGTTGATTGCATTAAATTTTTTACTCAATGAAACATATATTCCTACATTTGGATCCCTCTCCTTTAATCATATGTAGTTACAGTAAGTACAAGGCTCTTAATCCTATTATTTTATCATTTTATACTTTATATTTTGTAATTTTTTCTAAGTATGGGTGAGGGTTTCTAATTTTTCTATATATTCCTATATGTGTTTTTTATTTCTTAATACATGGCATTAATAATGGATTCATAATTTCTCTTATTTTTATTACTTTATGAGTTACATGAGGTAGATCATAAGAAAGGGTTATGATCTTTTTTATAGGGACAATGGAGTTCAAGGTCTTAATGCATCAAGGAATTGTGTAATTTAGGATTACACCAAAGTTCATCACACATAATTAACATGTCTACCATCACCGTTGGTAGTCATGAATTCACATAAAAGACCTTAACTTGTCTATATTGTCATATTTCCTTGATACCACATCTTATTATGATTATTATGAAATTTACTAGCTACTTTAAGAATCCATAATTCCATATATGATGGTTATTAGTGTGTTCCCATATAAGGACAAGGAATGAAGAAGTACTAATGATGTTGGTTGGATCTCACCATAGAGGGTTATATATGCTCTAAAACCTAGGACTATCCCACACTTGATGATTTATATGGAAAAATAATGATAAGACAAGGTTTTGACTTCATAGGAAATCCATCAATCCATTTCCATTATCGGATCTCTCTATGAATGCTCTAAACCCTAAATAAGTCATCTCTTGAAGAAGTCTCTCATGGTCATGAAAACATAGATGTCATCACAAAAGACTAAGGAAACTACCAACCTTACCATTTTCATCCAACAAAAGACTATCATGCCACATTTGACTAGAATATACCTTCGTGTGTCCATTATAATACTCATTTATCACTAAAACATTGATTTAGAAACACGACAAGCTAGTGGAAATAAATATCAAACATTCATGATGAGACCCCACCAAGAATATTTTCCATTACATGCATTATGGGGTTGAATTTAATGTGACAACATGTTAGAGTTGGTAGGTGAGTGCTAGAGGAGGCTCCCATTTGTTCCTTTGGTCTCCTGATCCTTCCACACTATATTAGTTTGAGGAAAACTATTAAGATCCCTAAGAGAAAATGTTGCCAATCTATAACGAAGTAGTTCTTAGGGTTTGTGGAACCTGCAAATGTTGCATCTAAACCTACAATTAGATTTGAGTTTCCTCTAGAACATCCTCTCTCAATTTATATGAACTCAACACCATTTGTTTATGTTAAGAATGATGTATTCTTGCAAAAAGTAGTAGTTGAGAGTAGTGTAAACGTGTCAATAGGCATATTTTTTGTTCTACACATTGTGGGGCCAAATCAAATATATCATGTATGGGAAGGTGGGTGAGTACTAGGGGAGTCCCCCATTTTTTCCTTCAGTATCCTAGTCCTTCTAGGCTACATTATTCTAGGGTAGTCTCTTAAGAGCCCTAAGAACAAAAAACTACCAATCTATTATGGAGTACTTCTCAAAGTTCATGGCATGTACAATTTTTTTTAGACCTACAATTATATATGGGGTCCCTCCATAATAACCTCTCTATTTTCATCATATCAACACTATTTGACCAATACCAAGAATGAATACATTCTTGCAAAAAGCATCACTTAAGAGCAATGTAAAGTTGCCAAGAGGCATATTTTATATTCTATGCATTGTGGGCACAAACCAACTACGCCAACATTTATGGGTGGAATGTTGAATGCTAGGGGAGGTTTTATTTTATTCTCATAGTCTCCTCATCCTTTTAGGCTACATTATTTTGGGGTAGCCTCTTAAGAGCATTGAAAGCGAAAAATTGCCAATCTCTAATCGAGCAATTTTTAAAGTTCATGGCACCTTTGGATGTTCTATCTAAACCTATAGGTGGATATGGTGTCCCTCCATAATAACCTCTCATTTTTTCATCTTGACATCATTTGATCATATGAATATGAATGAATTCTTGTAAAAAGCATCATTTGAAAGTAGTTTAAGTGTGCCAAAAAGAATATTTTACATTTTATGCATGCTTGTAGGGCTAAACCAACTATGTCAATATGTTGGGGTGGGTGGGTGAATGCTAGGGGATTCCCAAATTAATTCCTTGGGTCTCTTAATGCTTCCAAGATACATTATTCTTGAGAAATCTCTTTAAAATCCATGAGAGAATAAAATTACCAATCTATGAAGTAGTTCTTAGTGTGTGTGGCACCTATGAATGCTTTTCTAGACCTAAATATGGATATGGGGTCTCTCCTCAATAACCTCTCTCAATTTTTTTCATATTGAAACCATTTGAATATTCCAAGAATGAATGCATTCTTACAAAAACATCATTTAAGAGCAATATAAATGTGCCAACAAGCATATTTTGTGTTTTGTGCATCATAGGGCTGAATTGACTATGTCAACACATTGGGGTGGGAATTTTAATACTAGGGAGGCCCCATTATTTTGAGGTAACCTCTTACAAGCTTTGAGAATGAAAAAAATACCAATCTATGACAAATTAGTTCTCAAAGTTTGTTTCACCTATGAATGTTTTGTCTAGACCCATAGGTGAATATGGGGTCCCTCCATAATAAACTCTCTTGTTTTTCATAATCTTAATAATACATTTGACCAAGCAAAAAATGAATACATTCTTGGTAAAAATATCATTTCAAAGCAATGTAAACATGCTAGCAAGCATATTTTGTGTTTCATGAGTCATGGGGCTAAACTAACTATGCCAACACATCAAGGTGGATATCTGAATTCTAGGGGAGGCCTTGATTTGTTCCTTGATTTTTCTAATCCTTCCATACTACATTACTTCGGGGTAATCTCTTAAGATTCCTAAGAGAAAAAATTCCAATCTATGATGGAGTAGTTCTTGGAGTTTATGGCACCTACAAATATTCTATTTGGACCTACAAGTGGATATGGAGTCTCTCTACAATACCATATCTCAATTTTGGTCAACTCCAAACCATTTGATCATGTAAAAAGACAAATGCATTCTCATAAAAATATCATTTGAGATCAGTGTAAATGTGCCAACAAGCATATTTTACAATATGTGCATGGGGTAGAACTGACTACTCCAACATGTCATGATGGGCGGTTTAATTCTAATTGAAGCATCGATTCATTCACTACGTATCATGATCCTTCTAAGTGATGAAGAAAAAAACCACACTCTCAACCAACTCAACAAAACCACATTACGCAATAGGACCAAATAAGGTATTCAAGCATTTATAAATGCAATGGTGAGAAATATTCTGGCCGAGCTGTGCGGTTGGGAATCGTGCGGGCGAGTGCAGGTTGAGGGGAGTTTTACTGATTTGATGAGAGCTCTTAAGAGGGTGCTCGCCGCTGGCGTGGGGTGGGGTTGGTGCTGGCATCGGGGTTAGATCAATCGAGGAATTTGCTGAGTGTCGAGGTTGGTTAGTCGATCTTGGGGTTGGCTCAGTCTTGGCGTTGGGTTGGTTCTAATGCAGCGGGAGTTGGATTTGATCGGCGTGGGGCTTTAATGCGGCAGGGGTTGGCTCTAGTGCTGGCGTCGGAGCTGGATCTGGTAAGGGTATCAAGGGTGTTGGCTCTTCTGTGCGGGCACCTAAATCATATATGAATTTTAAGCAGAGTTTTGATGGTTTCATCCCTGTGAAAAACCCTATCACAGTGAAGATTAAGGATGAGGTAGCAGAAGAAATAAATGATAGTGAAGCTGAGCTTTCTGCTCTTGGGGTGATCTATCGGTTTAGGGGCTTTTGGCCAAGCCTTCCTCAGCTGCACTCTTGGATCACCAATAAATGGGAGCCCATCCTCACTGGTAAAGTTCAAATCTTCCCTATGGCTAAAGGTTTTTTTGTTGCTAAGTTCGAAAACACTTTAGATAGAGACAAAATCTTGTATGAAAATTTCTTTAGCTGGGAGGACAAATACCATCTGATGGTTAAATCTTGGCACCCGAACTTTAACCCAGCTGCTGAAACCTTTAATAAATTCCCGATTTGGGTCCGGTTGCCTAATCTCCCTCTTCACCTTTGGAGTGATTCTCTCTTGGAGGAGGTTGGGGATGCCCTAGGTGATTTTTTAAAGGTGGACAACGAATTTTATAATCTTTATCACTCTACCTTTGCCCGAATACTTGTTGAAATTGATGTCTCAAAAGGACTGCCTGCTGAGGTTCTCTTAAAATCTTCTAGAGGGTCTTGGATCCAATCGTTGGATTACGAGGGGGTCCCTTTCCGCTGTAGAAGATGTTTCAAAACAGGACATGCTGCTGCTCAATGTGGATTTGAGAAGAAGTCTAAGACAACTACTTGGTGGAATGGCGCTTCACAACAACATTACACGGTGGAGAAGAAGTCTGGTCCGCTTCGGAGCTTCTCTGAGGTGGTGGCTTCTGATTCACATGCTGCTGAAGCTTCTGACTCACAGGCTGCTGGGGTTTTTGATTCACTTGCTGCTGGGGCTTTTGATTCACAGGATGCTGGGGTTTCGTCTGCTGGGGTTTCTCCTTCCTCCGCTGGGGAAGCTACCATAATAAATCATATTGAGAATACTACTAGACCGGTTTCTGTCTCTACTGATGGTGCTGTGTGTCCCACCTCTGATTGCTCTCCGGTTATTTCCACACCTTTTCAGGCGAACTCTGTTGTTACCTCCCGGGCTGCGGATTTTCATCCTCAGGAAATTAATGGGCTGGCTTGGCAGGCTAAGGCAGCACAAGTTGAAGAAGGCTGGACTACTGTTATTGGAAAAAAATCTAAACCCTCTGGGCCTTCTTTCGATATGAATCTTCGCTCCAACAAACGAAACTCTAATTGTAAAACTTAATGGCGTTTGCTTGTGAGCTGGTTTTTTGTTGACTGCAGGCTGTCTTTTCTGCAGTCTGGCTCTGGCTTGTTTAAGTTGTTTGGCTTTTGGTTGTATGGGTTCCGGATCCCATCAAAATCTGTTTTTTCCAATTTCAAAAACAAAACCACATTACACAAACTTTAAAAAAAATCATTCACTCAATTTTAACAATTACTTGTGTCAAATTAACAACCGATTTACAATTGCTTCAACCTAAACTCTCAATTGCAAATAAACCAGTAACTTTATTTAATCAAGACTTCATGAAAATACATTACAAAAACCAGGCAGCTCCATTTTCCTTCTCCGGTCTTCTAACTCTTCACATTCCCTTGAACACCCACACAAACTCATCCTCTGATTTTCCTCTACACATACACTTCACGCCTCCCACTCTTTGTTCCACATTTGTATCTTCATTTGAATCTCAATAACCCCTTCTAGAATCAGGTTTCACACTTCACCTGTCAAACTCTCCATCCTCTCTTCCATGTTCGCGAATCTTCTATTTTGTTGCATTCCAAACTCATACATTTGGATATCTCCACACATCCTTTTGCAAATATCATTACCTTCTTTATACTTAGCGTTGGTTTCTTCTTCGAACTTCAATTTGTATTCATATGAATCAATGAAAATTCACCTTTGTTTGTCGTGTCAAAACTAGAACAACAGACTTCCTATTATGATATGTATAATGTCACGGCCTCCTCCTTCAAACCACGTTGCCACCACTAAAGAAAATTGGCACTATTTCATTGCTCATTCGAACTCCACCAATGGTAATCACATCTGCCTTCTATTGCATATACAAAAATAAAAGATAATGCCAATTAGCAGGCTCAACGCCTTCAATTCTATACTTCTCATTCCCTATATTTACAAACTATATGCCTGGTTATTTTTTCCTATGACATCTGCCAGTCCCTTCATGGAAGTACCATCTCCATGGTGCGTACATAAGAGGGGTTTCTCTACATATTCTACTCTCTACAGCCCCGTATCTTCTTCCACCTACACCCTCCTCCCCTCTTCTCCTTAAATTCCAAGCGCTACTTTTCTCCATTTGTATGATACCGTTTATATCTCAAAAGAAAGCCATTCAACAAGACATGATTTGCGACCTTTGATCTCCCTTAATGTGTTCCAATTTTATGCAAATGTTTGATCAGCCACTTTCACTTGATAGACGTTGGAATATAAAAGGTTGCCCCCAAAGAGAACTTTGAAATAATTATACCTTTTACAAATATTAAATATTTTTGGACAAAAAGAGCAATTGTATCCAAAAGAACCCCACAGAGTGCTCACGTTACTAACTCATAGTTGAGAGAGTATTAAACTTACTTATGCAGTTGCGACAGACTAATGGAATCAGACATTTGAATTGGAAACTCTTTTTCTATCAAAACCAAAATGAAGTCTTAAGTCTGCCTGAAAAAGAATTTCATGAAATCTCACCGAACTCTGAAACATTTTTTTTTTTTGCTGATGTTGATCACTCGTGAACCTGGATGCTCCTGCATCAAACACGCCAAGTAAGAATTTTGTGAGCATGGGCTCACAAAGGTGGAGTTAGGTGATAGAACCACCCTTCAAGACTACAACAATCTCTAGTGAACTCCATTGCTGACAGTCCGACCTCCTCCACCAAATTATTCATTCTTTTCATTCCATTCCCTTCTCTGGCATGCCTTCACTGTCAACTCTGCTCTTGCAACCTCCATGTCGTAATCGTACCTCGATTCTCACAAAGATTCCACTTTATTTGTTATAATCTGTCATCACACAACCATTTCCTATGTGCTTTCCACTCTCAACCATTCGAGACTCCGCTCACCTACAACAATGCTTTTGAGCTTCTCACTTGCACTTCCAAATCTAGGCTTTTCAGCCCTCAACTGTTAGGGCTCTCTACATCTACAATGGTACTTTTGAACTTCACTCGCGCTTCTACTATCAACAGGTTCCATCACAAGCTACCTCACTTTCAGCAATCTGCTTGTGCCCCGAAACCTCTACTCACTTCCCTCTTCACCCACAGGTCTTGGTGCAAACCACCTCTATCTCAATACTCTATCTGCATGCTCAGAACTGCCTACTTTGATACCACTTGATGAAGAAGAAAAAAACCACACTCTCAACCAACTCAACAAAACCAAATTACTCAAACTCAGAAAAATGATTTACTCAAATTTGACAATTACTTGTGTCAAATTAACAACCAATTTACAATTGCTTCAACCTAAACTCTCAATTGCAAATAAACCAATAACTTTATTTAATCAAGACTTCATGAAAATACATTACAAAAACCAGGCAACTCCATTTGCCTTCTTCGGTCTTCTGAGTCTTCACATTCCCTTGCTCACCCACACAAACTCATCCTTTGATTTTCCTCTGCAATACACTTCACACCTCCCACTCTTTGCTCCACATTTGTATCTGCATTTGAATCTCAGTAACCCCTTCCAAAATTGGGTTCCACACTTCACCTATCAAACTCTCCATCCTCTCTTCCACGTTCACAAGTCTTCTATTTTGCTACATTCCAAACTCAAACATTTAGATATCTCTACACTGCCTCATTAGGGGAAATTTACATAAAAAATGGGCCTCCTAAGGATGACATCATTGGCTTTTTAAGTTATCGAAAATCAACTAAAAGATGACATCAACCTGTACGGTGACATCATCCAAAATAAAAAAAATAAAAAATTATTTTATAAAATAAAACTTTTAAAAATCTTATGAATTAACTCATGATGGTTAATTTAACTCTACATATCCTATTATATCTCATTCATCTTTCTAAATATTAAATAGTCTTTTTGTTTTTTAGATTTATATGCTTAAGTTCTATTAAGTTCTATTATAGAAATTTTAATATTTTCAAAAAAAAAAAATTATTCTTTAAGAGAAAATAAAAACATTTTAAAAAAAAAATTAAAAAATCATAAAAATCATTTATGAAGTGCTGTAAAATTAAAAATTCCTTTAATTATTTTTAATAATTTCAAATATTCTAATAAAAATTATCTTTAATTATTTTTAATAATTTCAAATATTCTAATATTTAAATGTTTAGCATCTAAATATTCTATATATTTTATAAGGTGCACTCACTTTATGTGATGCACTCCTCCTTTTAAGGGGGAGTGCTCACATTTAGTGGCCCCTTATTTTTATTTTTTTTTTTAAATATATTTTTTTAAAATATATTTTTTTTATTTTTAAATATATTTTAAACTTTTAAATATATTTTTATTTTTATTTTTGAAAGAAAGGCATTTAAAATATTACTTTCATTTTTGTTAATTTTCATTATCTTTTACTTTGCCACTTTTTAAATAATTTAAAAAAATAAATAATCAAGAAAAGAAAGTGAACTTGACTTTTTAAATAAATTATAATAGAAATATAAGTTACCAAACTTGAGAGTTTTTAAATAAAAATTAAATAATGAAGAAATTGAACTTGAGTTTTTTAATAAATTATAATAGAAATATATGTTACCACTTTTAAAAAATCATGGACTTCAGTTTTTTAAGGAATTATAATAGGAACGTGTGTCCCCACTTAACTAATGTAGTTAAGTAATTTATATTTTTTATATTTAAATAATTTGTATTATATGAGATAATTTTTTCTTTTTTAGAGTCCCTTAGGAGGCCCATTTTTTATGTAAATTTCTCCTAATGTTTGCAAATATCATTACCTTCTTTATACTTAGCATTGGTTTCTTCTTCAAACTTCAATTTGTATTCATACAACTCAATGCAAATTCACCTATGTTTGTCGTGTCAAAACTAGAACAATAGATTTCCTATTGTGATGTGTATAATGTCACGATCTCCTCCTTCAAACCACATTGCCACCACTAAAGAAAAATGGCACCATTTCATTGCTCATTCGAACTCCACCGTTGGTAATCACATATGCCTTCTATTGCATATACAAAAATAAAAGATAATGCCAATTAGTAGGCTCAATGCCTTCAATTCTATATTTCTCATTTGCTACACTTGCAAACTATATGCCTGGTTATTTTTTCATATGACATCTTCCAGTCCCTTCATGGAAGTACCATCTCCATGGTGCATACATAAGAGGGGTTTCTCTGCATATTCTACTCTTTGTAGCCCCCATCTTCTTCCACTCGCGCCCTCCTCCCCTCTTCTCCTTAAATTTCAGGTGCTACTTTTCTCCATTTGTTTGATATCGTCTATATCTCAAAAGAAAGCCATTCAACGAGACATGATTCGCGACCTTTGATCTCCCTTAATGTGTTCCAATTTGATGCAAATGTTTGATCGACCACTTTCACTTGATGGACGTTGGAATATAAAAGGTTGCCACCAGAGAGAACTTTGAATTAATTATACCTTTTACAAATATTAAATAATTTTGGGAAAAAAGAGCAATTGTATTCGAAAGAACCCCACTGAGTGCTCACATTATTAACTCATAGCTGAGAGAGTATTAAACTTACTTACGTAGTTGCGACAGACTAATGGAATCAGACATTTGAATCAGAAACTCTTTTGCTATCAAAACCAAAATGAAGTCTTCAGTCTGCCTGAAAAATAATTTCATGAAATCTCACCGAACTTTGAAACAATTTTTTTTTTTTTTTGTAATGTCGATCGCTCGTGAACCCAGATGCTCCTGCATCTCCAAGATACATTAGTCTGAGGTAATCTCTTAAGAGCCTTGAGTGAAAAAATTGTCAATCTATGATGGAATAGTTATTAGAGTTTGTGGAACCTATGAATGTTTCATCTACACCTACATGTGGATGTTGGGCCCCTTTAGAGTACCCTATATCACATTTGGTCAACTCTATACCATTTTACCATGAAAACTGTTAGAAAATTAACTGCTCCTAATGCCTCCTGCTCTCACGTCAAACCCCCAGTTGCTTCACGTACCCGTCAGGATCTCCCATCTTCAACAATAGTTTTTGGAATCTTCATCCCTACAACTCCTAAAAGCTCCAGAATTAAACATGGTAGGAATTTTTGAATTCCAAATTAATGGTGGTAAGTAATTTCAAATTTTTGAGAGGGAATGTTGAAGAGACAAAAGGAATTGAAGGTAGTTAATTATGTCAAGTTGGAAGAAGAGTACAATAGTTTGAATAGGAATGTTTTATTTTTTTCTCTGTGTGATTCTGAGAAGTTTCTAAACAACAACAACTATTTGTTATTTGTATGTGAGCAGTGATTGCTCCTGAAAGAGCTCTGTGTAGCTCCTGACAGTGAGCTCCTAGTAGCTCCTAAAAGTTGTTTGTTTGTGTGAGTAGCTCATGAAAGCTCCCAACAGCTAGTAATCTATAGCTTAGAGTTTATTTTATGAGTTTTATGTTTATTATTTTATGTATTTGCATTTCCAGCATATTGAATACAAAAGAAATTTGCATGTCTCCTTGTGCTTTTGTATTTTGTTTGTGTATTCCCAGCTGATTAGGAATTATTTTGACAACAACAATGAACACATTCTTAAAAAATGCATCATTTGAGAGTAGTGTAAAGGTATCAATATGCATTTTTTTCTTCTACACCTCATGGGACTAAATTGACTATGCCAAAACCTTGGGTGGTTGGATGAATGCTACTAGAGGCCTCAATTCATTCATTGTGTCTCACAATCCTTCCAAACTACATTACATCAAGGAAAACTCTTAAGATCGCAAAGAGAAAAAACTTGCCAAACTTATGCCTACATGTTCTCTTAATTTGTGGCACCTCTAAATGTTTTATTTGCACCTAGAGATAGATATTAGGTCCCTCTATATTTCCCTATCTCATTTTTTTCTCAACTAGATTAGGATAGATTTTGCAACTAGGTATGCACTTGTACTTTAAATTTGATCTTAAAGCACCTATTATGGTATAATGTGAGGTGGCAATAACTGAATAGATTGTGATTCCCTATTTATGATTGTATGTTTACTAATATATTGTAATGAATTTCATGTTGAAATTTTGAATTAAAGGTTTGGTTTTGTTCATGCATGCTCCCATTGTACATATGTGTCATGCAATATTATTTATTGTGAATTGGGAGGTTGTAATTCTATATTCCATTTTCATGGTCATAGGATAAAAATGTGCATGAGGTGGTAAGTTTTCATGAGATGATGATTCATGTGGTCATGATGGAGAGTTTTTGTCCATTTTTTAAACTAGAAGTTAATTAATTGTTTTAGGTGCATCTACAAGTCTTATAATCATTATCTTAATTTTAAAAATAATAGATCTTAGCATGTTAAGAAAATATAAATATGAAAATAAGTAGAATGAATAAGAACATAAGACATATAGAAAATATTCACATAGCATGTGCAACAAACTACTTGTGTAATCCCTTATTTTATAGAAAATATAGGCAACATTGATAAAAACAAATAAGTAGTCACATGGAAATTTAGGATATAGTGTTATATATCGATAAAACAATAATATATTTATAACAAATCCATAAAGGTATACAATGTTATATCAATAATAAAAAAATTTGTACAAGAAAATCCATGTAGGCATACAAAAAATCCATAATATAATTAGTCCTCTGGATTGAGATGAAAGAGATAGTGCCTATTTGTTTATTGAGTAGATGGAGAGGTAAGCAATGCTTTTTTCTTTCAAACTCAGTGACTTGAACTCTTCTCTCATTTTTTTATGTCCACCTAATAATAAAAATATATACACATTAATATAGAAAACAATAAAATATGCAATAACATATAAGTGAATAATCACTTAACGCTAGCTAATAATTGACCTCAATATATGTTGTATGCCTTCATCTATCTAAGGAGAAAGTGCACATATTGGATTTGTGAACCCCTATGAAAATAATCAAGAAAAAATTAGGCTACAAATTAATGTCATTCAAAATTACACTAATAGATGTGGGAGAAAATAATATATAGAATATAAAATTTACTAATCTAGTCCATACCTTTGTCAAAGGCATTTGATAGGGAGGCTGCAAGAAGCAATCACAGATTCCTAGAAGCTGCAGGAATCAGTCACACTGTTTTTAGGTGTTGCAGGAAGCAATCACAGATTCTTGCACTAGGCCTTGTCATAGACCTCCTTGGTGAAATTTTTGTTCCACCCTAACCTATAGGAACTCTACCTTTTCTAAGTTCCCCTGGTTCTCCTGCCAACCTCACTACCTTGTCAAGTTTGCAACTACCAAGCCAAATCTTAGTGCTATGACTCCTTTCTTCCCTAGCCTTTTATGCATCCAAAAGACTAATCCTCCCTCAATACATGAATGAATCTTGCAGGGGTGAGGGAATGTTTTCCAAAGCTCCAAAACAACCTCCTAGGGTTCTTGAAACTTCACTTAGACTCCATCTTACCAACGCTTGCATGAAGCCTATTCCATAGGTTTGGCCCTTGGGCCACTATTTGGTCTTTGAATAGGGTTAAATTTCTTTTCCCTCCTAAACCCACCAAAGAAACATGGTTCTTGGCTTAGGAAATGTGTTTCCCCTACCTACACCTTCAATATTTCTAGGTTCTTGGCTCTATCTAGGCTATACTCTGCCCTCATGCAAACTCTGCCCAAAAAACTAGGGTTTCTAACTGTCCAGAACCAGTTTTAGGACTAGTGAAAAGTTCTCCTCCTAAACGGATTTCTGGGCTCTCCTCCTTGGCACCATACGTGGCCAGGACCTTCCCCTAAATTTTCCAAAAATAATTTTTCGAAAATCTTTTCTCCCCTACAAGTTATCAACGTTGTTCTGCAGCCTTTCCTAGCCGGGTCCTCACTGGCTCGCCTAGGGAAAGGCTTTTCTCATAGCTCCTACAACCAAAGAAAACCTAACACCTACCACTAAAATATGTACAGAGATGGAGCCTGGCCACGTTCCCAACAATTCCATACTTCCTGGTACGGAGGGAATGCAGCCTAGAACTCCATTTTTACACAGTTTCAGTCAAAACAGAAATAAGGAAATAAAACACAGAATTTACAAGAATGGATGAAACGATGGAACAGCTATCAAATGTGCCAAAAAAAACTTCCAGAGGCCTCTCTACATTCTAAAAAAACCTACAAAATTCCTCTTTTAATTCATTTAGCTGTTGTCACGTAAACAAGAACAAGAAAACAGAAAATAAGACAAGAACTTTGTTTTTTTCCAATTTCTAGAAAAAAAAAGTCCATACAGAAAACTTCTAACCCACCAAAAAGGTCATGTTATGCCTTAAATATTCCTCCACAACAATTTAGGTTCTTGGTTCAAGGCTTAGATGACCTAAAAATGCATTTTTGTAAAACCCGTTGTGTTTTCAAACATTGACAATTTTTCACTATTTAGCAAAGTGAGCCTCTAAACTCATTGGACTCTTGACACCCTCTTTCCCAAAGACCAAAAATAACCCTAATAACCTAAAATAATGGTCAACATGACCTTATGATAGCACAAAAAAATTAAGAACTTCAAACAAAATAGTCCTTTGCTAGGTGCTCCTGCACCAGCATTGAAGTTAAAATTTTCACAATAAATCCCACCTCCAATATGCCATGAATATTAGGAGTTTGAACTGATGTCATCGACTAAAAATAGAATAATATTATTTTACTAAAATATACCTAACATTATTTACAAACTTATTGATTAAAAATAGTTAAGCTTGCCTTAGTGAAATGCATATGACCACTACCATTGATAGGTCCTAATTTTTAAGGTCCAACATCTACCTATTCATAATCAAATATAAATTTTAATATTTCATTCATTAAGGAAAAAATATTTGTATGTACTATATTTACTATTTATTTACTAATTACATACCGATGGACTCAACATGGCCACATAATTGGGAGTTGAAGGGTTGATAGACATAGGATAAACACTCTGACCCTAAAATTTTATTATTTACAATTTACATTAATTTGAATATAGGTAATCTTATATTTCAAAATAAAATATAGTAAATTTTCATTTAACCTTATTCAAAATTATCTATCCATCAATGTTAAATATCTTATCTAGCAACTCATTTGTGAACACCATATCATCTAATATGGATGTGCCTTTTTCCTAGCCCCATTCATCCTAAGTATCCTTAGACCCATAATCATAGAGAGACCCATATTTTGGGAAAAAGTGAGGTGATTGTTGAGACCTAGGATCCTCACCCTTGTTATCCTATTCAAAAGACCTATTGTACTATAACAAGGTCTATGTGACAGAGTTAATTGAATATAGAGTCTTTGCCTCAACACTCTAATTCATAATGGTAGGGATTGTGACATGTTAAATTTTTGTCCTAACAAGGGGTCTTTGTGCCTAGTCCTAGGCAAGACATTCCCCCTCTCTTCTTGTGTTGAACTCCAACCTCTACCTTGGAAGTCACACATGTCAAAGTAATTAAAAATATCATTAAGGACAAACTTACTATAGAGTTTCCTTAAAATATGTTATGGGACCTCATTATTGTTGCATAGAGGATGGTTAAAAATTGTCCACTTCTCCCAAAAAATTTCCCTTTTTCCTTGGAGTTAGCACCAATGAATAGGGAACCTCTTGCAACTTGTGTGCAATGGTGCATTGATTCATGGATTAGTGAACAATGCACACAAATTAGATTTAAATATTTTATTTTCTTTCACTTGTCGTGAAAATTTTATGGAATAAAATTGACATGCTTCATCCCTCTTATATGGACCACATGTTAGTTTGGCCACTTACAAAATATATTTGAGAGACTATAGATTCTAGTGAGTTGGCGAGGGTTGTCTAATGGGGAACTATTTACATTTGGATTTTTCAACTTGTTGACCAATGTTTGGAGTTCCCTTTTGTTTTCAATTTCACCTATTATGTTTTCTTATATTTTAGGAGTATGTCCAGGAATTGATGGAGGATTCCATTGAGGGTTTGGTTGTCCATGCTCTTAACTAGAATTTTCATCAATTGGTGAACTAGGGTTTGAAAGATTTTCAATTCCTAACATAAAAATCATTGAATCAAAACAATTTAAAATTGATATTTTGTTTAATTTTATAGTTTGAAACCAAAAATGCCTACTTTCTTAACCTTGTGTGTGTCATGGTAGCATTGTGTTAGCAACTTGATTGACTTAAAAATATGTTCACCATATTCCTCACTTGTGTTTGTGTACTACAAATATAGGGGGTCAAGCTCAAATGAGCTTGGATTCTATTCTTTTTTGGTTTTATGATAGACATAATGTGATTGTGTTATAATGTGCTTGTGCTATGTCTTAGATGAACCAAAAAAGTGGTTGTGGCCACTTTTTGGTCCCCCATTTTTCTACACATGCCCCCTAGTGAGGTTCAAAAATATCCTCACCTTACTTGAATAGCCAAAATTTGTGTACACTTACCAACCATGCTTAGAAAAAATATCCAAATCTACCCTTCAATGGTGGGTCTTCGTTGGAGATGCTTTGTTCTTTGGTGATGCAATTGCCTTCCCTGCTATGGGTGGGGCATTCTCTTGCATTGGGATTCCTCCTCTGGGATCGGCTAGATTCCTTGGTGTCTGGTGGAGTTTTTGGTGTCCCTTTTCCTATGGTTCTCTGGTGGTGCTTTTCTAGTGGATTCTAGTAAAGTTTCTTTTGTTCTTGGTTTCTCCCTGGTGTTGTGCTTTTATTGGCTTTCTTTCTTTCAGGAGTGCTTTGTTTGGTTTTGGGGTGGGCTTTTTCCTTCTGTCGCTCTACTCTCGCAGCTCCCTTGGTCGGGTATGTTCTGCCTTGAGAGGTTGGGCTTTAAATTTTTCTTTACTTTTGAGGCTTTTGGGGAGTGGTGTTCTTCCCTCCCTTCTACTGTTGGGTGTGGAATTTTGGTTCGCTCTGGATGCCCATCTTTTGTCTAGTTGGCTTGTAACCCTTATTGGTCCTTCTTGCTCTATTTGTGGTTGGGGTTTGTAATTATTTTGGTTTCCTTTGTTGTCTTGTGGGAGGTGTTCCTCTCTTTTGTGGAGGTGTTGGAGCTTTATGATTTTGTTAAGTTTTTTATGTTGGTAAGGCTCGTGGATGGTTTCAGTGGGTTGCTTCTCTTGTTCATTTTTATTTCCCATGTTTTTATGTTCAGTTTCTTGGTGGGATGTTTCACTGTGTTTCTCTTGTTGGTCCCTTTTCTCATTTTTCTGATGGGTGTCAAGTTTCTCCTTTCTGTTGGTTGGTTAGCCTTCATCTCTTTTCTTTTGTTTAAGTCTTCTATTGAGATGAAGATTTCTCCTACTGAGGTGGAGCCCTCTCTTCTAGAGGTAGAGTTGGGGATGGTGGATTTGTGGAGGAGCTTTCCTTGCAATTGGTCTGCTCTATTATTGTATCTATTGAGGTGGTGTGTGCTCCTATGGAGGTGGAGTTGTTTCTTGTTATATTTTGACTGTAGTGGTGGCAAGTGCCTTCTTGACATCTACTCCAACAGAGGAGAGCCGACTCCTTTAGAGGTGGGGTTTGTTTCAGCTCTTTGTGTGGGGATGTTGCAAGAGAAATTTTTCTTTTGGTTTGTGTTCCTGTTTGGTCTCTCCCTGCACTATGGAGGTGGAGTGTGAGATGTTTGTTCTTTTTGGTTGGAGCTGCAAGTTAGTTGCTACTTTTCAACCTACTGTGCTCTTAGGTTTAAGGTCCCTACCAAAACCTGATTGTAAAGGGTTCATGGTCCCTTCAAAACTTGTCTCGAGTTCATGGTTCCTAGCTAATCATGGTTGTTTGGTGCCTGGCAGATTCAGGTAGTTTATGTGTGCTCTAGGTTAAGTCCCATATGATTTCCTAGCTCTAAAGGGCTTCGGTCCCTTTAAAGTTGATTTCTTGCAGTCTATTTTATTTTGAATATCCCTTGGTTGACTGTTGATGTTGGGTTGTTGATGGTCTGTGTTCCTATCTTTTGCAGCTTTATTTGTTTGTATGGGGTTTCTAGTCTCCTCAAAACCTATTTGTAAGGGGTTTCTAGTCCTTGCAAAACCTATTTTTTGCTAATCAAAAACAATATCAAATATGTCATTAGATTTTATATTCATATATAGATTTTAAAAATTACAAGTTAACTAAAATATATGGATTTTTTTGTCCATGCCAATGGGTTTAATTTTATATCTATATAAGCAGGGGATGGGGGAGGGGGGGAGGGGGAAGTGGGTGGGGTTGAGTCCAATATATCATTAAAATAGGAATAATTACTTAGTTTTTACTTATAATTGAAAAAGACAATCAAATTCAATAAAATAGATTGTCTTTTCCACAAGTCTTATTTTTAAAAGCACTAATATATAATTGTATTTTCTATATGCATACATCTATGTTAAACACCTTCTTTTCCCACCCAATAAAAAAAAAACCCCCCAAAAAAAATCCATGTCTATAAGTTCTTTTATGCATGATTTATTATGATAAATCTCAAAAAAAAACTACATCTAGTGCTTTGCCATAAGTTATGAATGACAACCTTAGAGACAATGAGAAGGATCCATCAATGAGTTGCTCTACTTCACTATCAATTTAAATGTTATCTACAAATAGAAATCCCAATAGTGATTTATAATAATCTATAGTATATTCTAGCTTCCACTTTAATATCACTATTGCTCAAATAAATACAATAAATTATAAAATGATCTTGGAATAATTTAATTTATGAATCCCAAAAAATAATATATATGTTATATATATGCACCTTCTTGGTTTGTATTTGTAAGAGCATGATCATTTTAGTCATCCAAAATTGGGTAGGCAAGCTTCTCAATGTTGAGCATTAGACAGTCCTTGAGAGGAAAAGAGTTCACAAAGCTTGAAGAGTGAGGAAAATCAACCTTTTATAAAAAAAAAAAAAAAAATCATTGATAAGGAAAGCTTTCCCTTTGCTTTGCAGTATGAATTTATCCACTTCTAGGTCTATGGAGAAAATAGTGTGCTTCTCAAACAAGTGGGTTTTGAACAAATTACTATACCTTAAAATTTAATATAACAAATATATATGAAAAAACTAATTACAAAGTATCCTATTGCATACTTGGTATCTTGAATCACAATTTACTATAATTTAAGCACAAAGCTAAATACACACAAAAACCATGTCAATAAGCATAAATCAAAATACATACTAGGTAGTTCTCTTATTCATAAATTGCTCAAGACTAATTATTTTGTACTTAAGCCACCACATGCTTGTAGGCTCTCTCTTCATATTCATGTCTCTACAACATAGTATTATCATGGGCTTTGCAACATTGTGGAAAATGATAAAATGCACAAATAATATATTGTTATGTTCAATGATAGGTAGATGTGTGTATAACTTTAAGTGTGCAAAGAAGTATGAATGATGATGAAAAGAAGGATTAAGGATCATTGCTATAAGAATTAAATTTCAAGGTCATGTTCCTTCAATTCATTTCATGCGATTGTAAGTATGAAATATGTTGGCTTCATATGCATTTAACAATTAAAGCAATTGTTGATGGTACATGTGGATAATTATAAGACATGGCTATAAAACTAACATTTATTAAAAAAACATTATAACAATTGACATGGTTGATAGAATTGTAATAAGATTAAATCACAAATGAAATATTTGTATTAGTGGTAGGTCATTCTAACCAATGTCACTTTAGGGTGTTGACATGGAACTAGCTTATCTGTGGACATCACTAAAGGTAAAGTGCACCACCATTGGACCCTATCCCATATAAGAAATCATTTTTTTGGAAATGTAAAAATTTTAGCCATAAAAGTATTTCAAAGATGCACTTAATATAAAAGAATTGCTAGAACTACTTGGACCAAAGGTCTAAATTTGATGGTTGTATAGTTGTATTTAGGTATTTTTATCATAAAATACAAGTAAAATTTTAGGAAGACTATATCACTTGAAAGGGGATATTTTGGATAGATAGTCAAATTTTATGTATGATTAGATGGATATATATTTAATTTAATAGCTAATAGGCTTCTCATGTGTGATTTTATGCCAAAAATGTGTATCATGCCATAAAACATATTTAAGGCTACCAACAAACATTTTTCAACCTTCTACAAAATATCTTTATAAAACCACCCAAAAAAAAAATCTTCTAGCATGACTTTGCATTCTTAGATGAGATTGGGATGCTTATGTTATGACATGTTTTTTAGTGAATACCTTGTTTTTCATTGGTTATGATTTTCGATTTATGGGACACAACAAGACTATCAATGGACCTAGAGATATTCATGAGGAATGGAGAGTTGGAAGTGATTCACAACTAATGGGTGATGTTGGGATTGCTAGGGTGTGTCACTCTAGAGATACTCAGTCAAAACAAGGTCAAGTTTGGGGAAGTTGTGTGGTTCAAGGTGGGTACATAGATCTTCAAAATATTTGTAAAACATGAAATATCACAAAAGGAAGAGAATGGTTGTTCAAGAAAATATGCAGATCTTTTGTTGTGATCTAGGGAAACCATTGTCATTTTGGCTTCAACATTTCAAAAACGAAGTTAATAATTTAATAAAATAGAAGTGATCCCTTAAATTTTCTCTTTAAAATGATAATGTAGACCTCTTGGGAGTTACATGAAAGGGTTTTTTGGTTGCTTAGCATTCATGATTTTTTGGTGATCTTAACTCAAAAAAAATTTGGGATTAATCTATACAAAAAAGTGGATTATTTTAATTGGTATGAAGTTTTTTTTAATATCTATTTAATTTTTTAATACATGGTTATTTCATGTCTAATATGTTTTTGTATTAATTATAACTATTATGGATTTGAAACAATTAAGTTCAATTGAATAACACAATTGGAATTAAAAATAAATTGCTTTGTTGTCTTGTTGGTTTTTTGAGATTTTGAAGAAGTGTTCACACTTTAGAGTTTCAATTTGAGATAAAGAGTTGATTTTGGAGTTCAATGAAGAATTTGAGGAAGAGAAACAGAATTCATCAAACAATTTTATTAAGTAATGGTTTGTTTATTTTAGTGTAAAAAGATAGATAGAAAACTTAATAACATCCAAGAGAAAAAAATGTGTCTTAATGTAAAAGACAAACCACACATTTTATATATTTATTGTAATCTATTATTCACAAATTAATATAGCTTTTGAATTTTATTTGATTGATATATTATTTTTAAGATGAACACAACTTGTAAATATCAAAAATTAAAGATCTTTGATCTTACAAAAATCAATATTTTTAATTTTTTTATTATACATTTATTTATCCTATCTATTTAGCTAATTTGTTTTTATTAATCCTTAAAATACTATTACAACTAAAATTAATTAGCTGATTATTAATCTTTATACCTATTAAATAGTAAAAAAATTAATAATTAAAATTTATATTTATTTGGAGTCTTATTCCGTACTTCAAAAGAACAAAGAAAATCCAATTAATTATCTATACCTACTAACCCTAACACGTCGGTGTCATTGACCATCCTAAACTAATTGAGCCACGCCACCGCCAGGTTCCAATAAAGCGGCTCAAATTTCCGGTCTAAAATACTCTACGGGACAACATACATAAGTAGCTTGAGTTACCGGTCAAATGCGACAGTTGGCAGCGTTTGTCTTGTATTGCAATTTGACGTCACCACAAACGTAAGCAAAGTTATAAATGACGTCACCGCATACGCAGCAATATTTTCAAGTGGTCATTTTAATCCAAATATAAATGTATTTTCATAATTTTTAATGGATTTGATTTGTTCTACGTCCACATTCAGACCCTCCTATTTATATATTATTTAAAATTAAAATAATTGAGTTGTAATTTTTTTTTAAAATATATGCAGTACTTATTGATCATGTGTGGTCAAACATACATCAAGTTTTTAATTAGACATGTGTCAAATTTATCTCATTATATTATTTAAAATTAAAATAATTGAGTTGTCAAAAAAATTTAAAATATATGCAGTACTTATTGATCATGTGTGGTCAAACATACATCAAGTTTTTAATTAGACATGTGTCAAATAATAAGTAAAAAATAAGTATATTATATCAAGATTTCATATTTATTTTTAAAATGTTTATATTTATTACTTTATTGATCATGTGTGATTAAGTAAACATAAGTTTTTAATTAAACATGTCTCAAATATTAAGTAAAAATTGTGTATATCATGTGTGGTCAAACACACATCAAGCTTTTAATTAGACATGTATCAAATATTAAGTAAAAATATGTATATTATATGGAGATTTTTATATGTATTTTTAAAATGTTTATATTAATATATTAAAGAATTTTTATTTGAGCATAATGTACACAATCATAATGGTCTAATGGAGATTTGAATCTTGGTGACTACAATAACAATGCCATAATTTAATCATCACACTATACTATGAAGGACTGTTAAAATATTATTTTACTTTAATTTATAATTATTTAATGATAATTATTTTTTTATCAATCGAGTGAGAGGTTAGGACCTTCTCCCATATAAATATATTCAAAATAAATAAATAATTTATAAAATTCATTTGCTCAATGGTAAATAGTATAGACCAAAAGAGAAGAATATATCAATCAATTACTAAAGAAAAGAATTCATTCTTTAAAAAGTGGGCCATACAACATACAAAATGCTCAAATTGTATAGAAACAAATAACAATTACCCAATTACAAATGTCAAGAGAACCTAACAATGCAATCTTATGATAGATTTTTAGAAAAAAGACATATGCTTAAGACCAAAGGAAAGCTAGAGAAGACCACAACAATCCACGTCATAGGACCCATCTTTCATTGGACTTTCCATTATATTTAAAGATATTACTAAATATAAAAGATCAAGTGGAGTGTACTTGTGATATATTGTATTTTATATTTGATAATAGGGAAGTAACATTTGATACATTTGGAAGTTTGTTACATTTTTTTCAACTTTAAAAATTCACTCTTGTATATTCTTCTCATGAACATTTATTTCAATTATAAAATATATTTTAGTTTTAAAATTATTTTGTAGGATAAAATTAACTCTCAAAAAGTAGTTTACATAAAATCATATTCTAAAATCAAATATTACACTCTTAAATGGTCAAATGGTTAATAAAAATTTTGCACCTCACCCACAATAAAAGTGTGTAAATACTTATATCATTTTTGTTAGTAAAACTATATTTTATGATTGATAATGGTGGAAGTAGCATTTGATACATTGGAAGTTTATGGATTTCTTTTAGATTTCAGATATTCACTCTTTTGCACATTCTTCACATTAGCATGTCTATTTAAATTATAAAATATATTTTTATTTCAAAATTATTTTGTGAAATAAAATTTATTCTAAAAAAGTGGTTGACTTGAAATGAAGTATTTACAATTCTAGGGTGTTTTCTCTTTTCGTCTTTGTTGTTCTCAAGTTTTCACAATGGTGTACTCTTGTTAATATATTATTTTGTCATGTTGTTGCAAAACCATTTTGTTGCCTCTTCCTAGTTATCTCTTGTTTTTGAGTTGGGGAAAGAATCACACCTTAAAATCAAATATTACTCTTCAATGGCCAAATAATTAAAAGTAATTTTACATCTCACCCACAATAAAAATCCATGAATATTTATCCCATTTTTATTAGTCAAAATTATATTTTATGTTTGATGATGGCTAAAGTAACAATTAGTTCATGATTTTAGTTACCTATTTTATTAATCAATGTTGTCTTTAATTTTTAATGATGATGAAAGTAACATTCAATCCATGAATTCTTATCCCATTTTTATTAGTCAAAGTTGTATTTTATGTTCAATGATGATAAAAGTATATTTTAGAAATTCACATTCTCTAGCATATCCTTCCCATTAGCATCTCTATTTAAATTATAAAATATATTTTTCTTTCAAAACTATTTTGTTGGAGAAAATCAACTAAATAAAATGGTCTATTCTTTAATTAATATTTATCAAACTATTGTTGTTTCCTTCTCCAAGGGCATGCCATGGAAACAAAGGTATTTTTTTGTTATAGTTTAAAAGGACTCCTACAAATATTAAGGATGATGAATGTTTGGCTACTCACCAAAACCTAATGGATAAGTAGAGTAATAGATGGAGTTATTTCAATTTCTTTATTACTTTGATTATGGATCATTTGAAAGAAAAGGTGATTAAAGAATTTTTTGAGAAAATTTAGTGATAATAGATTAATAATGTTTTTTATTAGAGGTAAAAAACGGGTTTTGAAGGGGCCAGGAACCCTTTACAACAGAAAGCAACTGAAATAAAAGATAACAACATTGAGCCAAAAAATAGCCCAACAGCAGCAACCCATCAGCAAAAAATAAGCCAAAAAGGAGGACCAACCAACAACACTACATACTTTTCATGATATTTGCCACATCCACATCGCAGCCTATAGCTTTATGTGCATCTTGAAAAACATCAAAACTATCCTTCCCAGAAGCCCCACCCTGGGCTTTAGTTTTGTTCCTAGTCCTAGCTCTAGCTCCAAGATAATTGATTAATAATGTTAATATTGTTTAGTGTTTGATATTTTAAATTTAAAAATACTATAATGTTTTGTCACAATATAACTATGTAATTTTTTAATTAAAATTAATTCATATTTTATGAATGATGGTTCATAATAATTTATCTCTTATGAATATGAATTTTAGAGTAATCATATATTAAAGAAATGACACTTGAATGGTAAAAATAATTTAATCAAAAAACTTTGATCATAACAAAGATTAGTAGTTAAGTAGCAGAATATTTCACCATGTAGATTAGAGGTCTTAAATTTGAGTTATAATTATTTCATAATTAAAAATAATGTGATGTCAAAACTATGCACCAAAGTGTCAAATTTGGCAAAGACTTGATCAGTAAATTATTTTGTAAGTAGTCCATTATTGTGTTGTTTGTGGTTGTGCCAAACCACTATGCGACCCTCGACATTCTACTCACTAGTCGTAACAAGATGTATTTGTTGCTTTTATTAATTAATATTTTTTCATAAGACTTATGAATTATCTTGTGAAAGGTTGTGATCTATAACACATTTGCCTCTTGCACAATGCAATGGAATCAACTAACGTTGCTAGCATCTAAAACTTGAACAAAGAGACACATGATGTTTTAAACAATCCCAACTACCCTCCAATTAACTTCATGCACTATTAATCATGTAGTATAGTATAAGTTGATTTTCCAAACATCAATATATTTTTATGTTGTTATTATACATGTTTACATTGTTATTTCAACGTCTTGCTATTGAGCGATCAATTGGTAGAAAAAAAGTCATAAAAGTGATGGCATTCATCACAACAACTATTCCTAGAAGGCAAGTAAATGCATATTTGAAAAAAATTATATAAAAATTGAGTTCTACTTTTTTGTATGGCTGTGAAATATATAATAGTATAATACAAACAATTTTTTTTGTATTGTAATGCAAAATGTTATTTGTTTTGATCAATTGGAATGAATTACAAGCTTTTGTTGAATCAAATTTATAATATTAAGAATTGATACTTTTGACTTTTGCAAATGAGACATACTATTATGGATGGGGAGTTTATTTGATAAAGATAATTGTATGTATGAAAAACTTAAAATTAAAATAGATGCATGTACTTGGTATTGCAACGTTATTGACAATGACATACAATTAATAAATTTAATTATGTATTACATGCCTTATTGTTTCTCACACTTAGTGGTTTCTTGTCCATATAATAATGAAAATCCATTTCTTAACATTGTGGATAACCATATAGTCAAAGATGCATTGCACATATTATTGGCAATCTAGTTAATCAATTTAATTCTACTTTACTAATCTCATTGTTACCCGCACAATGGTTTATTGTGCACATAATTCAGAACTCTATGAAAATTATTTATTAACATTATGGATGACCATATAGTTGAAGATGTCACTTACACATTACCTATTAATGCACTGAGTATGGACTATAGTGAAGTATTCATTCAATATCTTGAAATAAATTTGTATAGCCCTATTCACCAAGTATTAAATATAATAACTTTGTAAATATGTGTTCTTATGGACCATTCATAGCACCTTTAAGTGCTATTACTAGAATATATACATTAAAATTATAAATTTTCTTTTTTATACAATATTACAATTATTTTTAAGTACTCTTTCAAACTTATAGGACATTCAATTTATTGAAGAGCCTTACACAACACCAAATTTGGAATATGTATTACTTTATATTTAGGGATAAGTTTGGATTTTTATACATTCTATATAAATTACAATTGACATAACCATTACACCTCTTTTTGGTACATGAGCTAATATATAATTTTTAAAAAATAAAACATCTCTTACTATTTAGAAGATAACTTTGAATGAATAACCATAAAAAATATAGAAGATGGTTGTGTATGAAATAGCCATCACCAAAAAACTTAGAAGACAACTTTAAACAAGTGACACATTGCATCTAATTCTTGTGAGAAAAATATGAAATATGTTGGTTTAAAGTATTATTGTTAAAATAATTAGTTTGCTAATACTAGTAGTATAATGAAATTTTATTAAATCATTGACATATTGGAGATGAAATTGTTGAGCCATTTTCAAAGTTTGGCTTCTAAAAGATTTTTAAAAATTAAAATAAAAGAATTCTTAATGCAACAAAAGTTAGATATCAAATGAGAATTGAAGCTTTAAATATGGTGCAATTTAATAGTTATATTTGAAAAATGAATAAGATAGAATTTACAAATATAACATTTCTTGAGTAACCTATAAACAAATAAATATAAAGTAAACTAAAAATATAATTAGCCACTATTCTTTATTAAACATTATTTTTATTGTTGTTAATTTTAAAATATTTTAAACTAATACATGTAAATTTTATTTATTTTATTATTAATTCTTTTGATCACAATCTCTTATATTTTCTCTATTTCACCTTTTCAATAAATTAAAATTGACTTGAACATGATTAAAAAAATTACATTCATTGATCCACAACCTTTTCAATAAAAAGTAATGTCACTTATCCAATAGAACAATAATTAGAATAAAAAAGTGACAAATGTGAAAATAAATTTGCACTATTCATATTTTATATTTAAAATTAAAAATAAAAGATTCCATAACTTACATCATTGCTTACACCACAAATGTACATAAAAAATTTAAGTCAAACTACATAAATTAATTGAAATGGAAAGAAGAAAAAGTTATTTTGGAGAGCACTTCCTTCAATGAACATCCTGCGCACTATTTGTACCTGCTGTTATCCTCCAAAAGTGCCATAACGAAATTCAATTACAGGCACTCCAAGTCGATGTCAATAATGGCAAATGCAAATAGCTTGCCAGAGCGCGTCATGAAGGTGGTAGCCATTTCTGGATCTCTCAGAAAATCTTCCTTTAATCGTGGATTACTCCGTTCTGGTAAGTCTAAACAAAGCTTAAATTACAGAATCCTTGGAGCCGCTGTTGCGTATTGATTGAATGCTGTTTTCATGCGTAAAGCTGTTGAGATTGCGAGGGAAAGCATACCACATATGGAGATTGAGATCTTGGAAATTGGGCATCTTCCATTTGTAAATACCGACCTGGAAGTAGACAACAGCTTCCCTCCATCAGTGGAGGAGCTCAGGGCCAAGGTCCTGCAGGCTGACTGCATACTCTTTGCGTCTCCAGAGTATAATTATTCTGTAACTAGTAAGCTTTCTCAAATAATGTTTTACTCAATTTATTGATGTTTTAAGTAGTGAAAGCAAAACAGGACAACTATGGGAAAAGTTTGGTAACATTTTAAGGAACTGAATTTGCTGTTCTGTATTGAAGATTCGAACATTTGTAATAGTTTCCAACATCCCATAAACCGTTTCCAGTAGTTTGTAATCCTAGCTGTGCACCCAAAACTTTTTTCCATATCAGAAACTCCTTGAGGAACTGGAAACTTTGCCAAATCATCCAGTTTTCATTCGTTTTCTAGGAGCTTTTCTGTGCTAGAACTCATCGTTTTAGATGAATCCATTATCATTTCTAGAAGTTTCTGAATGTAGCACAAAAGTTTTCCAAGAGTTTTTGCAAGTCTCTTTTGTTTATGTACCAATTCCTGTGGATCTGCTTCCAATCATTCTATATTAGCAGAAATGAGGAACGAAACTGCTACAGTAGAGTGGAGAAACGGGATTAATTTTAAGACTTTCAAAAATAAAAGTAATAAATTTATATTAATAAAAATATATTTCAAAATTAAAATGAAAAGAATTTTAATTTTCATTGATTAAAATTTGAAGTGATACGCCCTTTAAAAGATTTATTAATCCAATTTCATGATATTTTTGGCCCTCCAGCTCTATGGTATTAGCACATTTTCCCCAGACTTTCCTTAATGCTTGTCTCAGCTTTTTAATCTTCACTTTCGACCATGGCTCTGCTGAATCAATTCTTCCGAAATTTAATTTATTTTACAAAAAAATATTATTCTCGTTATTGGTATTGCATGCTCTTGTTAAGGTGACATTATAGCTTCCTCCCCTTTGTCTTGGGGAAATGGCTCTGATCCATCATTTATGACATGCTTATTAGCTATTTTGGGTGCTCTGCTATGTTCTCTGTTTGATAATATTGGTTGTCAAAAGTCTGGCTTCTTGGAACCGTCCTGCTGCAACAAATATCTTGTCATAAGCCAGACCAGGGATCTTGTCTGCGACCCACTGTGCAAGCTGATTCTGCTTTACTTATGGAACTGGCTACTTCTATGCGTCCCCTTATAAGAAAAGGAGCTTTGAAATTAATGCTAACTATAACCTACCTCAATCTCTTAGAACTCAATGAGAGTTGAACCCCAAGACATAATATGTAACTAAGGGCATGGCTCTTTCGATGCCCTCTTTGCATCCTCACCATCTATAATTTTCCATCATTCATTGCCTATAGAAAGCAGGATCATCCTTTTGTACAGGCTTTTGCACCTAAACCTCCAGATCTTCCCTCCAAGTGCATTTCTTCAACCTCTGATTTTATAAATATGTACCATACAGACTGATCCCTTAAATTCTAACTGCCACTGGAAGTCTAGGAAAGATTCAGCAGAAGAATCTGTAGAAGCCTGAAAGGTAAATTTCAATTTCAGCTCATGGTTCAGGTTGCAGATAACAAATAGTGTGTAAAGGTTTCCACGTTTTAAAATGTAGTGGGATATATCCCACATGCTTGTGAGTGGGAAAGTGGTGCCACAACTATCTGTGTATGCCACAACTATTTGTGTATGCCAGTGTTACCCCAAGTTTCCGGGACGGGGACGGCGAGGAATGGCAGGACGAGTCCCCAAGTTTCTGGATTTTGAGGCAAAATTTGGGGGCGATGGGGGGACGGTTATATAAAATATAGGGAAAATTTTAAAAATATAGGGAAATTTTAAATATTCATATGATAACATGGATAAGGCATGCATAACATACATTATAGAACCTTAACATATAACATTTGTGTTCAACATTATGTCAATACTCAATACGCATTCAAAATTCAAAATTAACATACATGAATCATGAAACAACCTCCAAGTTATAACTTATAAACTTATATCAAAATGCCCAAAGGCTACATTGCTGCCATATAGTTTTAAAGTATGATATGAAAATCAAAATACAATAAACAAAGAGCAGTAGCACTGTTGCCCCTAATCCGCAAGATCTCCCATAATCGCATCAAAATCAGAGTCATCCTCTGAGTCACTGCAACTGTGATGGTCCACCTCAGCTTCAACCAACGGAACCCCAACCAAACCCTCAGTTGTCTCCTCCTCATCTACCTGGGCCACATCCTCCGGATCAATATCCCACCGTAGAGTTGGAGTTTGTCGATACTCTGGAGTTTGTCGATCCTGAAGCCGAAGAGCACTATGAACGGCCACTAGCTTCTCCGCTCGTCTAGAGATATGTCTATTCCTCTTGAGGGAGTGGATAAAGCTATATGTGGACCAATTTCTCTCTGCAACAGAGGAACTGGCAACTTGTGCAAGAAGGCGAGTAGCAAGTGTCTTCAACTGCGGTGTATCCCTCCCATGATAGGTCCACCATCCAATAGGGTGCGTTTGAGCTAATATAGCTCTATCCAACCTCGCCTGTGGTTTACTCAAGTTTGGGCCACTAAGATTTGCAAAGTCTAGGAATTGTGTCTGAAGTAGTGAAGCTTGCTCTGCTGGATACATCTTATCAATGGCCCGTGTGAACCCATCTAAAACCTCAGGGTCATCACATGGAGGCACCCTACCATCCCTTGGTGCATACCATTTGGGATTTAGAGCAAAGGCAGCCATATGAAGTGGGGTGTTCATTGTATTCCACTTCCGCGTCAAAATGGGCCTAATGTGTTGCTCATATAAATCCAAAGTGGGATCCTTCGCCAAAATAGTTTGTTTGATCTTCCCGAGCATACTGTCAAATGTCTCATATATCTCTCCAAGACTAGGAGAGTTTGTATCAACATATCGGATGACATCTACAATAGGCGAGATGAAGGAGCAAATATATCTGCAAAATGCAAACAAAAAGTTCAAAATAATTAGTTGACAAGTTAATTGACATGTTAGCAACTTCAAAAGTTGGAACATTGGACAATAAAATTAAAATATTAAAATCATAAATTTAATATGAAAATCAGCCATCTAATATGTCTTACCTCACATTGGCCCACCAATCGTCATCGAGGATCTTTTGTTTGACGGTCTTTCCTTGAGCAGAACTTGCATTAGGCCATCTAGTCCACTCTGCATTGACCATCATCAATTGTAGAGGCTCATGCACCTCAAGCATCCTCTCCAACAAGATGAAGTATGTGATATATCTACATTCATTTACTCAATGATTCATTAAAAAATAAAAATTTAAAACAAAATCAAATTATGAATACAAATTGAAATGTTTGAACTTTGAAGTTTCAAAATTTGAAAAATTGAAAGTGAAACAAAATGAAGTGGCATACCTTGTCTCAACAAGTTTGAGAAACTCCTCTTTTGAAAATGATCTGAAAAGAGCAAGTGAGGTGTGGTGATTGCAAATGAACATCTGAATATCTCTAGCTTCTGCCACCGTTTGCTTCACCCAATCCAACTTACCTATGTCTTTCAATGCATTATTCAATGCATGAACACAACATGGAGTCCAAAATATGTGCCTATAAGTACCCTCCACCATCAACCCAACCAATTTGCACACACGTGTTGAATCAGTGATCACCTGCACCACATTAGCAGCCCCAACCTCCTCTATGGCATCTCTCAAAATGGAAAACTGGAAATCTGCATCCTTACGTCTCCCTGAACAATTTATGGCTCTAAGAAAATAAGAACCAGCAGGGCATGTGACTATGACATTGATGAGTGGCTGATGTCTAACATCAGTCCACCCATCCATCACTATAGAGCACCCCGTCCTCATCCACGTTTGCCTCATCTCCTCCATTAACACATTAACTTTGAAGTATTCTTTGTCTAGGAGGGTGGTGCGTAGCTTATTATCTCCAGGGGGTACGAATGAAGGACCAATAGTGGCTATATCTTTCACCATTTGTTTGAAATAAGATGAGCGGGCCACATGAAATGGGATGGCATGGGCAAAAAAGAACTTGGCAATGGAAGATTCGGTGGCTTCTTGTGCTTGGTTATTAAACATGGACTCAACTGAAGATGCCTTCCCACAACCACTCACCTTCCTCTTTCCTCTTGAGGCAACTCCGCTACTACCAACCATGGAAGGGATGGGATTAGGCATAGATGATTGTGCACTTGGGAAAGAAGGTGACTCACCTTGAACCCCATCCAATTCCATTTGAATTCTTTGGCACTCTAATGCTTGATCATTTTTTAATGCGGGACACATTCTAACTCCATGGCCCACCTCACCCAAAAAATGAGACCTAACTCTTGTGTAGCTGCCCCTAAATTCTTTTTCACAAACATGGCAAAACCACACCCTACTCCCCCCTGAATTCTTTTGTCTTTCCCCCACAGGCGTAACATATTGAAGGAATGGTTTTTTTGTATTTAAAGGGTGTCTTGCATAGCATTCCATGATTGTTGAAGGGCATTGGTATGGGTTTGTTTGCTCTCCACTAACACCCTCACCACTTTCCCTTCTATATTGCACTTCATCTTCACTATCACTCCCACCCCCACTGCTGCTCATGTTTTTTATATTTAGAATGCAAGTTTCAAATGAAAAATGCAAAAAAAAAAAAATTTAAAAAATCAGACAATATATGCTTGAGATTTTGCAAAAAAAATGAAAAACAAAAGAAGGAAAGGAAATGCATACCTCTTTGGTGGATTTGCACTCCCAACAACACTAACTTCAACCTCCTTTCCTCCTTCAAACTGCTGTTCTTTCTCCTTCAATGGCTGCAACTTCTCTTTCTCTCAAACCCTTGGCTGCTCACAACAAACAAATGCATAAATGAATCAAAAAAGGCCTTTTTTTTCCTTATAAGATAGCAAAGACAGATGAGGCCCACAATAGCCACGTAGGCAAGGCCGTTGCTTTTTTTAAATTATGATTTTTTTTAACTTAAAACTCTACATACATTTTCTTCCGGTACATAGCTATAGAAAACTATTTCTGGAGCTGTTTTGATTCCTTTCTTTCTATTTATAGAATGTAAACATTTGTAAAGAGATGGGGTCTTTTGAAAGTTAAGCAGATAATTTTCTGTAGCTTATTCTACAATATTTACATGGAATTTCTATTTCTGCAGAAGAGTTTTCTCCTAAAGGGGTGATAATACTTTTGTGATGAATGTTTTTTTGATATTGCATCTATTCTGTCTCAATTTCCACTTAAGGTTATAATGGAAACTGAATAAAGGAGTCTAAAACTGGAGGATGCAACCAATAAAAAGTTCTAAGAGGACACAATATCCCTGTACACATTCCCCTTTGAATAGGAAGTACAAATGTCAAAAACCTTAAATGGTTTTACAAACCTGTCTCTGTAAAATTTAAAGAACAGCAAGTGCTTCAGTTAGCCCATTTTCTGTTTCAGAGACAATTTTGCTGTTCAATCATGGACAATATGCAGTGCTGCAGCAGCATTCTTACACCAGTACTGTTAAAGAAATCTTAGGATGTCTCAATAAGGCAGCCATCTGAACCATGAATATCTCTGTGGAGCAACAGATGCAAGTGAGAACTTGTAAAAACCGCTCCTCTGTTACTACTAATTTATTTTATTTTATTTTCTAATTCAATTCACAACTACCAACTTTATTGACCAAGCATCTTTCAACTAGCTTAGAAGTGCTGACTTCATAACTTCTCCAATCACCATGGTGGCCACAAAATTATGCCACTACTTATATGCTTACACTCGAAAGTGGTAAGCTCCCAATGATAGTCATCCTTAGACCCAGATCTAAACCTCGAGGGTTCATTTATGATGACCCTCCCTTATGTATCCCTTTTCTGAGAATCAGAGGTTTTGTAGTTCATACACCAATGATAGAGAGAGTTCATCCTCTCCTCTTGTATGAGATCTCTGATCTTGCTTTTAAGTTTTAACTCATGACTATTAATTAAGCGTAAGCTTTCAATTTAGTCCAATTACAGTACAATGATAACAAATTGTCATCAAGTGTTGGTTCCATACCAATAAATACCAATCATCAATGTACAAGCACACACAAAACCACATAAGAGTTGATTTTATTCCAAAATCGAAGTTCACATAGTGATTGGCTCAAACACACATCACTTATATATAGAGTGACTAGCTCACATACACATCACAAGTACAACAATGATTAGTTCATACATGCATCATAGGTACAACAGTGACTAGCTCATACACACATTACAAGTACAATAGTGACTAACTCATATGCACATCATAGGTACACTAGTGACTGACACATATGCACATCACAAGTACAATAGTGACTAGCTTAAGCATACATCACATGCATCCCATATGAACAATCCACACATGCATTGCATGCTTACATGAAGAACAATTGGCACTATGGAAGCGGATGCGACCTACCATACGCATCATCCCGCTACTTGGTTCACTAACACAGAAGCTCATATGTAGATCCCATCTGAAAAAGGAATGTCAGTGCATCCCATACTATATTGTGGGTTCCATCATTTTCCCAATCCACTACCATCTATTACGACAATCAAGCATCCCATACTACTTGATGTCATCACTAGCAAGGTCATTAGTATAACAATGTGTACAATACTCAAGACCATTTACACAAGTACACATTGAGTGACTAACATATACCTAGTGAGTGACTGACACATACACAATGAGTGGTTGACACATACACAATGAGTGACTAACACTTACCTTTTTAGTGTATCCCAACTAGAAAAGAAATATCGATGCATCCATACTACACCACAGGTCCCATCATTTTCCCTAGTTCTCTGCATTAGTTGTGATGATGGGAAAGTATCCCATACTACTTGTGATCATCACCAAATTCACATATGGCCATTAATAAGATTCCATGGCCCACTAAACCATTTAAGTGTTGTATTCAAACATCTATCACCCTTAGGCCACCAATGACAAGGCTGTCCAACTTGGAAGGAATAGCATTTAACATATACCACCTCGTGGCTTAGGTGATAATGTCAACTAACCCCTTCACAATATGGATAGCACTTGGCATCAATCACCTTTGTGCTATAGGTGATTGCTTGCTAACCCTCTTGATACAATGGTCAGCTCCAATTTTTGTTACTTGCATGGTAGGGGTAACAACAAGCTCAACTGCTCCAGTATCACATTTAGGATAGCCCCTAACACTCTTTCACCTCCGTGACATAGGTGAATGTCGACTAGTCCATAAGATACAACAGTAGCTCCAAGCATCATTCATTGGCATGGTCCAACAACAACCTACTAACTGCTCCAATATAAAACTCGATTCTAACATGTGGGGGGCTTATAGCCATGTACACATAATCTACACATTATAGGGGTTCACAAGTACTAGTCAAGTGGACCTAGATATGTATTTCACAATCAAGTAATTCAAGAGCCTATACATAGAGTCCTAGAGGTCTAAAGTTGAATATTACAAACACATAAGAATCACATTGAACCCACATGAGTTGGCTTCTACTCAACATGTACACATAAACAAATACAGACTTATAAAATAGTCAAACCGACTCACTTATAAAGTAATCAAAACCACTCACTTCATTCAACTTGTTAACCAAAACATTCTATTCAAAAACACAATTTTTATTAAAAAGATACAAGGACCAAATTTCCAACCTTATTCAATAATACTTATAGTTTTTGCCTACATATGGCATAGGCAATCTTAAGGAATGCCATCCCAAGCTCAACCCCATATCAAAGGCATAGCTACAACTAGTAGACCATCCGTAGCCAATAAGAATACCCATTGTTTACCTCATTAGATTCTATTAGCCAAATTTGGCATCATTATCAAATACAAGTTATCAAGTTTCCTTAACTCATTCATAGCCATCTGATGCAAATTTTAGCCTCAAATTGAAGCATATTGAAGAGGGAAGGTCGAACAAGTTTAGAAACAACCCCAAACCTCAGATTTATCCCCTAAACCTTCCCCTACGAACTTGAAGTCACAAGGGCATCCTTCACCCAAGGACTACCTACATATTCACTTCCAAATGGGATCAAAGTTGCTTGTAGTTCTCCTCTCCTTAGTCTCTCAAAGGACATATGCATAGGTTCCTATAACCAAAGTTTCATTAATAATTCCTCTCAATTAACAATTCTTAATAATAAATAGGAAAACATAACTAAGCTCACAATTTAGCAAATACTATAACACTTCCTTTTAAGGATATCAAGGTCTCGAATTAAACTCCACCATTATTATTCATAATTGAACTTGAACATCTCAAAATCTCTTATAGGTTCATCTCATTGATATAGGGGCTAGGCTCATTACTCACAAGAAATTACCTTTGTTCACTCAAATCCAATAGGTAAATGAAGAGTTAGACTAGTTCCTTACAACCCTGATCATATTTCCTAAAGGTATGAGATGCTAAAATTATTGATGTCAATGTAAATGATAGTTATCTAATCATACTATTATTACACTAGTAAGTCATGAGATTTAGTTGTAAACATATATTTAACTCAATGGACATTATCACCCACTTGTGACATCAAGACTTCCAACTGAAAGTCAAGGTCCATTGTCACCCCATTCCATACCAACAATTACTAACATTACTAGAATTCATGTTTGGACATCCTTCTAGGTAGAAAATGAACCACACCAACCTGGCCACAATGACAACCACCTAACTTCAAAGGACTTACAACAGTAATTATAATCTTTCTTTAAGCATGATTAATGGCGAGGTCATAATTAAGACAGCTGCCAACCTTCTAGCTAGTAGTTCATCATAGGATAATGTACACTCAATAATATAAATAGTTGTAATATTCTTAAACTTTTGATTTCATTTACCTTTATTATAATACCACATATATATCTATCACATGCCTCATAGATCTTGAAGGCCTCAACTTGTCATTATGTACTTGCTACATAGCGTTGATTATAAATTTACAACCATGCCAATACCATGACTTCTCACTCTATTCTAAAGTGGCCTGCTAAATCTCACTAGAAGAGAGCTACGCAGCCATATGGCATAGCTCAATGTATTGATTCCATATAATTTACCATGAGGAAGGGAAATCAGATTATTCAATAGTCCAAACAACTAACTGTATTTAAGGATTTAACTTATACAAATATAGAGATGCAACTTTTTTGGTGCATACATCCGCATGATATAATCCTCAAGGATTCCTAGCCTTTATAGATAGTAACCTGAGAGGTTAGGGGCTAACTTATAATAAAGTGACTTTATAATAATTATTGTTTATAAAGTTGTCTAAATAAATTAAATCATGAGGATAACTTTATTTTAATTAATTTAATTAAAGTGACAAATAAAAAAATAATAAATATTATAAAGTCACTTTATTAACAAATCATAAGTAAATAATTCTATTTAACTTGTCCCTTTTCATCCCACCACCAATCCACCAACAGTTGCAGCCATAGTAACACAAATATTTTGGAGAAAAAATGGGCAATAGTCACAACCTTTTGTAATTATTACACCCCTTACAAGGGATGCACCCCTCCTTAACCAATCGCTGTTTATTGCAAATTACATGTCATTAGTTAGGAAGCGCTGTCTACTAAAGTATTGCTGGTTTTATTTAATTATTAGGTATCGCTGCTTTTATTCCTTTCACCAGTTTAATAGTGCTGCGATCATATTCCCTAGCAGAGGCATGACAATCTGTCCTTCCCAATATTGCTTGTCCACAAGCAATTTCAACTCCAGGATGCTCCTAAAGTTACCAAGATCCCTAATCAACCTTCTAGATTTGTAATTCTTAGACATCGCTCCTTTTAGTGATGTAATTAGCTTTTGTTGCGATACTTTGATATAATTGGGAATGGAAAACTCTACAGCTAGTGACAAAATAATGTCACTGGAGAGTAGTTGTTAGTATATTTGCCTCAACTTGACTACCAATAAGGTTAATACCATCCTCTAAAGTATGATGACAATTTATCGTCCAATATTCTTTTGGCTTATGTACTACTATTTCCTAATAACTATCAACAACAAAACCAAGAGTCGGAAATTGGCAAGATCTGTTATTTAAGACAAGTTTTTTCCCATTTCATTACCACAAGGATTCGGAGCAATGAATACAAACTCTTGATTACCCTTGTTGCATTTTGTGTAAACATTCAACAAAGTTTGAGGCAAGTTCGTTTCTAATGAGGATGTAAAATAGCTTTAGGGTCTTTGTAACACTTAACCTAGTCAAACATCTTTCAACATATATCACCTTGTCATAGACGCATAGGTAATTAATGACATGTTATAACCTTCTAAGTATATATTTCCTAGATAATACTCAGATACAAAATTATTGGATTGACCAAGTCCAATAAATGAAAGATGTACAAAGTCTTAGAATTCATAGCAAACAATTATCGCCCACAAACATTTCATAGGACTTAAATTCATAGGTTTACACTAACATCCAATCCTTGTCCAACTCCCAAATCAATTGGAGGTTGTCACTCCTGTAAAAATTTGACATATCCCCATGTTTGACACTAAGATGATTTTCATATCTTAGGAGGGTATCGTTTTACCTGATTTTTTCCAGAGTTTAAGAGATGAAAATGATCCTGGGATTTGTGGGTTATGGGCCCACATTGTAACTTAAAATAGACTATCGTAATAAATTGGGTGCACCTTGACTTGTATCAAATTTATCTTAGATACCTAATATTGATGTCCTTGACCTTTAATCATGGATGTAGAGCTACTCTAATCAAGAGAAATGACTTAGGAGAAGAAGGGCCTAGGATGAAATGACCTCAAAATATTTTCTATATCACTAGTTCAAAGTTCACTAAATCAATGTTACAAACTTACAAGGTTGATCCATGCATTGCCATTGTTTCTGTGAGGGTGGGATGGATCATATGTATTACATTATGATCTTACTATTTATTAGAACAAATGCGTTCCTACCTCAATGAAGTTTGATGAATATATCCTATGATAAATCTCAAAACATAAACCTCAAGTTATAGTGCCAATGGTTCTTTCCAAAAAATTTCTTAAGATCTCTCTAAGTGTCAAAATCTGTTATTTGATTTACAACAAAATTGGTATGTTCCTAGAGAATTGAGTTGTCTTCATTACATTCTTTCAAAAATATTGTTTTGGCCTATCAAAATTTGATTGGATTTAGACTTAGTTATCTATTATTGATAGTAATTCACTCTATGGTATTTCCAACTGGGTGTTATGGGTTTAATCCGGAGTTAAAGGACTACTTGATGTGATATGTCTAGATGTTTATGGTGTCTTTCATGTAAGCCCCTAACTCTATGGTATTTCCAACAGGGTATTTCCAACTGGGTGTTATGGGTTTAATCCAGAGTTAAAGGACTACTTGATGTGATATGACTAGATGTTTATGGTGTCTTTCATGTAAGCCCCTATCTCCATATGAGAGATGAAATCTACTTTAAAGTAAAAATTAGTATATGAATTTGAATGATAAAGACATCACTTGAACTCATGTCTCAGAAGGTTTAAGATTTCCATGGTTGGAGTTTCTCGAGCCAAGGGGCTCATTGATGCCATTGGAAAGTTCTCTTTTGTTGCTATGCAGAAAGGAAAGCATTTGTAGTTAGGATAATCCTTAAGAACAGTGAGAAATCAGTCAGCTGGTAAACCAATTCTCAGAGTTGTTCTTCGAGCTGAAGATGAGCGATGGCAAAGTCAAAACTGTGAATAGAAGTTGACAAGACCTTCCGAGTATTTCCTTTGATCTGACATTTTGATAGACACAATAGAAATGCAAAGGAAAACTCTTTGAGGGTGAGTTTTTGGACTCTTTGCAAATGGATAATTGGTCCTGGATGAAATTCATTACAGATTAAGCTTTAACACTGAGGCTGTAGAGTAGGAATATTATGAAATGTCCAAGGCAAAGGGAGTAGCCATATGAATTACTGACTCAAATTGAGCAAGTAATGAAGTAATATCATTGTTAAGAGCTAGAAACGATGAGGCAGCCATGGTTCAGAATAATCTGACAGAGGTTATTAATACATCCTTGATCTTTCACATCATGACCGTGATTAAGAGAAGAGACAATTTGCTTTACGAACCATCATTGCTAACCAACACATGTGAATTGTTCGCTGTGATGTCATAACAATCCCCCCCTGCCTGTTAAATCCAAATGGAGATTTAATATTTTATTATAAAGTGAACTTGCTAAATGACTTGGGGAAATGTACGCTCATTTAAGAACTTTGAAATATTAGTTTAAATGTTTTGCCAAATCCAAAGGGGAAAAGAAAAGGGTTATACCAGAAAGTGAACAGGTCTTCCCTATAAAATGTAAAGTGATGTTGTTGTATGAAGGGGTTTACAAACTGAGTTGTGTGACTGAGGGTTGACTAAACATTACTTTTTTATGTTTGTAAACACATAGCAGATTGTATAGGGAATTCTTCAAGACTTTGAACCTATTTTCAAATGAAATAAGGAGGCTTTGATGGTACATTTTGTATCTGATTTCTTCTTAGGGTTTTAGATCATTTCTTATGTTTGATTTGGAATCCATGATTCCTTGGTTCCTTTTATTAAAAATTTAAAGGTGCAGGGAAAGAACTGAAACTGTGTATTCAGTTTTTGAAGGAATGTGAGGAATGGTCCACTCATTTTAATGTGATTGGTTGGCTTTTAAGATACTGAAAGTCCTAGGTCAAGATGATACCTTTGTGCACTTATATCTTGAAATTTGGAAGTAAGATAATGTGGAAATAAACCAAAATCCCTTTTTGTATCTTAGTTATGCCTAGATTCCAGTGACAACTAGTGATGGCGACATGGATTTCTAATCAAGAAATGAAAGTCAAGTTATATCATTAACTCTGTAAAGTTGATAGAGAATGATGGATTGCTCCTTCCTCCGCGATATTCCTCTTAATTTCAGGGTCAAGTCTTAAGGAAGCTTTTGCATACTCGTCGAAGTTATTGTTTGGTGTATTGATTTCTTCTTCCTCTCTTGATGATCCCTCTCTAGGTAAGAAAGATGGTTTGGTTACCCTAGGCGTTGACCCTAGTGGAGCTCTATTGTCATTTTCATAATTGTTAAGCATAAAGTAATCATAAACACACATCCAGTAAATCTGCTGAAAACACGTCACACATGAAGCAAACACATAAATACACGTAAGACATGAAGCATACACATAAATACACATAAGACATGAAGCATACATGTGAAAGGCACACACATATAGAAATGTAATGTTAGTCTACTTGATTTTATTTTTGATTTGCTTAAGAAGAGGGCTGAATAGTTAATCCTAATTGACTAGAGGTTAAAGTAGGTTTGTCTTGCAGGCTGGTAGGATTAATGCTCTAATACCACTTGTAATGTCCCCTATTTGGGATATTCTAGATTTTTCCCTAAAACCACAATTCCAATTAAAATAAGAGATGCAATATATTTAAGAATAATGAAATTACCCATCAAATTGTCCTTTATAAGATATAAATCCTAGTTTAGATCCTGCACACAATACTAGTCACTAGAAATTGGCATTAGCTCATAAGCCATGATTACATATATATATATATATATATATATATATATATATTATTAGTCACTAGTAAACATTATGATATCCATGCATGTTAGTCACATCAAATTCTAATTAATGCAATAGCCACTCCAATATGGATTCCCATAATAATCTTACTAGGAATTTGTTGAAATGCTTGCAAACCACGAGGATGGTCGCCCTTGTACTGCAAGAGCATGGAAGGTGGGCCGCCCCTCCATCCCTCAGGCCAACTTGGAGGCTGGTCATCCTCCTTGATCAAGCCTAGGAGCACTAATAAGCTTCCCAGCCCATGAAGACTAACCCCCTATGGGCGGCGTGCTTGATAAGAGCATGAAGACTACCTCACTTCCACCAAGCTCAGGACACACATATGCCTCCCAGCCCACGAGGCTTAACCCCCTATGGCTGGTGTACTTGATGGCGGGTATGTCAGGCCTTCACCTCTCATGAACTGGAAAGGTTGATTGGCCTTCCTGTTTTGCAATCATTTCTCTAAATTCAAAATAGATTATTATACAAATCTATTATCCATATTTATAATAAAGGAAGAATCATGATTATGCATAAAGATCAATAATTGCTGCAAACATCATTATTGCATGATTTAATTAAAAACTTATAATAATCCTCTTGCTATTAAATAATATTCATTCCAATAGGTTTACAATTCTTATTTCTCTTTTTCCAATCTGCTGGCTTGATCCCAATCGATCCCCATTGATGCCTTTCACAAATGATTCTACCTTCCTATATATCCCTCATGGTGGGGTGAATAGTCACTACCTTTTGCAATTATTACACCCCTTACAAGGGATGCAACCCTCCTTAACCAATCGCTGTTTATTGCAATTTATATGTCATTAGTTAGGAATCGCTGCCTACTAAAGTATCACTGGTTTTATTTAATTAATAGGTATCACTGCTTTTATTCCTTCGCCTAGTTTAATAGTGCTGCGATCATATTCCCTGGCAGGGGCATGACAAGTATCTATGCATGACTGTTGCTTCTTTGTTGCTCTGTGACATGCTTCGTCAATTGTTGTTGTTCATGTTGATGTGGATATTGATATGCAGAAACCTTTGTAAACTCTTCAACCTTATCATACACATGTTCTTTTGGCATTTGATTTGGTTAAGGGTTTGAGATTCCTTCACAAGCAACCAAGACCTGCTTAGGCTTTTCTTTTGATTCTATCTTCTTGCCTTCTTCTGATTCTTCCTCATGCCCTTCATTGTTTTTGATGATGTAGTGAATTTGTGTCCAAATCACATACAATGCATTTCTTGACCTTGACTGTTTGCTCATATTATACAATATTAACGAGGCTACTTTCTTCATGCTCTTCTAATACCTTGCATGTCAATTGTTGTTGCTTCTTTAATATTATGTATACCCATAGTTGTTCCTTTGATATCAAGTATTTATGCATGATTGTTGCTTCTTTGTTGCTCCATGACATGCTACTCTAATTGTTGTCATTCATGGTAACGTGGATGTTGATATGCTGCAGCCTTTATAAACTCTTCAACCTTATGCTACACATGGAATTTTTGTCCAACTTGCATAGAATGCCTTTCTTGACCTTGATTGTCTGCTCATCTTATGCAATACCCTACAAGGTTACTTTCTTCTTCCTGTACCAAGCCTCACAAACTTTTGCACATCAAAATTGATGGTTCTCAAAGTTCTTAAGTTTAACCAAGGATATTCAAGAACAATATCTATGCCATCCATAGCTACACCATAATAATCAAAATAGAAAACATATTTGTCAATAGTAAGCTTCAAATCTTCAATTACTTTGGCATTGTCACCACATACCTGTGCCCTTTATACTTCTCGCTTAATTTTTCCGGTTGTCTTGCAAAGTTACTTTCTGTTTATTCTACCATTCCCTCATGACTTCTTGTGGACGTTAAGATTGACAACTTTCCCAAAGTTTCTGACCATATTCAAGGAAAACATCTAAATCATCCATAGCTGTGGCCCAAAAATTGGAATGCAAAACATAGTTGTCTATGGTAAGCTTTAAATATTCAAACATTTGAGCCTTCTCTTTATATACCCATATCTGCTGCTTGTTCCTTGCTTGAAATGTTAGTTGTCTTGCCTACACATTGTTGATGAAGTTATGCCTGCTGCTAGGATTATTGAGATAATGAAATTCTTCTTTTGAATGAATACATAAATCTCTAACGTTGAAGCTTTTTTGTTTGCAACTCAAGTACCTCAACCTTTTTCATGCTCTTTTGATCCAAGTGTCAGGTTTCCTCATCTTTTTCTTTTTTATGAATCCAGTTTAAGCTTCATTTTGCTCTAGACGATACTCCATTTTTATTTATTTTCCTATCTATTTAGAAATGCTTCCGTCACCAACTTTGTCTAAGTCAAATGATATGTAAGCCATCTTTTATCTAATGCCAAATCCATGTGTGTAGATAAAATCATAAATTGAGGACTTATAAAATGTTAATTCTTACTCTCGCATCATAAGTTTTCCTTACATCAAATGCATGCATTCTAATGAATCACTCTTCAATTAAAAGTTATGGTTAATTGCAAAATAAAATGCAATTGACTTATGATCCAAACTGATCTTAAAATGATGAAAAATAACACTACTAATTCTTTTTTAGTCATCAAGAAAGGTAATTTAAATTTCTCACAGTTTCCTATGATTAAATGAGTGGTATCAAGAAGGGTTCAAATTTTAGAGGATTCGAAAAAAAGCTCCTGATGTTTTTACCTGCAAACCCAAGTTTCAAAGGGTAATCTCTCACATGTGCTTTTGAATTTTTATTTGCCACCGATTTAATTGTATTAATCTGAGGTCTTATGATTGCTATCCTTTGCAACCTAGCTTAATGCCACACTCAAGTATCCTGTGACTTGGATGCAAATTTTTATGGCAAAAGTATGTTTATAGAGGTCAACAAAATTCTGTAAAACTCATTTCACGATTACATGCATGTATAGCATGCCATGTACTGTGACAGTCCTCAGATAATGATTACATGTTGCAATTTCCTTGGGAAAAATATTTGGCATATAGAATTGCAGTCTTCTTGGTGACAGTATGAGGCATTTCGTCAGTTACCCTCTTCTAATCCCATTCATTCCTTGCGAATTTTTGTTTTCTCTTAATTGATCAGACCTTTGCCAATATTCCTTTGTATATAGTTGATTGAGCAGCATTTATCAGCTCTTTGCAGAACCCTGTGTTGCAAGAAATGTGAAGGGGGTTCTATTTCACATCCTTTGGGTTTGAGTCCTAGCTGGTCCATGAGCAGTAGCTCAACATGGTATCAGACCTAGGGTAGGCTAGGAGCCCCAAACACCTGCAGTATGGCTTATCGGGGGTGTTGGAAATAAGTCACACTCAAATCGACGATGGACTGGACACAAAGGAGCCAGTAGCTTAGTGGTAATACATTGCAGCAGCAAATGGAAGGTCCTAAGTTTGAGTCTTAGCTGGTCCATGAGCAGCAGCTCAACACAATAGTGGTGGGAATATTGGAGAACCAATTTTTTTAAGACTATGGAATGTAAAGTGAAAATTTGAGCAGACTGTGAATAGGTTTAAAGGACTGTTGATAACATATCCTTGGTCTCTGACTTTTTGTCATGTCCCTTACTTAGTAACATTGAGATAAGTGATATTGAGCAACGAGTAAATAAAATAAATAGTTAAAATACAGATATAAATCATTACTACCTAATATTATTAGTATTCTAAAGACCATCAATCATATTACAATTATAATTATCTAAAGATAATATTAGAATTGTAATTATAAAATATGAATCAGTTAACAATTTAAACATCAAAATTATTAAAATAATGTTATTTATTTATTTATTAATGCTCAATATTGTAAAATATTGTAAAATATCCTGATAAGATCGTCCTTGTTGTCCGAGATCTTATCTGAAGTTTCTTTTAGAAACTTCCTGCTTTTCCTGAAGATAAGATCGTCTCCGATCTTATCCTTCCGGCTCGTTGTAAATCTTGTAAATTATTTATTGAGCGTCTTGCTCATTGTTAATACATCAATTATTTACCAATTACCTGTGTAATATGGTATCAGAGCCAATTTGCTCAATATTGAATTTTTAATTCATAAAAATCTTTTCAAAGGTTTTTTCTGAATTTTGAATTAAAAATTTTAAAATCTTCTTGGGAAATTTTTTGAAGATTTTTTTTGAGAGTTAAGATTTCGAAATTCGCGTGTGGGCTCTTTTGGAAAATTTTCGACTTCTGATCGTATGTTTTTGGCAAATCCTGGATGCATATTTTCGTCACTTTCTGGGCGTTTTTCGTCAGTTTTCTGTGGCGCGCGATCTACTTCTTTTTGGTCGCATTTTGCTTCCAGCACAGATTGTAGACGCGTTTCTTGTGACGCCCGCATGATTTTTTTCAGGCATTCTTTGTACCTCTGGCCGCGCGATTTGAAACCTTTTTCTTGTCATCTTTAATCTACTCAGACGCGATTTCTTTTCTGCGCGATTTCAGACACATTTTTTTCAGTGCTCTTTGGCCGCAGTTCTTCGTCTCTTGGGGCGTTTTTTTTTCTGATTCATGGTCGCCCAGATATCTGCATTATTTTTGCCACGAGTTTGTGTGGATTTCAAGCCGTTTTCTACAATTTTTCAGAATCTTCAAAGTCTTTTTTCAATGTTTTTCAATGTTTTTCTGAAAACGCGACCTGAGGCTAGGGTTTTGAAAAAATCTCGTGTTTCGAGTCAGAAAATCTTTTCGATTACAAATTCCTGGTGGGTTTTTCGAGAGCTCAACTGGGTTGGTCTCTGATTTTTCTGGGTGCATCGTTTTCCGTGCCTCGAATTTTGTGCCATCCGTACACTGTACCTTCTACAGTTTGTACCTGAATCTGCCTCTTTTTTTGCATTGGAATTCGTGTCTCAAATTTTGTGCATCCGCCTCTTCTCAGTACCTCATTTTTTGTGCCTCGAAAAGCGTGAAGATGGCCAGTTTAAGCAATTTAATGCTGGATGGCAGTTAGAGATTTAATGGCAAAAATTACAACACCTGGAAGCAGCGGATGCTGACAATTTTTGAATACCGCTCCCTTGATCAGATGATCCTCGACAAAGCTACTCGTCCCGAAGCGGCAAGTAAGGATCAGGATAAGTTTGATGAGCAGAATCGTGAAGCCGTCATGCTTATTAAGCTTTCGGTTACTGATGATCAGCTCCCTCAAATTCCACTGGGAAAATCAGCTAAGGAGATCTGGGATCACTTGAAGGGTTTGCATGAAACTTCCGACAAGAGCTGTGCGTTTTTCTTGAAGAATATGTTGTTTTCTATCATGATGGATGAGAAGACAACTCTGCAAGCGCACCTGAATAAAATCCAGGAGATCAGAGATCAGTTGAAGGCGATTGGTCGGAAAATGGAGGACATGGTCGTGATCACCCTGAAGAGTCTACCAAAGTCCTATGAACACTTCATAGACTCTCAACATTACGTCTACTAATGTTGATCTCAAGTTTCTGAATTTGTGCACTATCCTGTTGCAGCAGGATCGCTGGAGACAACAGTTCGGTAGCAGTGAATCCCCATCCTCCACGGAGCAGGCCTTTGCAGCTAAAACTCAGTCGAAGCATCATGGGAAAGGTCAACCTTCACAGCAAAAAGTCTCAAGTCAGACCTCCACCAGCCTGAAGAAGAAAAATATACAATGCAACTACTATCATAAATTTGGCCACATCAAGAAAGATTGTTGTGCTCATTTGGCTTCTGAGCAAAAGAAGCAGGGAGGGTTTCAGAAAGCGAATGTCGCCGAGCGCTCTGAGCAGAAGGAATCTGCCTTTTATGCACTCATGGCAAAAAGGCTCGCAAACCATGTCAAATCCTCTACTGGGTACATAGATTCTGGTGCCTCGCATCATTTCTCACATAGGCGTGATTGGTTCATAGACTTTTCCCCTTGCACTGACTCAGTGATCTTTGGAGGAGGTGAGGAATACACAGTTGTCGGCACAGGCACTGTTCAGGTTCAATCTGGCGAGAGGGATCTCATATTCCTCAACGTGTATTATGTACCTGATATCGAGCTCAATCTTCTCTCAGTCAGTCAGATAATGTGGCATTCTCCCTAGATGGATGTGGTGTTCAGCTTGCACAGATGTTCAATTGTTGATCGTGAGTCTCGCACGACGGTGGCCGTTGGGATAGAGGATCATGGCCTTTACAGGCTTGTGGACACTGGTGATTCTCCAGAGTTAGCCTTGGCAGCCAGAAATTCAATTGTCACCAGTCTTTGGCATCAGCGATACGGGCACTTGAACATGCACTATCTCTCTCAGCTTGCTCGGGAGGGACTTGTAGATGGGTTACCTGACATTCAGACTCAGCATCAGGGCGTTTGTGGTGCTTGTCAGGCTGGGAAGCAGCATCGCACACCGTTCAAGGATGGCGACTCTTGGCGGGCTTCTAAGGTACTTCAACTAGTTCATGCTGATATTTGTGGCCCTATGTCTATTTCTTCTGTAACTGGTTGCAAGTACTTTCTACTTTTTGTTGATGATTATAGTAGGAAATGTGGGTGTACTTTCTTAAACAGAAATCAGAGGTTTTTAATGTATTTCAGAAGTTTAAGGCATTGGTTGAAAAAGAATCTAGTTCTTGTATTATAACTCTTAGGTCAGATAATCGGGGGGAATTTTGTTCTAGTGCATTCTCCAACTTCTGTGATACTCATGGGATAAAATGTCAGTTAACCACACCCTACACTCCTCAGCAAAACGGTGTTGTAGAGCGACGCAATCGTACAATTGTTGAGATGGCTCGCTCCATGTTGCAACACAGGAGTGTTCCTACCAAGTTTTGGGCAGAAGCAGTCAATACATCAGTCTATCTCCTTAATAGGTCACCCACTCATGCTGTTAAAGGGAAAACTCCTGAGGAAGTTTGGTCTGGTCGCAAACCTAGGATCAGTCATTTGAAGGTTTTCGGCTCTCTTGTGTATGTTTGGATTCCAGAGGCTAAGCGCACTAAGCTGGACTCCAAGAGCCAGAAACTCATGTTCACAGGGTACAATGACAACCACAAGGCATATAGGCTGATTGATATAGACACTGATTGTCTTATCTTCAGTCGAGATGTTGTCTTTGATGAGGAACGAGGTCCATTTCACTCTTCTTCACCTGTTCAACATTTAAAGGATCAACCTCTACAGGCTCCTGATATGAGTGTCCGACTTCCTTTAGGTCCACCTGATGGGAGGGATGACGAAGACCTAGTCTTTGTTGATGCTCAACCTGAGTTTCCTCTAGATGATAATGAACATCCCCCTGCTGAACCTGTTCCAGATCCAGCTCTTCCTGTTGCATCTGATGTTGGCACATCTACTCTCCGACCGAAATGGTGGGCTAAGACTATCAGTGATCTTCGTGCTGATGAGCTCATTGAGGGTAGATCATCCAGAAACAAGAGCAAACAACAGTCTACAATGAATTTTGCTCTCATGGCCAACATTCACAGTGTTTATGAGCCTTAGACATATTCAGAGGCAAAAGGGATACCTGAGTGGGAAAAGGCGATGGAATCAGAATACCAGAGTCTTCAGAAGAATCACACTTGGGTCCTTTCCAATCTTCCTCCAAGGAAGAAGCCCATTAGTTGCAAATGGGTGTACAAGGTGAAGTACAAAGCTGACGGAACTCTTGACAAGTACAAAGCTCGTCTGGTTGCACGAGGGTTCTCACAGAAAGAAGGCATTGACTATGAGGAGACCTTTGCTCCTACAGCCAAAATGAGTACCATACGGCTCGTCCTTGCCTTAGCAGCCCAATTTGGTTGGAAGGTCCATCAGATGGATGTGAGGAGTGCTTTCCTCAACGGTGAGTTGAAGGAGGAAGTATACATGACGCAGCCTCCAGGTTTCAAAGTTGTTGGTCAAGAACAAAAGGTGTGCAGATTGGTCAAAGCACTCTATGGCCTAAAACAGGCTCCTCAGGATTGGTACATAAAAATTGACACGTACCTTACAGATCATGGCTTTCAGAGGAGTCCATCTGACTCGAACCTGTATGTCAAGAATACTGGTAATGAAATTCTGCTTGTTGTTGTCTATGTGGATGACTTGATCATTACTGGCAGTTCGGCACATTTGATCACTGAGATCAAACAGGACTTGTGCAAAACTTTTGACATGACAGACTTGGGCCTCCTGCATTATTGTTTAGGTGTTGAGGTTTGGCAGACAGAGAGCAACATTTTCATCTCCTAGTCCAAGTATGCTCGAAGTCTTCTGGATAAGTTCCGAATCGCGGGGATTACCAAACTGCCTCTACACCCATGGAAGGGCTTAGAATTGTCCAACTAAGTCCGGTTCACAGTAGTAGGTCACAGCATTGTTCGAACAACTAGTAGGCAGCCTCATCTATCTTCTTTATACTAGACGACTTGAGTTTTTGTAGTGAGCTACATATCAAATATGGCTTGGCCCCAAAGAGGCGATCATTGGGTAACAACAGCCAGCGTGTGTCTTTGCGTTATGAAGGGCACTGCAGTTTTGGACTCTTGTACACTTTCAGTCCGATCTAAGCTTCGGTGGGTTACGATTGATTAGTAGGAGTTAGTTGATGGCCAATCAACATGCAGGTATGTGTTAGGTTGGGATCAGTCGCGATCCACGCTTGGACTAGTAAGAAGCGTGACGTGGCTCTCTCCTAAATGACGTATCGGGGAGCGGTAAGCGACATGTGAGGCGGTTGTGGCCCATTGGAATGCTTTTAAAATATGCAAATATCTCAAGTAGGTCCGACTCCCTTGTTCTGTGATAATCAGGGAGTTCTCAAACTTGCCAAGAATCCGGTCTTCCATGAGCGAACCAAGCATGTGGAAACTCATTGTCATTTCATTCGGAAGCTAGTTGAAGACGGATCAGTTCACTTGCTGTATGTTCCGACAGAGGATCAGACAGCAGACATCCTCACCAAGTCGCTCAGTACAAATAAGTTTGTAAAATTCAGGGGGCATCTTGGTGTAGTAGATAGATTGAGCATTAAGGGAGGGTATTAAAATAATGTTATTTATTTATTTATTAATGCTCAATATTGTAAAATATTGTAAAATATCCTGATAAGATCGTCCTTGTTGTCTGAGATCTTATCTGAAGTTTCTTTTAGAAACTTTTTGCTTTTCCTAAAGATAAGATCGTCTCCGATCTTATCCTTCCGGCTCGTTGTAAATCTTGTAAACTATTTATTGAGCGTCTTGCTCATTGTTAATACATCAATTATTTACCAATTACCTGTGTAATAAAAATATATATTTAAAATCAAATATAGAACACAAACACAAATAACACCATAATGATATGTTACTAATTATAATAATAAATAATATTCAAATATGATAGCCGATAAATAATGATCTTATAGAGGTGCAAAGATATTATAAAAAAAGCAATATGCAATATCCCCTTTTAAGTCTAACGTGGGGTACAGGGAATAGTGTCCATCGTCTTTTTATTCCTTAAGCGGCACATATGGAGACCAGGATCGGACTATATCAAAAGCGCTCCAGGTATGAGATAACTAAAGAGTATGGAGGTCAGTATCGTCCATTCAGGCATTGCCGCCACCATTCCATGGGACATTACACAGGGTCAGTAAGTTACGGGTATGAAAACTATCGAGCTATTCCTCTAATGACCTCCGCTGCTAGTAAGGAACAATCAATCAGGCTCATATAATATTATGCTACAATATTTGGAGATACATTGGTGGTGTAAGATAAGGATTCTATCGAATTATTGAAAGAGGCCAATAATAATCCAAGACGTCACCTACAGGCATTAGAACCATCATCACAACCGCACTAATATATTGGGTATGACGGGATGTTAAGAAACGATGCAAAATCTCAACTCGGACCCCGATCGTATTTGTCTCTTCTGCCTACATGGAGGTCACATCACCTACATCTAAGATTCGCACCGCCTCCAGGTTCTGATGGGGACGTCAGCGAACTCCATATTTAGACGTCAATAGCAATTCAAAACCATTATAGGCCAAGCTCGAAAGGTTTATCTTATCATAGAGGACGATTTCCATAATGTGTGGATTAAATATAACATACAACATCAACAACGGTTGGATAATACTCTGTATCAATAAAGGAGTCAAACAGCATGTAAAGTATATATATATCGGCCAAATGCTAACCGTGCTTAATTCTCCAGACGTCCATTATTACCAAACGAATAGTCAGCCCCAACACTGGAATACCAACACAGTAACGTATTCTGAATACCTTCCAAAGAATTATTTGATCCTTCTTTTAATAGGAAATTCAATGCTAACAGCATAATCTTAAGGTAACAGTTAGTTTAATCTGTGGCAACGATTACTCCTAGACTAATAGTCGTGTCCCTCCTAAGAGAACGGCATTCATCCAAAAGACACACCCATTCTACACCAAGATATAAGTAATAATGGAATAAAGAGCAAGGGGGGAAAAACAACATATTTTATACTATACCAGCCTACCGCCAATATCAGCATATGAAATTAAGGAAGATAGGGGTAGAAGTAGAAACATAAAGGAAGGAGATCACCGGAAGCAGGAATAAGTTGAGTAGGACAGAAATAAAAGAGATTACAGTAGGAAACCAGACACATTGAACAGGTGATGCCTTCACTTAGCGTTAATATTTAGACATTCATTTTTAGCAATTCCAAATAACAGGATTAGACCAACATTCACACGGTGGGGTGTCTGAATATCTTGGCCCTTAGAAATTATGCCTTGCAATCTGTTTAATACATACCATGGACTGTTTGGATCTGATAATTAAGCTTGCTGTACTTCTGTGAATTCTTTTCACATAGCCTTCAATATTCAGTCTAATCCCAGATTCGACATAATGACATTGTTGCAGAAACATTAATCTGTTTGTTCAAAGCATTAAATTTGATCTTTATATTATCTCCTAGACGTAATGTAATCATGTCCATTGGTCCGTCCAGTTTGTCTCCTACTGTAATTAAATTCCAAATCGATCTGCTGTGATTCGTCAACCCTTGGATGAGATTACCATGTTTAGATGAACCCGTCACCATATTAAAAGAGCATTCCTTGATCGGCCTGTGTAGAACAGCATATCCTTAGTTTGATCATAAGGGAAGCATTATAAATAATTGATTATTCAATCACTTAGGAAAGACAAGTGAACAATCTGAATGTTGTCTCACTGCACTACTGATTAATGGAAACTTAAGAAGTTCGGTAATAACCTTGCCTGCATATAGATTTGATTAATGCTGGGACTTTTATTTGACAGAATGCATTTAGACTTAATTGATGTTGGATCTTTTATCTGATAGAATGCATTACCATATATCATGGATAGAAAGAATATAAAGATTGACATATATATATTAATATTGCCACATTTACTTCTGCACTCTGATACATTATCATGATAGGTCTCATTTGATTATATACTCATGTTAAATACTTCAATGCATAATGGATGCAAATACAAATGAATCAATAATAACTGCATATTTTGTGATTGTATAAAGATTGTCTGCTACGTGCTTGTAACCCTAAAACCCCACCTAAGATTCAGCCCTGCAGGCCCGAGGCAAGGGTTGGGCCATGGAGGGGTGGGGGTCCCACTTAAGATTCTGCCCCACAGGCCCGAGGCAAGGGTTGGGCCATGGAAGGGTGTGCAATGTCCCCATTTTACGACGTCCTCTTTCAGTTGGGGTTGATTTCGATACCCTTACTATTTTTAGTTAATGCTATTTTTAGCAAGGCCAGTACGGTGCTTCGGTCTTCGGTGGGCCATCTCGCGCGTCTCAGTTTCTCTCCGGCTCAAGCTTTAGGATGCAATTTACTATTTTTAGGACTTTCTAAAAATAGTAAGTCAATTAGGGTTAGCTAGACCTAGTCAGGATGGTCTCAGCAGCACATATTCAATCGATACAAATTTCTAAGGTTGAATCATTGGAAAAAATTGAAAGAACGTTTCGAAAAGTGAGCTTAAATAAAGTGAATTTAGATCTTTTAATTAAAGGGGTCATAAGGGGGTCACCTTTTTTAAAAAGACCATGGACGCCTAGCACATTAACTTAAGTTGTTTTTAGTTACATTTTATATTCTCATCTTGGGGCGCCTAAGTATGAAGGAGAAAGTATTTAGAAATAAATTAAAATCAAAAGCCTTTGTTTTGGCGTGGATTCTAGGGTTGCCTAGTCGCCCTAACTTGTCTTTCTCATAAAAGTCTATTGGAGGCGTCATTTGGAGCTTATGAATGTTTTCGATATGAAATTTGTTGAGTATTTCTCTTGGAGCTTGGCTTTGAGGAAATCAAGGGTTTGCAGGAACGAAACCCTATGTAGATCACACTCTCTTTGTGTTTGAAAGACAACATCAAGAGGGTTTTGGGAGATCTCATTTAGAGGCTTCATTTGGGCTTCATGTTGATGTAGAGAGCACCTCACTCTCTCTCAGCACTCTTCACCATTCAGTGACCTGCAAGTTAGTTTCTAAGAAATAACCACTAACACCAAAAGAAGAAGCAACAGCAACTGATAATCCAAACATTAAAAAGACTCAAACCCAGAACACAGATCCATTTTACCAGAGATATGCCTGATAACATTGACAGTACAATATCAATCTTCTTTCTTTAGTTCTCATTCTTCTTCCCCCCATACAAATGAAACGTAGACTCCACTTTATTTACCCCCAACCCCAAAAATAACCAAAAACTCTGCGCTTCCAGAAAGAAGGCAAAACAAGCCAAAAATAGAGTCAGACTGGAGCTGACCGTTACAAACCAAAAAAAGCATGAACAACAAATAAAAGAAAAGAGCAGACCGGTAGTGGAAGACCACAATTAATCAGCTGTTACATTATCTTCCCCGCCTTTGAAAGATTCTGGACCTCCTGGTTCAGAAGTGTCTAATTTTGTAAACTTCATGAGATCTCCTTCAGTGATCCAAGTGTTGTTGGAATCCGGTAAACCTACCCATTTTACCAGATACATCTTATAATTCTTGGCTCTTGTGGTAGCAATCTTGGTGTCCACTATCTTTTCAATTTGCTCTCTCCTCTTCCGTGGCAATTTACTCGACAAGTCCCTCAGCACATCTTCATCAGAAATTTGTTCAGAACTAGGGTAGAATGGGTAAAGATCAGCAACATTGAAAACTGGACTGATATCCAAATCTTCAGGCAAATTTAATAAATAGGCATTCTCACTAATTTTCTTTAGTATTTTGCAAGGTCCCACTTTCTTGGGTTTTAATTTGTCATAAGTGCCTTGGGAAAACCTTTCTTTGCGCAGATATGCCATGACTTGCTCACCTTCCTCATATACTTTCTCCCTCCGATGCACATCAGCATTCCTTTTATATTGCTCATTGGTTAGTTGCAGCTTATGCTTCACTTGCTGCTGTATTTCTTGTATGTGTCTAGCAAAGTCCTCCGCATCTTGGCTAACCCATTTCTCATTAGGAAGATCAATAAGATCAACAACCCCCTTAGGATTGTTTCCCAAGACAACTTGGAAATGAGACTTACCAGTGGACCTGTTGACGCTTGAATTAAAAGCAAACTCAGCTTGTGCCAAAGTCAAATCCCACTGCTTTGGATTCTCCCCAATTAGACACCGAAGCAAATTACCCAAACTCTTATTTACCACCTCAGTTTGCCCATCTGTTTGAGGATGATAGGCTAAACTATATTGCAGTTTACTATCAAGCTTCCTCCACAAAGTCCTCCAAAAGTGGCTCAAAAACTTTGTATCTTGATCACTAGTAATAGTTTTGGGTAGTCCATGCAAGCGAACAATTTCCTTGAAAAATAATTCAACAACCTTACTTGCATCACTAGTCTTTTTGCAAGGAATGAAGTGGGCCATCTTTGAGAACCGGTCCACAACAATGAAAATAGAATCATTTCCACGTTGAGTACAAGGTAACCCCAACACAAAATCCATGGAGATGTCAATCCACGACCCCTCAGGAATGGGTAAGGGTTTGTATAACCCTGTGTTTTGCTGTCCTCCTTTAGAAACTTGACAAATTTTGCATGTAGAAACAAATTTATTCACGTCCTTCCTTAACTGAGGCCAAAAAAAATTCTCACTCACTAGGCTATAAGTTTGTCCCTTCCAAAGTGTCCCCCCAAGCCATTTGAGTGCATTTCGCGAATCAATTTTTCCCGCTTGGATCCTATGGGGATGCAAAGTTGGACTCCTCTAAATAAAAATCCACTTACCAATAAGTACCCTTCAGAAAATTTATTCCTTGTAACAGCAGGACTATTGAGGGCAGCTATGACTTTGCTGAAATAAGGATCATTTGCATATTCTCCCTTCATTTCCTCAAACCCAACAATCTCATTGGTCATTGAGACAAGTGGCGTCTCCTACTTAAAGCATCAGCTACTACATTAGTTTTTCCACTCAAATGTTGAACCACAAATGTATAATTTTGCAAAAAGGAGACCCACTTGGCATGTTTATGCGATAATTTGGCTTGGGAGTTGATATATTTCAGTGCTTGATTGTCTGTCAACAAGATGAATTCTCTATGTAATAAGTAGTGCCTCCACTGTTTCAATGTTTGGACAATAGCATACAATTCTTTATCATAAGTACCATACCTCTTTTTAGCATCATTTAGCTTCTCACTGAAATAGGCAATTGGTTTGCCCTCTTGACTTAGTACACCCCCGATGGCTACTGCTGAAGCATCACACTCAATGGTAAAAATCTTTTCAAAGTCTGGTAAGGCAAGGATAGGGGCTTCAGTCACCTTCTTTTTAAGCTGCTCAAAACTTCTCTCAGCTGCTTGAGTCCAAGAAAAAGACTTTCCTTTAGTACAATCAGTCAAGGGAGCACATATTCCACTAAAATTTCTAATAAACCTCTTATAAAAGTTTACCAATCCATGAAAACTCCTTATTTCTGTAATACTTTGAGGGATAGGCCATTCAAGTATAGCCTTAATCTTTTCAGGATCCATGCTTACTCCTTCTGCTGAAATCACATTTCCAAGGAAAACCAACTTATCTTTGCAAAACTCACTCTTCTCAAGATTGATAAACAACCTCTCTCTTCTAAGCGTGTCAAAAACAATTTGAAGATGTTCCAAATGTTCTTCCAAGCTCTTGCTGAAAATCAAAATATCATCAAAATAGATTATGATAAATTTTCCAATATAGGATCTAAATACCTGGTTCATGGTGCACATGAAGGTGGCAGGGGCATTAGACATCCCAAAAGGCATCACCAACCATTCATATAAACCATCCTTGACCTTGAAGGCTGTCTTCCATTCATCCCCTTCTCGAATTCGAATTTGATGATAACCACTCCTCAAATCAACCTTGGAGAAGATTTTAGCACCTGCCAAACAGTCTAATATGTCATCCATTCTAGGAAGGGGGTACCTATACTTTACCATGATCTTGTCGATGGCTCTAGAGTCCACGCACAATCTCCATCTGCCTCCCTTTTTAGGTGATAGTAAAGCTAGTGTGGCACAAGGGCTCATGCTCTCTCTTATGAACCCTTTTTCTAACAATTCACAAATCTGCCTTCTCATTTCCTCATTTTCTTTTGGAGACAGTCGGTATGCAACTTGGTTAGGCAGCTTGGATCCTGGTACTAAGTCAATATGGTGTGTTATACCTCGTGAAGGAGGTAAACCAACAGGCAGCTCTGTTGGAGTTATATCAGAATATTCTTTCAACAATTTTTGCATCTCTAGAGGAGGTTGGACTCTACTAGGCTCCTTTGCTTCTTTTGGGCATAACAAATAACAAGTTGATCCCTTGCTCTCATTGAAAATTTTCTTATAGCTTGTTGAAACAAGAGACAATGCTGATATGTCAAATGCATCATCTTCCTTCCATGGTTTTAAGAGTGTTTTCTTTCCTTATTGTTGAACCTCATAAATATTCTCCCTACCCCAATGGATTACATTTCTGCAATACTGCCAAGGTCTGCCCAACAATAAATGACATGCATCCATTGGCACAACATCACAATGCACTTCATCCACATAAGAGCCAATTTTGAATGCCACAAGACAAGATCTATCCACCAACACACTATGATCCTTCTTTAGCCAAGAAATTTTGTAGGGATTAGATTTTGGAACACAAGGAAGTTGCAATTTGTCAACCATCTCCTTACTCGCCAAATTATCAGTAGATCCCCCATCTATGATCACCTTACATACCTTGTCCTTACATTTGCATTTGGTTCGGAAGACACTTTTCCTTCTCCAATCCACTTCAGGGGTTTCTTTTTCCCCAGATATCAAAGTTCTCCTCAACATTAGGTTCTCTCCCGACTCTGCTTCAGCTTCTTCAACCCAACACTTTTCTTCTTCTTGGGCTACCATCACCCTTTTGGGGTTTTGAGGGCAATCTACAGCCTTGTGGGCTTCATCACAAATAAAACACTTTAAAGGCTTCCACTCACCAAAAGACAAACATCCACGTCCTCTACCCCTAAAGCTTCCCCTTCCTCTAAAACTTGGATTCACACTCTCATATGGTTCTTCTTCTTTATTAGACTTGGAGGAACTCCCTCTTCCTCTGTTTTGGTAGTTATCACTTCTCTTACTCATAAATTTACCCTTTCGGCTTAGCTTCTCCTCTGCCCTTAATGCATATTCATAGGCTTCATCCAATGTAGGCACTTTCAACAATGCAAGCTCATCTTGAAGTTGAAATTTGAGTCCATTCACATACCGAGCTGCTACTTGCTCTTCACTCTCCTGTATATCTGTTCGAATTTGAAGTCTCATGAACTGTTCAGTATAAGCATGTACAGACTGATCCTTTTATTTCAAATTTTGGAATTCTTTAAACAATTTTTGCTAGTAATCAGAGGGCAAGAATCAAGCTCTCAAATGCTTAAGCATCTTAGGCCAAAGCCTAATTTTATCTTTTCCTTGTCTTCTCCTTGAAATCTACACATTCTCCCACCACAAGGCTTCATGCGACTTCAACTTGGATGCAGCAATTTTCACTCTTTTTGGATCATCTTCATCAATGTCCTCCATGTCAAAATTCTTCTCCAACTCTTGAACCCAACCTAGAAATACATCTGAATTGAGCTCACCTTTAAAATCAGAAATGTCAACCTTTACCTTGGAACTTTGGCTTTTTAAGGCTTCAATAAGCCTCTCCATAGGGTCTATTGCATTGGCAACGTTTCTATGATGGCCTGCATTCCTTCTGCCTCTTCCTCCCCAATTCACACGTACACCCCTCTGGGCCATAGCTGATTGCTCTGATACCAAACTGATGTAGAAAGTACCTCACTCTCTCTCAGCACTCTTCACTGTTCAGTGACCTGCAAGTTAGTTTCTAAGAAATAACCACTAACACCAAAAGAAGAAGCAACAGCAACTGATAATCCAAACATTAAAAAGACTCAAACCCAAAACACAGATCCAATTTACCAGAGATATGCCTGATAACATTGACAGTACAATATCAATCTTCTTTCTTTAGTTCTCATTCTTCTTCCCCCCATACAAATGAAACGTAGACTCCACTTTATTTACCCCCAACCCCAAAAATAACCAAAAACTCTGCGCTTCCAGAAAGAAGGCAGAACAAGCAAAAAATAGAGTCAGACTGGAGCTGACCGTTACAAACCAAAAAAAGCACAAACAACAAATAAAAGAAAACAGCAGACCGGTAGTGGAAGACCACAATTAATCAGCTGTTACATTAAATTTGTTGAGTATTTCTCTTGGAGCTTGGCTTTGAGGAAATCAAGAGTTTGCAGGGACGAAACCCTATGTAGATCACACTCTCTTTGTGTTTGAAAGACAACATCAAGAGGGTTTTGGGAGGTCTCATTTAGAGGCTTCATTTGGGCTTCATGTTGATGTATTTTTTTGGGTTGATTTCAGAGCAAATAAGGAACTTATTCTCTTACAAAGATTTTGGTGAAGTTTAAGTGGCTTTGGGAATGAATTTTCTTAATTTCTGGGCACTCACAGATTTGGACCTGCACATGAGAATTTCCTCTTTTCTTCCCCATGGCGTTGAGTTTTCATTATGGGCTTGTCTCTGAAGGTAGCTTTCATGAAGGCGTTCAAAGCAAGTTCTAGTGTGCAGTATTTAAAGGGGTGTTAAATTCATTGACAAGGTCGTCCTTCAGCTGCCAGGCGCCATTAGTTCATTGGTTTATGCTCACAACCTTTGAAGGGGTCGACCTTTGCAACTGGGTATTGCTCTAAGGGCTTCCTCTTCTCTAGGCATCTCCTTCAAGGCCAAGACTGCTTTTTTAAGTGGAGCTAATGATTTATTAAGGCAGATCGCACTTTATTGAGGAGCCACCCCTGCTGGTTGAAAAACACAGTTTGTAATCTGCGAAGAGTTGTTTTCCGTTGATGGTTGCTGAGGGTTGTTTATGCAGCGTTAGGAGTACTTAACAGCAAGAGTGAAGATTGAGCTCTTGAATATGATGATTATCAACTTCCAGGCACTTGAACCGGGTCTGAATATACTTGAAATCTGATTAGAAAATGTAAATGTATGACTGTCTTGATTACTTTATAATCAGATTTAGGATAGCTGCTGAAAGTTTTCTTTTTCAAACATGTTTCTCTACATTCTATGTTACTGTTGCACACTCCATGAAATATCAGAACACATGCAAACTCTATGATAAACCATTGCAAAAAACAATACATACACAAGGCAGCAAACAGCAAACCCAGAGGAGAAATTAAAAAAAAGTATATTTGGGGTTGATTATTACAGGATGGTAGACCTTAGGCCACTTTGGACTCTATGGTTCCCCTCCCCTAATAGGGCGAGTGTCTTCTGAGGTGTTGCCATAAGTGGAGTATGCAGGTAATAAGCCACTAGGAAAGGAGGATTATGATGAACAACCTCTTGACCTTGGCATGAGGGCTTCAGGGCGGATCCACCCATGGCACTCCTCTTATGTTCACCAAACTGAAATTATGATTGTGTCTAATTTGGATATCTAGATATTAATGCTAACAGATATGTTGTTAATATGATGAATACGGATTCCAATCCAGGATTATTTCATTAGAAGGAACACCCCTTTGGAAAGAAGAAACCCTAAACCTAATCAACAAGCAAATTCTAGGGCAAACCGGATAAGGGACATTACACTTTTCGTAATTCAGAACAATCCTAACATTTGAAGGGCAAAGATTAAGAGATAGCTGTCTTGACAGGCAGGGGCTTGACATCAAATTTAACCACTGCCTGCAGCCCACGATTCAAGAGGATGCTATAACCAACACACTTAGCATTTTCTTTTCACATCTCTATGTTCTCAAATCCCCATTTCTTTCTCATTTCAACGTTATGTACTATCTGTATTATTATGCATTGTAATTCACAATCATATTTTAACACATTGCTAAAAAAATATGAAGCATGCATTACCTAAAACAGTGTGTACTTTGTTTCTTATGCTCAACCTCATCCAGCTCCGTTTTCTTTCAGCAGCCATTGCAGTCTCCCTAGCGCCGTTTTTGCGTTTGCTTTATACAAATCTAATGTTTACTGTATATGGCTCCATATTCGCAGGTCCTTTGAAGAATGCCATTGACTGGGCATCCAGACCTCCCAATGTTTGGGCCGACAAGCCTGCAGCTATAATGAGTGCTGGAGGAGGATTTGGCGGCGGACTAGCTCAATACCATTTGAGGCAAATTGGGGTTTTCATTAATTTGCATTTTATCAACAAACCTGAGCTTCGCATCAAAGCATTTGAACCTCCCACAAAATTTGACGGTGATGGAAATCTTGTTGATGATAAGGTAAGGAAGCAGTTGAAAGAACTTCTGCTATCGTTGTCTGCATTTACTCGCAGAATTCAAAACGGAGTAGTGCTAAGTTAACAGGGCTGTAGAGAAAGAGAAGTGGAAGAAACTTCCCCCTAAGGATATTTCATGCATTCAGGGCCTAAATTTGAAATCTCTCCTTTCATATGATAGTCTTATTATGTTTGATTTTGTGCTTAAAATACATATTTTATTATAAATTAAATTTATTTTTCAAAATAATTTTATATATTTTATAACAATTAGTTTGAAATCTCCACTTTTCTAGGATACAATTTTCATAAAATTTTGATTGTATTTTAAAATAAAGGTTTAAATATTTCTATACAATTATCAAATTTAAATTATGAACACAACAAACAATTGTTTTGACAAATTGTTTATTAAGTATAATAGCAATTACATAAAAACTTTAAAAATAAATTTTCTTCTTTTTACCATGTTTAATTATTATTATTTTATATTTAACTTATTTTTAGTGCAACATATGTATTTTTATTACTACATTTGAAATCATTAGTGTTGAGACTTTCATGGTGAATCTAAACACAACAATATTATTTTTCAATTTCTAGTCTATGAGAGATGTTGAATAGGAGCTAGTTTATTAGGAGTCGTAAAGGTTCACATCAAAATAAAAACACATAATGTCATATTTTGCCAACATGTGCAATCCAACACTAACAAATAAACCTACAATATCAATATTGTATCATCTTTTAATGAATAAGGGAATACTTTAGAGAAGGATTATAATGGATTCTCAATGTAGTAGGAATGATTCTCAATGTAGTAGGAATAATAATAGTAAACTATGCTTCATTTTTATTTGGCTTTCCTTTTTCCCTTTTGTGTCCATTTTCCTAATCAATTTTTGATGTGGGTTTATTACTATTATTATTCCTACTACCGTGAGAATCCTCTATAACATTATTATTCCTACTACCTTGAGTTAGATATGATGTTATAGAGGGATATGAAGGTAGTAGGAATAATAATATTAATAAATCCACCTCCAAAATTGATTAGAAAAATGGGCATATTACACAAAAGGGAAAAAGGAAAGACAAATAAAGATGGAGCATGAGTAAGATATGCTAATAAATTTTTAGATTAAATGGGTGTCTAAGAACTTGTTCATTTAATTAGTGAGAATGTAAACAAATACGAATCTTCCATAGAATATATATTTAATATTTATAGTTAGAAATATGGTAGGGACAAGAAATATATAAAAGTTGACATAATAGGAAAAATGTTGGTAAAGATTGTAAAAAGAAAATCATAGATGGAGAGGAAACATTAGTGATAAGATAGAAAAAAAATGTCTTCATGATAAGTATTCCTTGGAGTATGATAAGTATATTTAAAATTAGGTGAAGCTTGCTACATGTGGATGATGGGAGTAGTACAAATGGAAAAAACTATTTAGTTGAGTTTTTTTTTTTTTTTCATATTTTGATTAGGGGCATCTTATGATAGAATATAATAATTCTTTTTGTTTTTATAGGTGTTCCTAACTTTCCTAACACACATTGGTCAACAAATAGTGGGTGGGAATGGGCAATTTATCTTGAGGTAGAAAAACATAGATGACTTTTACAACATTATATTTAGATGAAGTTACAATAGTAGATAATAATTATTGGGTATGTATGAATGTCTATACTATTGAAAATCATTTATGCAAACATCTTCTACTCTATGTTTGTAAAATGTAGGAGAATAGAATATCACATAATCATTTTGAAATTATTGATAAATATTTGATGAAATTGGTGAAAGAAATTAAAATATGAACTTTAAATGTGTATTTTATAAGTGTGATTATGTGTGTAATATGTGTAGACGAAGATGCACATTAATGCTATGTCAAGGTAAACTAAATGAAAACTAAAGTAACCTAAGGCCATATTCAACTAGCCAAACCTTAATTGATAACCACTAAAAACTTCGGATTGATAATTTAATTAAATGGCAGTCAAAGCTATGCTAATTAAATGCATGTTAGACTAGAAAACTTGAAATGATCACTAAAATGTAGAAAATAAAAAAATAGAAGACTAAGATGTGCTTAAATTAAAAATTAGTCTACATGAAACTTGTTGGAAATTTGAATTTGCATCTACCTATGAAATTTGGAAGTGTTTTGAGTGAACTACATGACTTCCATTAGTCCAAATAGCCTAAAATACTATAATCTCTAGTTCTAACAACCATCAGGAAGTTAATGTCTAAGGGGTGGCCTTGTTTATGGTGTAGACAAAGACTTAAAAATTTATAGGGAGCCTAATAAAAACCTATCTTAGTTCCGCAAAGATGCCCACCAATTAGTGACCAACAAATGATGTAGAATCAAATAGTAAATTTTAATGATACTAATGGATGCAATACCAATAAATAAAGTACAATGGAAGGTTAGAATGGTTTCACCTATGAGATTGAATGATGGAGCCTTTAAACTAAAATAAATGATTGTAAACACCAACACGATTCAACCTAATATTTTAAATCTTCTAATCTATATATTAGCTATGAAAAACTTTTTCAAACTTAAATTCCTAATTTTTAATGAAATATGAGATAAAATGAATAAAAAAAGTAATCTCACTTAGAAAATGACTAATTTCTAGACACGGATGTACTAGGAGACTCTTAAAACAATAGTATTGATTTGGAGTGAATTTTTCACGATATGGAGCTTGACATGGTTAGGTAGTGACCAACTAGGAAACTTAGTTTACTTTTGGAGGCTAATAGGGTGGCCTTCTTTGACTAGGATAATCATGTCTATGTTAAACAAGGACTAGAAACATTTTAAGAATATAAAACAAACAACTTTAAAGGCTACCTTCCTTCCACAATTTTTTTGTGAGTCTAAAAATTCTTTAGAAACTAACCTACAACCACAAACATGCTAATGGGGAGCTTTCAAAAATAAGGGTTAAAAGGAAAATTTTCCTTATTCAACCCCCTTGTAGATAAGTATAACGTAAAATAATTCAAAATATTAAAATATGAAATTAAATAAAGTAAAAATCATTTCATATTCACTAATATTACAATTTTAATCTCAAGGGTTTATGGATACACTACAAATCAAGGGAGTGCAGGAGAAAGGTTTTGGAAACATGATCAATTTTGGCTGAAAATGGATTTTTGGGCATCTAAGTTAATTAATGTGAGAAGTGGAAACAATAGTGTGAAGCACCTTTAATGAAGGTATGAGTGGGTTAGGGCTAAAACCTTGGAAGGGTGGAAAAAGGGATCATACTCTCACAAAGGGTGGATTGGAATATGTCCAAATGGAAACATGAAACTATGGTGACAAAAGAGGAATCAAAGAGAGGGATTTAGATTTGGCATTTTTTAGCACTAACGATGATGATGAAGGATTTGAAGGAAACCACTTCAAAATAGCTCAAGTCTATGGAACAAGATGCAAAGAAGCAATGGGGAGAGGAGGTGATGAAAAATAATACAAATTATGATAAGGTAAAATGAGGATGAAGGATTTGAAGGGTAGTGAGGCTAGGTAGGAAGGGATCCATACAATTACTTCAATAAATACTTATATTTTCATAAAACACCATAAAAGGAAAATGTTCACCTAGCTCAAAACCAAGGAAATCAACTACCTAGCTCTAGAAATCAATTCCAATAGTGTCCAAAAGAAAGAAATTATTAGAGACTTGGAGCTCAAAGATAAGACTTTGTTTTTTTTTAAATATGATAGTAGTTTCATGCATGAGAAAATATAGCAAAATCATGATAATTAATAAAGAAAATCACTTTTCCTATATTAAAATGAGGCAAATTTGGTTGCTTTAGTAAAATTACTTTGGGATTCTAGGTATGGGAAATTGTTAGGTGGGAATCCCTAATAATTAAGTACTTTCCATTCTAATATTTTGGTGGGAGAATGCAAATACATGGCATGTTGTTTGGTGAATTGTGGGTGATTCTTGCAAATGAAAATTAAACTTAATTTCCATTCTAATATTTTGGTGGGAGAATGCAAATACATGGCATGTTGTCTGGTGAATTGTGGGTGATTCTTGCAAATGAAAATTAAACTTAATTTCCTTTGAGATCTCAATTTCAAAGGTGGCCATCTAGGGTTAGGTAAACACATTGATTTTTTTTTTTAATTCAGACATGTTTTAGGAGGAAAAAGGTGTGTTTTACTCATGGGACAAGGCTATGAATGAAAATTTAAGGCCTAACATGTGGGTAAAATGGCCAAAAATAAAGGGAAAATTCAATGAATTCTTGGTACATGGGGAGGGGACAAAAACTAAATAAATAAAAAGCACTTATGGAGGCTAAACAATACTTGGGAATAACATTGGAAAGGGGATAAACATGATTAGAGAACAATATAGTCTAGTTGACAAACACAAAATATGCATGTGATAAGGGATAAAATGGACACAAAAGTGTAATAAGGGTATGCAAATTCATAATTACAATTAGAAATGTGGATGATAATAAAAGGTGGATGTGTGTATGGGTGAATGGAGCTTTAGAAATGCAAGGTCATAGGAATATTCTTTGTGTAAATTTATAAACCTCTTGTTCACCATACATGATTAGCATTTGTTGTGTGGCCCACATAATGAATTTAGAATTCTAAATTGTGAGAAAAATTTCAACAATATAAAAATTTTAAGATCTATTCCACAAGCTCAAATTATAAATATTTTTTATGCCGCAAATGATTTTTAAAGTTTTAATAATTTTTTGAGGGAATACCATATGAAACATGCTTAATAAGGATATTGATAATATGGATCTCTTTGAATGGGCTAATGCAAAGATTTTTGGTGTAGTATCAAAATATTAATTGGAGTAATATGGACATCACCTCACAATAGAAAAATCTTGTGACCTCTTTTTAGTTAAGTGACATAGAGACACTTCTAAGTTTGTTTGGTATTCTTCCCATTAAGAAAGAAATGAACATTCTAGTACAAAAATCCCAAGAAATAACTATGTATATTTTAGAATATACAAAGCTACATCAAATAATATGCATGACCCTAATAATATATTACTACTAAAGAATTCATTCGTAAGTCACAAATATAATAGTTATAAATTAATGAAAAACATACATGATAATTATGTTTTTTAGTTTAATAAAATTGAGAAATTATGTCTTAATGAAGGGATATGAGATACCAATGGACTACTTTCCTAGGGTTTGTGTTGGAGTTGATCCCTCAACCCCATAGCTCCTGAAGATCACTTGTAATCAAACACTTGTCATGCACAAGAGAAATAAAAAGACTATGAAGGTCAAAGATGAATTGATCTATAAATATTATTCATGGTTAATGTGCAAACATCACAATATGAGTAATAATACAATGAATCCTTATAAAGGAAACCTAAGCTAAATAAAGTAACCCTAGAGAAATACTAGATGAGGATAGAACTAGATCATGACATGTGTCCTCCTCACATGACTTGAGACACATACAAGAACATGACCTAAGTAAACTTAAGCATTAGAGTACTAAATTTATCCAACACCCTCCCTCCTTAAGTGCAACTTAGGGAGAATCTAAAACCTCTAAATGTGAATGCATGAAATGAAAAAGATGGGTCTTGGCAACTAAGGCCTAATGAGGCACCCATGAAGAAAAGAATCTCTCACAAATGGAGAAAAGGAGAAAATAACATGGGAGAAAACTCCTATCTGAAAGAGAGAAAGGTGAATGTAGGTTTTAGAAGCCTCCAAACCAATGTCCCAAAAATAATAGGAACATTATAAGAACATCATTGAAGCACGAAGAAGCTACAAACAATCATTGAATGATGATTGCTATAGTGCTAAAATGAAGAACCTACACTGAAACATATGATGATCAGGATCAAGAAGAAAAGAATCTACATGAGTTCCCCCAATGAAACTACTTGAACAATGATCAAATGGAAAATAAAGGCAAAAAATCTGATAGTTGACGATGCAAATGGGCACATGAATATGCATGAGTAACCCAAATGACACTGCCCAACCATGTAAGATGGCAGTTTAAAATACAAGTACCAATAGTCTAAATAGCACTTAGAATCAACTAAAAATGGAAGGTTTCCTCCAAAAACAAGAATGCAAGAGTGTCTATATGGTAAGTACTACATGCTCACCACACCAAAAATAAAACCAAGGAAGCATTAACACAAACAATATAAAACCCCCATAATGTTGACAAGGGAGAGGTGACAAGTCCACTGAAACGATGTCATCATGTAGTGCATGAAGGAGAAGAAACATATGAACATGAACATTAAAGTACCTACAACTCAAAAAGGGTGTGCAAACCAAGGCACACACACATGAGGCAAGAATGACTAGGATACAATGTTGTTGTGGGAGGGAAAGTCACTTGACAAAGGTGTGATAGTAAAAAAAAGGCTCTACACAACCCCCCCTAATGACATTTTATAACATAGTGTGAGTACAAAAGTGCACAACAAGATGATTGAAAATCCCCAAAAGTATGTACAATAGTGGCACTTTATCTCGGTGTATCTATATAAGAGAAAGTCCATTCAAAAGATGCCTATAATGCCAAAATAGGTAAAACATGTTATAAATACATGTAGAATAGCTCAAATGAAATCCCACACAAACAAAAAGTTTCTAGGAGCCAAAACATCCAAGTAATTCACCAAACTATAAAAACAAAAAAATTGAATAAATTGGACTTGGGGTAAAATCTGGAAAAAGTGCATGGATAGTTATGAAGATTTCAAAAATATCTTTCCAACACCACAAGAATCACAAAATATGGAGAAATTGGTCAAAATTTGTGAGCTCAAGAGTAAAACCAACACATTTGACTTTGATAGGTGATAAAATGAACCAACATTTAAAAAAAAAAAACTACCTACACCACTCAAAAGATGGTGGAAGCATCTTTCGAATGATATCTCATTTGATAAAATATGATATTTTACACCCAATTTATGTCAAAAATAAGAAATAGCTTCTTTAAGAAATATTGGGGTTTAAATAAAATTCAAAAGATAGACCAAAGAATGCAAGAGAACATAAAGATATTAATCATTATTAAGCCAATTTATCCATTACCAGAGAGACATTTGATAAAAAGTGCAAATAATTAGATCTATAGTACACAATCTAATTCATCTATAGTGCTAGATTCTAGGGATGTTACTCAAAGTTCATGACAATATTCATTCATTTCAATTACCATATTCATGCACAAATTAAAATGAAATTTTATTGAAATACCATTTATATATCATATAATAGCAAATTAAATGTAAAATCTACCACTTTGGCCAATGTAAAATCCACCACTTTGCTCACTAAAATTTTGTTTTAATTCGCAACAACTACCAATTTAAACAACCAAGAATCTTTCATCTAAACTTCAAGTGTTGATTTCAAAATTTCTTCATATACCATGGTGATGATAATTCAACATCACCACTTATACATTTATTCTCAAAAGTATTAAGCTCTTATGATTAGGGTCATCCCTAGACCCAGACCTTAACCTCGAGGAGTTGATGACCCTACCTATGTACACCCCTCATGAGAATCAAAGGCTTCATAGTTCGCCTACCTATGTTATAGGGAGTTCATTCTCTCCTCTTGCATGAGATATTTGATCTCACATTTAAACCAAGAATATTTCATTAAACACAAGTTATCAATTTAGTCCAAATATAATATAATGATAATAATTTTTCCATCAAGTATTGGTCACATACCAAACATTACCAATCTTTAGTGTATAAATATGGACAAATACACAGGGGTCATATTGTGTCATAATCCCCAAGGTCATATATAGTGATTTTCTTTAGCATACATCACATATACACAAGGTCACTAGCTCATACACATCACAAGTACAATAGTGATTGGATCATATGCACATAAAAGTACAATGGTGACTAGCTCATACACATCACAAGTACAATAGTGACTGACTCATACACATATCACAAGTATAACAGTGATTGGCTTATATGCACATCCCAAGTACAATGGTGACTAGCTCATATGTACATCACAAGTACAATAGTGACTAGCTCACACATATCACATATACTATAGTGACTAGTTGGCACATCCACATTGGCTAACTAACACTTTCCCTTTAGCACATCCCAAATAGAAAAGGAATGTTAGCGTATTGCACACCACACTGTGGTTCTATCCTAAATTCTAGTCTTTTGCTCTATCAAACAACTATGAAGAGAATTAGGTGTATCCCATACTACACCGAGGGTCCATCCTCAACCCAACAAGGCCAAGTATACTATCTAACAACTGGGAAGGGGATTCAATGCATCCCATACTACATTAGGGTCCATCCTCCATCCCAAAGCTTTCCACAAGTAGTGAACTTATCCAACCCAGTGGATTCCAACTTAAATCGCCTATAGGCCACTGACAATGAGTTTTTCCACCCAGGAAGAAATAGTTTACAACATATACCACCTTGTGATCTTAGAGATGTTATTAGCTATCTTCTTTATAATCTCAAGTATCATTTGGTATATGTCACCCTTGTGTTATAGGTGACTGCCAGTGAACCCTCCTCATACAACGATTATCTCCTATTCCCATTACCCACACAATAGGATAACTACTTGTGCAATTGTTACCATATCAAATCTTGGATAGCCCCTAGAAATCCACCTCTATGAACCCAATTAATTTTGACTAATCCAAAATATACAACAAAAACTCTAGGCATCTACCATTGGCACAATCCAATGACAACCTAATAGTTGTTATCGTATCATAATCAGGGTATCCCCTTGCAATCCACCTTGGTGAACCCAGTGAATGTCGACTAATCCATAATAGTAGCCCAGACATAGATCATTGGCACGGTCTAATGACTTCATGTCATTACTCAAATACCTTGGAGGTTCACACTTGGGCGGATCATACATAACATGAAACATGAATCATAATATGAGTCAAGTGATCTATAAAAGTAAATCTTAATCAATAGATCTGGGAGCCTATATATAGAGACCTCTAGGTATGGAGTTGAACTTCACAAAAACATAATAGTTACATAGAACCAACATGAGATGGCACTTACCCAACATGTACATATAATCAAATACCAACTATAAAGTAGTCAATCTTTGCTTACTATATAAAAGCATATTATGTATTAAATACACTTTATTAGGTTTCCTTAACTCCATACCCTTTTGGTACCCATTTCAACCTAAAACTAAGCTTACAAAGGAGGGAAGGTCAAACCAATTAGGAACAATCCCAACCCTTGGAGTTATCCCCCCTAATCTCTCCCCCTACGAACTTGAGGTCACAGGAGCATCCTTCGCCCAAGGACTACCTACATACCCAAATAGTCACACATATTTCCCCTTACAAGGTCCCTCAAGGATACCTATTTACTAGCTCCCAATTTAGCAAACCCATACAACAACACTTCCATCAAAGTATGTTGAGATTCAACCTCGCCATCATTATTATTCCTAATCTAACTTGAACATCCTAATGTTTTGTTAAATCAACATATGGGCTAGGCTTATTACTCAACACAAAACTACCTTGGTTCACACAAACCCATAGGAAAGCATTTCCATTTGAAACTCATATAATAGGTTCAATATTGAGGTTCTTATACTCAAGGGGTTAATAGATATCTTTAAAGGACATACAATAGTATTTATGAGATTTTTTTAAGTTATAATCAATATTCAAATCCTAGTTAAGAAAGTTAGAAACACTATATCCATTGGAAAAATATATGAAGATGTAAACCCAGTAGTAATTTTACAAATAATATTCTTAATCTTCCAATTTTCTTTACACTATGGTGTAACCTTGTATTATTATAATAGTTTAGTTCATTGATTGGATAATTTATTCATACTTGTAATTTATACTAAATGTGACCTTGATGGTCAACAATAAGGTATCATGAGATGTTGCATAGCATGGTTACATAGGGTTTATCTCTTAACTCAGTTTGAACAATATTTTCAAATTAAATGATAGTTGTTTTTCATTTAGTATGTGATTATATTATAGTTCATTATAGCTATAATATCCTTCTTTCCTTCACATAATGATTTTCATAGCAATGTTCTAGTACATAAGAGATCAATAGAAATTATGCAGTCATATAAGAACTTTTTCCACTAGTATAAAGGGAATTACCAAGTGTATAAACTTGAAACGCTAAAAATATGTTTAGAGAAGTTCATCAACCCAAAAGGAGGTCATAATTTAATAATTTAAGGAGATGGTGTTTTTAGATAGGGACAAATCAAAATTTAGACAATTTGCCCTAATTATTTAGGTTTGTGATATTTCTTACTACTTTATCCCTCATCGAAAGGGGCAATGATTCTCGAGTTCATAAAATTTTCCCACAAGATAAAATAGAGTTGCCATAACTAGATCAATTACTCACCATATCAAACCTCACTTATAGAATCTAATACCAAAACTTAGTTAATAACAATAGGAGATATGCCATAGTTCATTATCTAAGAAATATTATGATTTCTAATCTATATTCACCTAATCTATTAATAGATCTTCACATTTAATTCCTTTGATTTTTAAAGAAAAGCATTTCATTGATCAAGCTTTTAAGGATCTACTCTATCTCATTTTGCAATAGTTACTACTTTTCAAATACATAGCATTAAATACTAACCTGGCAGTTGGCCTATGACTAAGAATGAGGAAATATTGAAGACAAATTGTTACCATTTTCTTGATTATTATGAGTGCAACAAGTTTATCTAACTTCCCAACTATACCCAAAACTATTCGTAGTTTCCCTTTTATGTTGCCTTTTTCACTGCATGTAGGGAGGATGTTGGCATCAATTATGGAATTTGGCTTTAAAGTTGTCAATCACATTTTCTTGAAAGTTTGTAAATCCTTTTCAACAATTTTTTTTTGTGCATTTTCTATGACCGTTGCAATGCACAAGAGCAAATTTATTTGAGGCATTTCACCCAACTTGTATGTGCCCCTCTCCCTCCTCTTCACTTCTCCTCTTGCTCAACCTCCCACTAATCATGTTTTGTGTTATTTCTCACCAAAATTCCTTTGCAACTCACCTCAACCCTCACACGATACTTCAACCCTCTCTCCTCCACACCATTCAACCATTTCTCACTCCTTACTCTGTATTATCCTCTCTTGTTGACCTTTTTTGTTCACATTTTTCTTCCTAAGAAAAGTCTCTCAACAAATATGCAACTCTACTCCACCATACAATCCTCTATTCACTTGTACCTTTTCCTTTTGTTTTGTTTTCTCCATCTCACACCATTCTCTCCTTCCTCTTAATTTTTAATCAAAAAACCTCTATAATGAGGTTGTGGGTGAAAGATTATGGTCTTTACATGGAAAAATAACCCTTGACCTAAAATTTTTGGATGGCTCCAAGGAAATGATGCCATACTTAATGATTGTGTGACCATTCCCTCCCATTCCATTTATTTTGAGTTATCTCTTGATCGTAAGAGGGATAGATGGATCCATAAATGGTGCCTTAACTTTTTTGGGTGGTCTGAGGTAAACTTCATGACCCCGACCAATTTTTCTATATATTTTATTTGTTTTGTTTTGTTGACCATGTAATTCCCATGTGAAAATGGTCCTCGTTGATAGGGATGTGACATTAAATTAACAAGAAAAATACCATTTACATGGAAGAAATCCCAAATTGGCAAAACCAGATCAAATTCTATTATCTTCTTGAATCAAAGCTTTTATAATCCCAACAAAAATCTACTAGTACAATATAATTTTCCTTTTCCTTAGATTAAATTCTTATGAAAACCTCCTAACTATGACCCTACAATGAAAATATTTATGAAAAACTACTAAAGTTGGACTCCAACCTAATTCTTTAACTTTTGGCCCCTTGAAATGAGAGGAAAACTACATCAAATAGAAAAGAAAGGCATATTTCCCCTCCAAAATCACAAAAAAAATTGATAATGCGCCCAAAATGCAAAAATTAGGCAAATCAGGGCACTTTCCATTATGTGCTTCAAGTTGCATGCACAGAGTTCAACTTTTCAAATAAAACTCCAATTATCTTTAGTTATAAGATGACACATCCTTTTGAAAGATTAAAAAAATAATGGAATGGAATATTCTTTATTTAAATATCCACTAATTCATTTCTAGGACTATAGTAATTTGTATTCCTCAAAATTAGCCAACACTTGGCCAATCAACTCTATATCTATCTCATCAACCCATTCTATTATGAAATTAGTATTTTCAAAGCTATTTGATGTCCCAATTATGCATCTTTCTAATATTTGAACATCATCTTTAACCCATTTAAAATCTTCTTTAATATTCATCAACTTATCCAAAACACTCTCATTTGCTTCCTACGCCAAGGTCATTTTTTCTTCCTCTATCCTCTTGTTCCAAGTAGTCTTAACAAAATCTAGAGTGTCTAATCTATGCTTGTCCTATAATAGAAGATCCAAGCTAATACGTTGATTATAAAAATTTCAAAATTTGTGGAATTTTCATACAATTATTTGTGCAATTACAACAAATTCAGCAAGTGTTCAACTATTAAATCCATTTTTAAGGATACTATATTAATACTTTCTCAACAAAACATTTATATTCATCTCCTAAAATGGTTATCCTCTTTAGCTCTTTTGGTCCCAATTTGTTTAATTCTCTGAGGTGCTTCAAGTCTTTCTTGTATTTTTCATCTTCATCCCTCATGGCATCAGTATATTTTTTCAACTCTTCCTATAAATTATATGCCTTTAATATTTTTGGTATCTAGAAAATAACAATTCATCCATCTCCCTTCTAAACTTCTCAGCCCACCTATCTAAAATTTGAGATTTCCTTTTCATTTCATTTAGGGAATCTACCTCCTTTTAGGGTCATCAAAATGGGAGATTTAAATTCAATAGTTTGTTTAGTCATAGGGGAAACTAATCCCCTCATCAATGTCTTCATTTTCTCTATCTATGCTTTAATCTCATCCTTTCTCTATTTATCTTTGGTCATCCTGACCTTGACTGAGTCAATGACTAGATCCAAAGATGTCATTTGACCCTTCCTTGTCTAATTCCCAAGATTGATTGTAGACAACTAATAATCTATCTCATGTAGTTCTCTATCATCTTTGTCTACAACGGGAGTAGCAATTTCTTCTATTATTTCCCCCAATTCATTCACTTTGGTAGCATCGAGAGTCCTTGGATTTTTCTTTGATTTGTTCTTTTCCACTTCTACCACCATATCCTGTCAACTTAGATGTTGCATAACCACTTATTTCCTCTTCTCCAAGTTCAAATTTAACCATGAGGGAGCTAAGGATTGAGTGTAAACTTGTTGATCACTTGGATGTCATTTATCTTGATTCTCACTTGATTTTTCTTTCAATTCCTCCTCACGTTTTTCACCTACTACCATTGATGAGGATACTTTACCAAATTTATCTTGTTGCTCCACATTCTCAATAAACTCTTATTGTTCCTTTAGAATCAACATATACTCTTCTTTATCCTTTTCTCCTGGAGCCTTTGAGATTTCTTGATCATCATGGACTTGTTGACTCATGTGATCTTGTTCTTCTTGCATTTTTTATACATCCCTTGGATCTTCTTCAAATATATTTATCCCTTCCATAGGAGTATCTTTCAAATACTAAAATTCTATATCCATTTGATCACTCTTTTGTCTCACCTCCTCACCTTGTTGCAAAGGTTTCTATTGTTGTTCATGCTCTGGAGGGATAGAAGGAATATTTATTAAGTTCACTACCTCAATAGTTGGTGTATCTACCTCAATATCTTTTTTTGGTATTGACCTTATAGAATCTTCTATAGGGAGGACTTAAGCAATAGGCATTACACCTAATTCTAATACCACTCTTACTTCTATAGTTTTATATGTCATTGAAGTTATTTTGAAGGCCTTGCTTACCTTCTCCATTATTTCCTCTATACCAAAGACCTCTTGAGTCTAAACCTTTTCCTTCTTCTTTAGTCTCTTATATCATGTGGGGATTTATGAAGGAGAACCTTCTATATTTTTTCACTTCTTCCTTTTGTGTTGGGTCTCTTTAACCCCAAAACTTTTAATTCTAAACTCAATCCATGCATTACTACGATCCAAAACTTTCTCAATTATAGAATCAATAGAAGGATCTTCCTTCTCAGACTAATCTATTGGATCCAATTTTTATTATCAACCTTGTTTATATCATATATTGGATCTATAGTTTTTCCATCATTGAACAATCCCTGAGGGATGTCATCTCTTATCTCAAATTCCTTCAATTGAAATATTTTCAATATGTTGTAACTCCTCTTTTTGAATTCAAATTCATCTTGGAGATCAGATGAAAAATATTACATGTTTGACATATAAAAGGGAACATAGAAGGACTAAGATCCTTCATTTTACCTTTCAGATCAAAATTATCTCTAGGCACATAAGGTTTTAGATTTAGTTCATGTAGCTCTTCCAAAGAAGTCTTAGTAGCCAAGATGGAAGGGCATCTATAAAATCCCAAATGGAAAGAATACTTTAGCCCTGCCTTATGTTTACCAAAAAATTGAGATGCACCTCCATAACTTGCCTAGCAAATTCAATCAATATCAGCTTGTCATTGCAACACCTTGGCAACAAGTATGGTGCCTTATCAAAATCATATACTCTAATATACGTTGACTTTGGGAATTGGATGAACCATTATCCCCATCCTTTAATCAAAACCATAGCCTCCTTAGACATTATGAATCCAACATCCTCGGTAAATTTATTAATAACTAGGTATAGGAAGACATAATTAACTCTTTTAAAATGTTTTTTTGCTTCCTTTAACTCAAGTTGGTGATAAAATTCCCATATATTTCTTTGTCTAGGAGCTTCTCCCCTAACCCCATTAGTTGTTAACCTTGGGAAATTTTCAACTCTAGCTACTAGATATATAACATACGAATACATAAATAATTACTTGGAATTTCCCATTGTAGTCAACTGAGAGTGAATTGAATCTAACACAATTTGTCCCTAATCTAGGAAGACTTCACATAGGCAAGGCCATCATTGATGAGTCATAGAGGGTTAGTTCAGTCCTTTAGGGTCTTCCATTGTAAAATTTTCATCTATCATAATTAACATTCCATAATAAACTATACACAATCAAGGTCAATCGAACTATGTTGCCTCTATGAATCTACATAGGAAAGGCCATCATCGATGAGCCCCCGAGGCTTCAATATTTCCATTGGGAGTTTCCCATTATCATTATCTATCTTATAATAAACTATCCTTGGCTAAGGTTGACACTTTGATCAGACATAAACAAAAAATCTCCTACAGAGAACTGAGCTCAACAAATCTCAAAATAACAGACAAACTACCCAAGTAGTCTTTGATCCTCATCAATCAATTGCCTAATCACAAGTACCTATCAATATTTACATTAGCAATCCTTATTAGCTATCAAAAATTCTTATATAGAATGTTGCATCATCAAAACCAGATCCCAGGTCTTATACGACATGCTTCACTTCTGAAACCAAACTTCATCCATTAGCAATCATTTGTCTTATACAGGTTGTTGCACCCTCAAAACTAGACTCAACATCTTATACGAGGTGTATCATTCCTAAAACTAGACACAATCCTATCATTTGTCTTATATAAGATGTCATATTATTAAAACTAGATCTCCGGTCTTATACTATATGCTTATTTTCCTGAAACTAGATGTTATCATTATCCAGAAACTCAATCATACAAACATTTGTTGGCAAGAAGATCTGAGTGGATGTTGACTTTGTTGGTCTAGTTTGTCTTATATTTTTTTATTATCTTTGATCATGTTACTATGCGCCTCGAGGAAGTCCACAAGTGATGAGAGGAATGATGATGGATCATGACCTTTTCTCTTTGATTTTTATTTGTGGTTTGTCTTGGCAATATGACTGGGGCAACTAGGTTACTTGTATGTGATTGGGGTTCCATTTGGCATAATCAAACATCCTATGAAAGTTAAAGGTCATCTAACGCTTTCTTGCATTAGGACTAACATGTTTTGTGGTTTGTTCCTCACATATTCCAACAAGGTTATGTGGTTACTAATCCATGACAATCCTTGTCTATCATGTGTTTATTTTTCAAGAGATAAAATTTTTCACCTTGGTCTATGTCATACCTTGGTATTCGTTATTTATTGTCAAAATAAAAAGCTCTATGATGATAATCATGAAAAAAAAAAAGTTCAACATCTATCAACAAGATCTCATATCAATCCACTTCGGTTTCATCCATTTCATTCATCTCATCTAACTATTCTTTACTTATTATCAACATTTTCTTCGGTCGGTCCTTGCACTTGTGCCTATCAAATTGACCTGTCGGCAAACTTGCCAAATGTTTTGGATTTTTTTTTTTTTAATTTCAAATTTCCCGAGGGGAAATCATCCTATCTCACATCTACCAGGGCATGTCAGGGCACACTGGGGCATGTCAGGGCACACTGGGGCAAGTCATGAGCCAATTTTTCTTGATTATTCTTTGACACAATGCTCAAAATTGTATTGATCAAAGAGGGGCAAAATGTAGACAATGAAAAATGTCCTGGGCCTGCAAGTAACATTTTCATACTAATTTCCATCTTCCATGCATAATTAAATAATTTTAATTATTTAATTATTTCCTAATAAAGATAAAGTAAATTAATTAAATAATTTTGAATTATTTAATTAATTCTCTTTATCTTATTCCTCTTTTGATTAATTTAAATAAATGTCAATTTATTTAAATTACATCACTAATCATCCTTTTTCCCTCTATAATTAAATAAATTATTATTTATTTAATTATTCATTTGCATTTTCTCTCCCTTTCTTCTATAATTAAATAATTATTTAATTATTCATTATCTTTTTCCCTCCATAATTAAATAAATTCTTATTTCTTTAATTATTTATCATTTTCTTTTCTCTATTATTAAATAATTGTTTTTAATTATTTAATTTATTCTTATCCAAGCCCTATCTCTCATTCCAATTTCTTGGATCGCAATCCCTTCTTCCCATCCTTATCTATTTTCTTCTCAATTAATCTCATCCATTGATCACCATACATCATAATTCAATATTCAACCTTCATTTGAATTAGGATTTTTATAAAATTAACTTATCATTCTCATTTCAAGGTTAACCACAATCTTCAATATTTTGCTTCTCATATCATTCATCTTGAAGAATGACAATTTTCAATATTTTTCTACCACTCATATCATTCATCATTAAAGAACCACAATCTTTAATATTTTGCTATCACTCATATCATTCATCTTGAGGAACCACAATCTTCAATATTTTTCTATCATATCAACTTTGAGATCTTGCTACATCAACATTGAGCTTATAAAATATCTTGCATACTACATATCTGAGAGCAAACAAAGAAAAATGGAGATGAGCAATGGAGGAGAATCAACTATGGCATAGGAATTGAAGTATTATTACTTTATTATTTGGATTTCTATTGCCATTTGTGCTTCATTGTTAGATTAGGGTCAGTATGGCTTGGATTTAGGTAGTTTTGAGGTTGTTATCATTGATTCATACTTTTCCCTCGAATTTCCCCTATCAACAAAGTCTATTGAGGGTTTGGTTATCCATGATCTTCATTGGGATTTTCATCAATTGGTGAACCAGGGTTTGAAATATTTTCAATTCCTAAAAATTAAAAAGCATTGAATCACAACAATTATAAATTTGATATTCTATTCAATTTTTTCAGTAAGAAACCAAAAAAACTTACATCCTTAACCTCTTGGACATTGTGGTGGCATTGTGTTAGAAGCTTGATTGACTCAAAACTATGTTATGCCATTCCTTGCTTGTGTTTTCCAATTGTAGAGATAGGGGGTCAAACTCAAATGAGCTTGGCTTCTATTCTTTTTCAGTTTTATGATAGAGATAATGTAAGTGTGTTATAATTTTCTTGTATTATAATGTGCTTGTGTTATGCCTCATATGGACCAAAAAAGTAATTGTGGCCACTTTTTTGTCCCTCATCTTTCTACATATGTCCCCTAGTGAGGTTCAAAGATAACCTCACCTTCCTTGAATAGCCAAAAATTGTGTACATTGATCAACCATACTTACAAAAATAATCCAAATCTACCCTTAAAAAAATAGAAATATCAAATATGTCATTAGATTTTATATTCATATATAGAATTAAAAAAATTACAAGTAAATTTAACTAAAATATATGGAAATGTTCATTACTTTTGATGGGTTTAATGCTATATCTATATAGAGGGGGTCTTGATTCAAATATATCATTGAAATAGGAATAATTACATAGTTTTCATTTATAATTGAAAAACACAATCAAATTCAACAAAATAGATTAATAATTTTCAAAATCAGCAATAAAATTTTATTTTCCATATGCATACATCTGTGTTAAACACCTTTCTTTCCCACCCAATAAAACTAAAGCTAAAAAAATAAAACTCCCCAAAAATCCCATATTTATAAGTTCTTTTACGCATGATTTATTATGATAAATCCCAAACAAAATTGCATCTAGTGCTTTGCCATAAGTTATGAATGACAACCTTAGAGGAAATGAGAAGGATCCATAAATGAGTTGCATATATTCTTTCCCCGAAATATCATACCATTGACTAGGATCAAACATGAGGATCTAGTTCACTATTAATTTAAATGTTATATACAAGTAGAAATCCCACTAGTGATTTATTTCACAATAATCTATAGTACATTCTAGCTTCCACTTTAATATCACTGTGCTTAAATAAATACAATAAATTATAAAATGGTCTTGAAATAATTTAATGTATGAATCCAAAAATATAATATATAGGTTATATATGCACAGGTTCTTGGATTTTTTTTGCAAGAGAACATGATAATTGTAGCCATCCAAAGTTAGGTAGGCACGCTTCTCAATGTTGATCATTAGATGGTCCTTAGAGCAAAAGAGTTCACAAAGCTTGAAGAGTGAGGTAAATCAACCTTTTATAAACAAATCCACTAATTGTAAAGAGACTATCCTATTGCATACCTTTTTTATTAAGATAAATCAAGAAAGGCCTGAATCCATTACAAAATCATCATTAAGACAATATAGAGTTGTCTCACAATAGGTGAGACTATAGGAAAATAAAAGGAAAGGAGACTAAAAACCAAAAACCAACAATTGATAGAAACTAAGACAACTTGAATCAAAATTTACCATACTTTAAGCACAAAGCTAAATAAACACAAAAACCATGGCAGTAAGTGTAGACATGTAAAAAAGACCTAACACTTATCACAATTCCTCAATGACATTTTTTCATCATCGACATCATTATCATTTAATATCATTGCATTTCACATCATTTACATCAAAAACCCTATTTTCCTCTATTAATTGAATAATATTTAAATTATTTCATTAGTTCACTATTTCACCATTTATCTAACTTTTATTCCTCTTGATTAATTAATTAACACAATTTAGTTTGTTATGTCACTAATATACCCTATTCTCCTAAATCAATTAACTTATTATTTACTTAATAGTTTAATTAAATCCCTTTCCCCTTTCTAAACTTGAATAATTAAATTAATTATTCAACATCATTCAAACAGGGCAACAAACAAATATAACTTTATTTGTTAGAGTCGAACATGACTTGCACGTTCAACTCAAAATATAATTTAATTAATTCAATTAATTAATTATCTTCACCCCTTTTATGATTGAACAAATCATGATCATTGATTTCTCACTCTAAACAATTAACTAACTCATCTATTCTTCAATCCCACTAACCTCTCAGTCTCTTTCTTCAATCCCACTAAATATTCAACTTGATTTCATCAATCACATATATTATGCAATCTAAAGCCACTAATTCTTCCAATCTATTTCCTCTCAATGCTTTTGAACCGTTGATTAGGATCTTTTACTACGAAATCTTGATCATTCATCTCGAAACAAGAAATCTATAAAATAGTCTTCAACCTTCTCACAAATCATCTAGAATCTTCATAGTGAAGCACTAAGCAATTATCCTTTGATCACATTGAGAGATATTATCACATTATAGTTCAACATTTTACACACATTGAAGCTTTTTGCAACACCAATAATGGAGGCTTTTTATTGAATTGAGCAATCCGACATCCAAACGTCAATACAAACACAACTCAAACATGGGATAGTATATGTTTTAAAGTTTTGAATTCAATTCATATTGTCTTAGGATTTACATTGTTTGATTTCATATTTTTAGAGCTTCATTTCATGAGTAATGGGTTTTGTGATCTTAATCTTGTTTGAATTAAATTAGTTTGATTCATTTGCTTTCATAATGCTTTATTCCCCCTTACAACATTTGGCATGCCTGGTGGGACCTAATTCCTTAACATTAACTTTTTCATGTGTTTATTTGATTAGTTGTTGGTTCCATAATGTTGACACTCTTTTCTAAAACGCAGTTGATAACTTTCACACAAAAGCTATAGGATTTTTACACAGTTGTTTCCACATTTCTACCACAGTTGCACTTTTTCCAACCGCTACTGCACTAAACAAGGCCGCTATTGATGTTTTAACTACTTTGTCTATAACAAGTCCATGGTTGAACTTTTCTGAACCGATTTTGACTAACTTGACCACTATTGTTGCAGATAGAAAGTCCACTACATTCTGGAATATTATTGCTATTGCTATGCTGCTTTCTATTTTAAAACTACAAACAATTTTTTTATTTTTTTAGTGTACCTAACACTAATGTTTTATTGTTTGGTGTGTTTAGGAAGTTTCTAACCTTGTTAGTGCAGCCCTTGCAGGAGTATGACATGTTTTTCATGAAAATGACTAACAATTTGATTGCAAAGTTGGCGAGCAGACCAAGTATATTTTAGTTTTTTATAGCTTTCATAGTTAGAACACACTTCAAATTAGTGTTTAAAACTGAACCCACAACTTCCACACTTCAATTGGTGTTTTTGAAAATGAATAAGACAAACTCTCACATTTCAATTGGTGCTTAAGAATTGAATGAAGGAAACTCTCATCTTCAATTTGGTGCTTAAGAATTGAACAAAAGCAACTCTCACTTTTAATTGGTGCTGAAGAATTGAACAAGGCAACTCTCATTTTCAATTTGGTGCTTAAAGAATTGAACAAGGATACTCTCATTTTCAATTTAGTGCTCATAAAACTGAACAAGGCAACTCTCATTTTCAATTTGACACTCATAAAATTGAATGTTTTTGTTTTGACCAATGCCTTTCATTTTGTTGACGCATGAACGCTTTTATTTTGTTGACAATCGAATGCATTTCATTTTATTGACCACATTAAGACGAACAAGGCAATTAGAAACACTCAAAAATTTGTGTTTAAAATTGAACAAATCCATTTTGATTTGCACATTGATATATTTTTCCTGAAGTCTCAAACACTTTGAAATTGGTGCACATAAAAAATAAATTGATATCTTCACATTTCAAATTTTGGGACTTGAAAATAAACTATGATGAATTGTATACTGTGTTCACTGTGATTGATGAGCCAAATGTGTTGAACATCTGGAATACTGAGATGGGGGGTGAATTAGTATTCCATAAACCCATAATAAAATTCACTTAACCATTATCACAATTTTGACTGAATCAACAAGAGAGAACATAGAAACAAGTCAATGCAATCATACACATGAACACCAAGATTTTTACGTGGAAAACCCAAAATGGGAAAAACCACAATGAGGGTTAACTCACAATATATTATATCCGGATACAAAATATTATGGGTTTCACTGCCAGGACTCACTATTCTTAAAAGGCTCACAACCTAAGTACAAAAGATGGCTCATTGCCAAGATATAATGATAGTGGCTCACTGCCAAAAGAATGAACTAATAGAATACACCTTCAATGTGCAGGGCTCAGTTCCACTGAAGCTCATAATATGAAGTACTGCATCTCTTAACAAATTTTTACTACTGATAAACCATTTAGGCTATGATCTTCTCCTTTGTTCACTAGCTTGAACAATCACATATACACAATCTTGCTTCTATCTTATATATATACAAGTATATCTTATTCATCAATTAGGTCGGCCTAATTGGATGAACACAAAATAATCAAAACCTTTCTTTGTTGGCACCATATAAGATTTGAACATTTTATCCATGTAGTGCATTATGCCAAGTCGACTATTAGTCTTCATAATATATTGCATTCACTAAGTCGGCCAAGACTAAAACACAATTCTCCAAACCAACAAATAATCCTCAAAGCAAACACCTTCCAGATCTAAGAACACATTAGTTTCCCATCATACTACCAATCAAGAAACTATCAACAAAATCGTAGTATAAGAATGTTCACTTTAGTAGAATGCAGAGTCTCGCACACAATATACCTCACACAAAACAATAGTAGGATACAAAGTTAAACTTTGTCAGAGATAAATTTTTGTTCATAGAAAAATACGTCTCGAGATCTAGGAAATAGCAGTCTAAATGAGTCAATAAAACATGGTTAAGAGATTAGAGTCATATCAGATCTTGCGGTGAGTTTCAGACCCAAATACCAACACACTGATCCATCACAAAGGAGTATTACCAGTAGAGAACAACTTTCGGTAAACCAAGAAAACTTCTCATGTTATCACCATATAGTTATTACCATGTTGAAATCAATGACAACATAGGAACAACTAGCACAACCATACATACTTCATGCTCATTTTGCAAAGCTTCCAACAATCTCCCCCTTCGGCATTGATGGCAACATGCATGACAAAAAAAATTCATGTATATTGTAACTGAATGTTCTGACAACTCCCCCTATCAGAATTGTTCTTCACAAAAGAGTTTTTCGTCTAACTCTTTATCTCTCCCCCTGTGACATCAATGACAAAGGAAGGGGTCTAGTATAAATGTACATATGCATCAAAAAGATATGAACACTAAAGAAATGAACCTATAAGACTCTCCAGGATAGCCTTCCATGACACTTTACCTTCTTCCCATGAACCTTTTGTACTAACTAGAGTCTTGTAAAATAGCTCAAGTTTAGTTAGAGACTCTATACCATCTGTTAAAGTATTGGAACTAAGATTTTTTGATGTGTTTTTTATGCACTTCTCAACACAAGTAATGCATAGGTGCACTACCTCTCTTGAAAGACAATCTTCCACAATCAGATTGCAGAACACTATCCCAAGGTCTCTAATGTCAAGTCTTGACAGTGCTTGGAATATCTCAGTTGATTTATGTGATTTGTTGGAATCACAAGGTAGATTTATGGATGAGTTACAAAGCATGGGAAGTTGGGTTTGCAAATACAGTTTCAAAGTGTTGGAAGTGAATGAACAGTGGCTTTCCACTCAAAACAACAAGCTGAAACTCATCAAGTTCATCTGATTTAGCTTCATGGTGATGCTTGAGATCCTACTCTGACCAAGGACTAAAAGAAATAGCAAAAGGAGAAGGGATAAGAAAGTTGTTCTAATCCTAAGCTACGAATGAACAATAAAAATGGTGGTTGCTACAATAGACAGGCTTCCTAAACTGAGTTTTTCTTGACCAAGAGAAACTTACAGCTACACAAAACCAGTGCAATCTTCTAAGGTCTGCTGATTTTCAAATTACACATACACATCATGAACATGCAATTGAACTAGGTTGCAACAATGATAGAAAGAAGCCTAGACTAACTTTGCACAGTAGCTTGTTATCAACAAGTGCTAAAAGTATGGGCTGGAAACTCATCAAATACTATAACAACGACACCATCATGACAACCATTCAAAAAACTAATACTAAAACTAACATGGAAGGCAAAACCATGCATGCAAAATGAGAAAAATCAAAGAGAACATCCATAAAATCATGCAATGTTATTTTCTATTGCTGCAAATGCTTTTTACAATAGCTCTTGAACCCTTACAAATGAGGGGCAAGCCCCTATTTATAGTTTTCCAAAGCCCAAATGAATGGCTAGGATTGAATTACATCAAATGGCCTTGATTTGATTTACATTAGGGTTTCACATACCCCCCATTATCTAGCAATTTTAAAATAGATCTTTGTCTTTTCCCTATTTTGTCATCTAGTGCTCAGGTGTTATAGCAATTTCATCATTTAGTTGATTTCCCTTTTCACTGTAGCTGAAACTACCTGAAAGTTGTCTTCTTACTTGGTGTGTTTGCAGTGTTCTTCCTTGGATCAAACAATCCTGTCAACGAATGGCATCAATGGATTGGTTGCCCCTGATTCGAGCGGACAACTCCCTTATGCTTTATTCAAGGCCACCCCCTTGCATTTTTGTTCTTGACTTCCTTGGCGCAGGCCTTTTTCTTATGCCGACCCTGTCGGTGGGTGCTAGTGGGAGAGGCGAATATGAAATGAATGGTGATAGGAGCTATGCACATTCCTTGTTCAACTTTCTCGATGGGTCTCCTTATAGACATGCAGTAGGCTCCTTGAATCCTGCATACATGAAGTGTCATAAGTGCTTTCATACACAAATCAAGGAAAACATTAGTCAAATCTTGCAAATCCTTGTTAGATCCATCCATGCATAATCAAAAGATCATAATATTCATATTTGAAGCTTATTTGGAGCTCATTTGGACCATAAACATTAATGCGGGCCCAAGGGGGCGGGCAACAAACAAGGGACAACAAACTAGAAGGTAAGTTCTTGGACCTCACAAAAACATAGCAAAACCAAGATTTTTCAATTATAGCACATGGGAAAAGGGGAAGGAAGAGTGCCCAGAAAAACTTCCTCAAGATTGGACCCATTTGAAAAAAGTGGAAGCTCAAAACGACCATGGAGAGATGGAGTCCCAAAAATGGCCAAGGAGGGATGGAGTCTCGGAAACAACCATGGAGGGGCCGGTCCTGGAGGCTGGGTCGCTGGGGCTCCACGGATGTTCTAAAACAACCAAAGGGGGACAAAGTTTCGAAACCACCAAAACTTAATGGAACATTGACAAAACCTTGGTAGTTCACTTAGGCACCACAAACACATCCCAAATCCACCAAAAAGTTGGCCCCAAAGTCAAAAATGTGGAAACCGGACCAGCGGGGGTCCACGGATGTTTCCAAAACAGCCAAAGAGGGAGGGAGTCCTGGAGGGAAAGTTCTGAAACTTAACAGAACATTGACGAAACCTTGGCAATTCACTTAGGCACGACAAACACATCCCAAATCCACCAAAAAGTTAGCCCCAAAGTAAAAAATGTAGAAATCGGACTGGCGAGGGTCCATGGATGTTTCCAAAACAACCAAAGAGAGAGGGAGTTCCAAAGGGAAAGTTCTAAAACCACCTAAACTTAACAGAACATTGATGAAACCTTGGCAGTTCACTTAGGCACCACAAACACATCCCAAATCCACCAAAAATTTGGCCCCAAAGTCAAAAATGTGGAAAGCGGACCAACGGGGGTCCACAAATGTTTCCAAAACAGCCAAAGAGGGAGTTTGGGAGGGAAAGTTCTGAAACTACCAAAACTTAACGGAACATTGAAGAAACCTTGGAAGTTTACTTGGGCACCACAAACACATCCCAAATCCACTAAAACATTGGCCCCAAAGTCAAAAATGTGGAAACCGGACCGGCGAGGGTCTACAGATGTTTCTAAAACAGTCAAAGAGGGAGGGAGTTCTGGAGGGAAAGTTCCAAAACCACCAAAATTTAACAGAACATTGAAAAAACCTTGGTAGTTCACTTAGGCACCACAAACACATCCCAAATCCACCAAAAAGTTGGCCCCAAAGTTAAAAATGTGGAAACCGGACTGTCGGGGGTCCATGAATGTTTCCAAAATAGCCAAAGAGGGAGTTTCAGAGGGAAAGTTCTGAAACCACCGAAACTTAATGGAACGTTGATGAAACCTTGGAAGTTCACTTAGGAACATCAAACACATCCCAAATCCACCAGAAAGTTTGCCCAAAAAAAAAAATGTGGAAAAAAGTGAATCGAGCGATCAAGGACCAAGTTAGTAGAAACAAGACAATGGACAAAAAAGGGATAGGGGACTTCATTTCTCCGCAGATTTGAATACCCTAAGTAGGTGAATTTGGTAAGGGGAATTTGATCATTTGAAGGCACATAACCAATTTGGGCTTGGAAAATGGGGCATGCAAAACAAGACATGAGCAAAGTAGCTTGTCGGGAGCAAAAAAAAGGGTGTCCCTGCCTACGGCGGGGCGTGTGTACAAAACATGAAAAACAAATGGCGACTCACTGGGGAAATGCTCCAGAGCATTTTGATGAAAAACTGGAATCACGAACCCAGAAACTTTGGTTCTGACCTTCACGCTAGGGCAAACAAACTAGATGCTCAACCGAAGGATCAAAACCACTAGCCAACCCAACCTTTAGTATGCTAAAAATCCAAGCATGTGCAATTGTGTTAATTTCCATCCTTCAGTTGGTACAGGAACCCAAGCTCTGTCAAGTTAAGCTACGTAGTTTATTCTAACTCCAAAAGCATCTGGGACATTGCCTCGCTGCCAGTTAGGCGTCCATTGCCCCGACGAGGTTATCGCTGTGATTCTCCCTAATATTGCTCTACCACCGGTCGGGCATCCATAGCCCCAGTAGAGTTGCTCGGATACCCCTGAAAAGTTGAATTTTCTCTTTCTTTTAATTTTCAATGCTTTCTTTTGTTATTTATTTTCTCTTTTCAACTCTTTTATTTCAACCCGCAAGCATTGAAGCTCACGCTCAGGGCTGAGAATCACAGTGACGCTGGAGCAGAATTTTAGTTTTTTCACTTAAACAAACTTCACAAAAGGCCCTACAGTGACTGTCAAATTCTTTAGATGTGTAAGAGCTGTAAGATTTCAGAATATGTCAGAGTCGGACTAAACCAACAACTTATCCTCTTTGAATCAAACATCCAGATCACTTGACACTAACAGAAAACCCTCACCATCCACTCTGAATAAGTGAGGAATCCATGTGCATAAGTGAAGCACAAGTACTCAAATACACATAAGCCATGAAGTATACACATGAATACAAAGTATACGCATGAATACAAAGTATACGCATGAATACAAGGTATACACATGAAAACAACTAAGTCACAAAGTATACATTGGAATACATGTAAGTCACAAAGTATACACATAAGTCGTAAAGTATGCACTTGAATACACGTAACTCATATCTATCGAAGTGTGGATTTATCATGCAAATATGGACACCATCAATATAAAAGAATTGTATTAACCAAATAGCCATGTAGGCATACATCAATATATATTGATATAAGTATAAAATATATACAAAATAGCCATATAGGCTTACAATAATGCCATATAGGCATACAACAAAGGACCCCACTCAAAATTGATTTCCCTCTAGGTGAATGAAACAAACAAGTGGCCTTTGGTGGTCAGGTGGATGGCGATGTGTATGAAACTCATTTACCCTGAACTTGAGGGCTGCTCCTCCTAGAGTTTAGTTCCTCATCAAGCTTTAGTTCCTACAATAACAAGTAAAGACATTAATATATATAAATTACATTATAAAAAATGATATATTTAACAACATAATCACTTACCACCACTAGACGATCTCTCTCCTCATGCAAAATATTTGCATGCTCATGTTGTGGTGTGACCAAGTTCTATAGAAACCATCCAAATAGAAATTAAACAACTAATCAATAATCATTTGATTTTTCACTAACAACTATAACAATGAATGTAATTTGAAATTTACTAATTTTCCTCATACCCCCATGAGAGGCATCGAGTTGTCTATTGCACAAGATACACCTTGCTCCATTACCCTATCCACATCTAGAGGCGATTCCACTTCCATCATCTAAAAATAAAATAACAAATTATTCAATCACGAAAAAGTAGAATAGTGATGCAGCTCATGGCTTATAATGTATGAGATAATCAACAAAATTTTGAGTACTTATTAAACTATATATTTCTTACTATTATGCTTACTATTTTCCCTATCCATACCTTGTTCGAAAGTACTTGTTTTAGGCTTTTATCTATAGCAACGATTTAGTGAACTATTTCATAAAATGCTTTGGTAGACATGTACAAAAAATGTGGTAACATGGAGAGGGCAGTGAACTATTCAAAAAAATGCCTCAAAGAAATGTGATCTCATGGTGATGGAATATGCCATGAAAAATTTGTTTGTCATGGCATGCCATCACCATGAGACAACATTTCTTTGAGGCATTTTTTTCAAACATTTAATTGCCTTCTCTATTCTATTATGTTGGGATGGGGTGGATGGTATAGTGTGGTCTTGGTTATGAGATGGAGGAGAATCATGAGATGAAGAGGAATGGGTGTTTGATCATGAGGGGAAGAGGATCATTAGATGGGGTGGAAGGTGTACTTTGAGACCACATTTTGAGAGAAATCATACAATGGAGTGGAAGAGGTACTTTGATCTGGACACGAAAGGATGTAATTAGATGAAGTGGGGGAGATGGGATTGTGAGAGGGGGGGTGAAGGGATATCTTACTCTTGAGACAGAAAGATATCATTAGATGAGATGGAAGGGATATGGTGCTCTTGATTGGAAATGGGATCATGAGATGGAAGGGGATCATATGACATGGAGGAGAAGGGTTTCCTTGACCTTTATATGGAGGGGAATCTATGTTAGCATTCTTTGGATTAGGAAATGGACATAGTTCATTTGATATGCATGGTGTCATGAGGGAGGAAGGTTTTATAGACTCTTCAACTTGGATAGATGGATTGATAGGGGGTTCATTTAATATTTAGGGTAATAGGGTTTATATTGATGTGGGGGTGATGAAGATGGATGAATGATATGGGAAGATTGAACCACTTTGTTTTTGCATGGCGAAACAACCACCTTTGCAAATAGTCCTTGGAGGAAGTTATTATGAGAGACATGAGATGACTTTGCTTGGTAATAGTGGGGTGATGTGGATTTTAAGGATGTTGGCTATGAAAGTGTAATAAGAGGTGGAAGCTTTCATGGATTGGTAAATTGAGGATGAGGATGAGGACCTTGAAAAGGTTTTGGAAGGGAATTTTGGCTAAAGACTTGGTTTCTATTCTTAAGGCAGTGAGTTGTTTGAAAATTTGCATCAATGTGGTCTCATGGTGATGGAATGACATTCCATCACCATGAGACCACATTTCTTCAAGGAATTTTTTCAAACAACTCACTGCCTTTTCTATGCTATTGCTACTATTATGCTTTGATAGATTTTTTCCAAGCATCCATAGTTTGTTGGAAAGCATCTATTTTAGGCTTTTAGCCATAGCAGCAAGGAAGTGAACTATTTGATAAAATGCTTTGGTAGACATGTATGGAAAATAAGGTAGCATAGACAAAGAGGTGATCTGTTTGAAAAAATGCCTCAAATAAATTGGGTCTCATGGTGATGGAAATCACCATGAGACCACATTTCTTTGAGGCATTTTTCAAACAACTCATTGCCTTGTCTATGTTATTGCTTACTATTATGCTTTCATAGATTTTTCTAAGCATCCATAGCATAGACAAGGTAGTGAACTATTTGAAAAAAATGCCTTAATAAAATTTGGTCTCATGGAATGCCATGACAAGCAAATGCAATTGGCGACTACTCCTAGTTATTAGTTATGCTAATGTGAAGTAATTGCATCACTGCTTATGTTGAATTTCTAAAAACCTATACTGTAATTGAAATTTTGTCATCTATCAACATCTAGTTATTAGTTATGCAATGTGAAATAATTATTTAATTTTGAAAGATGTGCAATGCAATGTAATAAAAAAATATGAATATAAACTACACAAATCTATTAAGTACAATTCATTAGTTAAACTCTTTAATATATTACCTAAGTGAAGGCTTGTACTCCACTGGCACTGGGAGGTGTTGTCATGAAACCTCCAATATTAACCTATTCAACATCAAAAATTGGATATTAGAATACCATTCATTTAACAATGCTATTCACATGTAATATGTATAATTTTTTACTAGTTGCATACCTCAGTAGTAGATCCAATGGAGTAAAAATAGGTGGAGGGCCAGTGAAAACAATATCAACACTATGACCTTGAAACTTTATTACAATCATTACACTAAATTAGTTAATCTTGCATCTCAAAAAATGAAATTTAATAAATTAAATTCAATGCACATGCTAACATTTACCTGAGTAACGAAGCCAAAAGACTCATTCAAGATGACATCTACCATTGTCAATTGCGCAACTGCAAACGTATCTTGTACACCAGCCTCCTGACTATCTTTGGGGTCATATGTGTAGGTCGACCCACAAACCTGACAAGAATGGGGTGGAACCCTACCCCTCAAACTCTCCCCTGGCTGTAATTATACTATAGGACTTGCACGTTGGATGATACTCTAGGTCAGAGAGCTAATAGACTGTAGAGTGTCCACCTTAGCACTCTCCTTCACAATGAAAGGGATAGCAACGTGCTCATAAGTAGGCCTAGCGAGTGCTCATCTCCCTTGCTGCTAAGGATTGAGATGTGCACCTAGTCTATCCTATTCCAACCCCCCACCTCTCCCTTGAAAGTCTCACATATCAAAATAGTTTGGGTTTTTGTTGAGGACAAACTCGTAGTAGAGTTTCCTTAAGAAATATTGGGGGACCTTGTTATTGTTGCATGATGGATGGTCAAAAACCATCCACCACTTCTTCCAAAAATTGTCCTTAATCCCTTGGTGGTTGCAGCAATGGATAGGAAGCCTCTTGCTATTAATCTCAAGAGTTTTATTTGTACATGGGTTAGTGAATAGTGATCACAAGTCATATTTTATAACTTTTTCATTTTTTACTTGTTTGTATGATAGTTTATCTGCATAAAAATCTCTACACTCCCACCTCTTATCTGCCCAACCACTTAATTGCTTGATAATTGCATCTACATGTGTTAACATGGCTTGAAGTGAATTTGCAAGTGTGGTTCTTTCTAAGGTTGAACTTATAGGATTGTTTAACCTTGCAAGTAACTCAATTTTTTTTTGTTGTTTTCAATTTCCCCCATTAAATTTTGCTGAGTTCTAGAAGGATGTTGAGGAATTGTTGGAGTTTTTTTCTATGGTTGTTCATTAGGATTTTGTTGGTGTGCTTGTTCATGAGGAGGAGAAGGATTTTGAGGAGGAGAATCAGGTGGATTTTCAACTCCTAATAATTAAAGAAATTAACATCAAAAACATATTAAATCTACCTAATTAACAACAAATTCATAAAAAAACCAATAAAATCTTACTCTTCTGATTGCATGTTGACATGGTGACATTCTAGCAAATAAATAACAAGAATTCGATGAATTTGAGGTCTCCACAATGCAAGTGTGCCTTGGAAGGGTTTGTAGGCTGTGGATGAAAAAATATGATAGTTAAAATTATTTTGATTTTCTTTTATTTTCCTTATAAAGAGTCATAATGCACTCACATTATAGGCTCGGTCACACCAAGCCATAATGCGAGCACGTTATAAGGCACTCACATTATGGATTTTCAAATTTTTTTTAAAAGGTTGGCCACAATTCGCCCCCCCAACTTTTTGCACCTGCCTTATATATATACATGTATATATACACATATATACATATATATGTATATGTATATATGTGTGTATATATACACACAGTCAATCAAAATGCATACAAATCTCTCTATTAAGGGTATCATGCACCTATCCTTTAGCCGACTATGTGTATACATATATACATACCATTTATGGGTTTCATAAGGTGAACTCTTAAGGGTTTCGTGCACCTATAGTTTGGCCAATTGTGTCCTCCACTGTCGTGAACCCCTCACACAACATTACCCACTCCCCCATCATCCTCTCAGCCCTATCCATAGTAGATTCACCATTTTTGGTATGGTCAAATTTTTCTTATCGTTTTACATGCATTTATAGGATTTTCATCCTAATTTGGTAACCATTTTAGTTATCTAAATTTACATACCATATTAATAATATAAATAACATATTAATATTATCAATAACATATTAATATTATAAATAATATTATAATATTATAAATAACATATTAATATTATCAATAACATATTAATATTATAAATAATATTATAATATTATAAATAACATATTAATATTATAAATAAATAGACATACTTGCATGGCATACAAACATACATATGAATTGCTATATGTATGCATGTATATATGGTATACATGCATACATACATACATACATACATGCAAGATAGATAGTGTGTAGTGTTCGATTGTATAAAGTGTTAAATGTATGCTTATTTTTCATACATATCTTGATTTACTTTAGTAAAATTTGCATACATGCATATCATTGCACCTATCATCCTTACTTTACAGCTACTTTAAGAATGTTTGATTAGCTATGTCATTTCACAAAAAACATAGACATACTCAGCCAAAAGATAGGTGCATGACTCCCTCAACAATAGACTGTATGATAATCCTCCAATATTGTCAATATAAATATGCAACTTGCAGACTTACATATATATATATATATATATATATATATATATATATATATATATATATATATATATGTGGCAGAGATATAGAAATTGATGTTTCATATATCCTTGTTCACTTACATTTAAATGAATTCAATGTATGCTTTAGTTGATCTTCATTTACTTTCACAAAATTATGATAATATTGTTTCAATTTATATCAAAATACTGGTTGAAGTTATATATAAGTATCATAATGTTGTATCACAAAAGGGCTCTAAATATTTGTATCATTTTGCTTGTAAGAGTTATAAGAGTTAGAATTGGGGATGTGATAGTATAACATTCATTGCTTGTTTCATTGCACACATACCCTTGTTCATTTACAATCAACTGAATAAGATGCATAGTTAGTTTGTTCTTCAATTACAATCACTCTTACATGTGTGAATTTGTTATTTCAATTTGTGCATTCTTTTATTTGTAGGAGTTAGAATTGGAGATATGATAGTATAAAATGCATTGCTTGTTTCATTGCACACATACCCTTGTTCACTTGCAATTTTCTAAATTAGATGCATAATTAGTTTGTTCTTCAATTAAAATCACTCTTACATGTATGAATTTGTTGTTTCAATTTGTTCATTCTTTTATTTGTAGGAGTTAGAATTGGGGATATGATAGTATAACATGCAATGCTTGTTTCATTGCACACATACCATTGTTCATTTGCAATCAACTAATTTAGATGCATGGTTAGATTTTTCTTCAATTACACTCACTCTTACATATTTGAATTTGTTGTTTCAGTTTGTATCATTATTTTATTTGTAGGAGTTAGAATTGAGGATATGATAGTATAACACGAATTGCTTGTTTCATTGCATACATACCCTTGTTCATTTGTAATCAACTAAATTAGATGCATGAACAATTTTTTCAATTGCACTCACTCTTGCATGTATGAATTTATTGTTTCAAGTTGTTCATTCTTTTATTTGTAGGAGTTGGAATTGGGGATATGATAGTATAACATGTATTTCTTATTACATTGCACACACACCCTTGTTCATTTACAATCAACTGAATTAAATGCACAACTAGTTTGTTCTTTAATTACACTCTCTTACATGTATGATTTTGTTGTTTCATTTTGTATCATTCTTTTATTTGTAGGAATTAGAATTGGGGATATGATAGTATAGCATGCATTGCTTGTTTCATTGCACACATGCCCTTGTTCATTTGTAATCAACTGAATTAGATGCATGGATAGTTTGTTCTTCAATTGCACTCACTCTTACATATATAAGAATTTTTTGTTTGAATTAAATTTTTATTCTTTTATTTTTAGGAGTTAGAATTGGGGATATGATAGTATAATATGAATTGCTTGTTTCATTGCACACATACACTTTTTTCATTTTCAATCAACTGAATTAGATGCATGGTTAGTTTGTTCTTCAATTTCACTCACTTGTACATGTTTGAATTTTTTATTTCAATTTGTATCATTCTTTTATTTGCAGGAGTTAGAATTGGGGATATGATAATATAACATGCATTGCTTGTTTCATTGCACACATACCCTTGTTCATTTGCAATAAACTAAATTAGATGCATGGATAGTTTGTTCTTCAATTGCACTCTCTTAGATGTATGAATTTATTGTTTCAATTTGTTCATTCTTTTATTTGTAGGAGTTAGAATTGGGGATATGATAGTATATCATGTACTACTTGTTTCATTGCACACACAACCTTGCTTATTTGCAATCAACTGAATTAGATGCATGGATAGTTTGTTCTTCAATTGCACTCACTCTTACATGTATGAATTTGTTGTTTCAATTTGTTCATGCTTTTATTTGTAGGAGTTAGAATTGGGGATATGATAGTATAACATGCATTGTTTGTTTTATTGCATACATACCCTTGTTCATTTGCAATCAACTGAATTAGATGCATGGATGGTTTTTTCTTCAATTACACTCTCTTACATGTATGAATTTTTTGTTTCTATTTGTATCATTCTTTTATTTGTAGGAGTTAGAATTAGGGATGTGATAGTATACTATGAATTTAGGGGATTTGGTTTTTCGAAGGGATTTCAAGGTAAGCTATGTTGCACTTCACAATTCAAAGGGAATTGTGGATAACTGCAACATAGACTACCATTAGAAGGTCATTCGAAATATCAGTTCTCCCTAAATAATTGTTGAATACAAATATAATTAACAATAATGAGACGTGGTTTTTGAATTATCCCCTTGTTCAACTATGTTGCAGTCTACCATTCAAAGTGAATTGGATGACTATTGCAACATAGTTTAACACTATAGAATACTTCAAAAAATTGCATTTGATTATTACATTCATCTGAATTAGATGTATGGTTTATTTGTTCTTCAATTACACTCACATCTCCGAATATGTTGTTTCAGTTTGTTTGTTATTTGTATGTCCATACATTCATATATATAATTAGTTAACATGATCACCTAAGGGTTATAAGAGTTACACTTGGGAATATGGTAGTATAACATGCATTGCTTGTTTCATTGCACACATATATATGGTAGTATAAGAGTAATATAATGCAAATATTTATATCCCTCTTTGATAGAGGTGTACGATATGTATATGTATATGTATATAAATATGTACATATATGTATACATGTGTATACATACATTTGTATAGATATGCATGTACCCAATATCGACCCCTCTCCCTTACAACTAACTATGATAATGTTGTTTGTATTCATACCATACTGTTGTTTCAACTTATAAACCTTCAAAACAATCCCAACAATACTATTAGAAACCTTCAAAATAATCACAACAAAATTGTTCGTAATCTAACAATCAGCTAGTAAATTACATCAATTGGAAACCTTCAAAACAATCACAACAAAACTGTTTGTACTTAACATTCCAATCAAGTAAAAAAACTTGGAAAACTAAAATCTGAAGAAAGGAACCTATCTTCTATATTGTTTGTGGCCTGTGAATAAGTAGGACTCCAACTTTGAACTGTGTGATGGTGTGGAGCCTGATCAGTCTCCAAGTGGGAGATTGTTGGTATGTGGCGACTGATCATGCTATACTGTATAGCCTATGGTATACTGTACACCCTGGCCCCCCGTCCTCACCGGGGTCCGGGGCTGAGCTGGGCCCCGGGCAGGGGTTCGGGGGCGGCAGTCCTCGAGAAATTTTTTTTTGCTATTTTTTTTGTGTCGTCAGCGAAAAAGGAAAAATCTCTGAAAAAGAAAGAAAACCAACTTTGTAAAACCCTAATTCTGGAAGCTTCTAAAAGCATGTTAAAAGGGGTTGGGATGGGGGTTATAGTATGAGGAAAAACGTGATTATTCTTGAGATTGTAATAGGTTTTGCACTGGATAATAAAAGTATTGGATGGCTGCGGTTTGGTGGATGTAGCCCAAATTGGGTGAACCACGTTAAATTCTTTGTGTTATGATTTATTCTGTGTATGTTTTAGTTTCTCTGTTTATTATTTAAATCTACATTTAATTGTTAGATATCTGCCATCTCTAACCCTAACAAACTGGTTGGCTAGTACTTGGGGTAGGTGAGGGTGGATAGGACTTTGAACGAGTAGGACTCCAACTTTGAAATGGTTGGCTAATACCTGGGGTAGGTGATGGTGGAAAATATTGGAGGCATTGAATTGACACAATGTTTGTGAATATCCTATGATGGTTAGCCAAGGGATTCAAAGGGTTGTTGAGATACCTTTCCCTTGCTACCTATTTTCTAGCCTTCTCCAATTCTTTTTATTTTTTTGCAACTTCCCTTTAAATCCTTTTCTACTTCCTTTTCTACTCCCTCTCCTTCTTTTGTAGTTCTCTTTCAACCTTTGTTGCTACTCATTGTTGTTCTCTTTCAATTCTCAATTGTTCCTTTAGCTCCTTTGCTACAATTCATTCAATCTTGTGTTGTTCAATCTATTCTCTCTTCCTGTCTTTCAGTAGTTGAATTTCCTTCTTCCTCTCCTCTTGCTCATTTAGCAACACCATGTAGTCATCAGTGGTGAAGAGTTGGGATCCTCTTGGAAGCTTATTCCCATAGTCACCTAGCTTATTGGACTTGTCTTTCGCTACATAGCTTCAAGAATCAAGAGAGGTATGAAGTTGTTTGGCCTCCCAATGGCTCCATTGAATCCTCATCATTTGTTTCCTACACCTAACTAGTTGTTTCCTTCCAATTTGTCATCTAACTCCTTAGCTTGAATTTATCCCCAATCAACATAAAAATGAACTAAGGTATTTGAGACCATGCTATGTAGTGGAGAAGGCATTGTCAGAATTTGATCTAGGTCCACATGCAAATCAATTCCAAGATTTGCAACACCCTCTAACAACCATGATTACTCCTATGGTGCACTTGGTAGAGAAAGGGAGATGTTTGCAAAAGATGTTTGTTGTGGACTTTTATGTTCTCCACATTCAACTATTTGAAGTGGACTTAGTGATTGGTGGTCTGAGAAACCAGATGTTTATGGTGGACTATTTTAGTCTGCATATTCAATTGTTTGAAGTGGGCATTTCTTCTCTGCAAATTGTTGTTCCATTTGTACATTATGCCTCAGTTTGTGGAAAACCATTGGTGGATAGATTGAGAATTTTTTTAGCAGTAGATGCTTCCTCAGGGGCACCAAACTAAAATGTCTCACTAGCCCTCATGTCGTCCACCAATGCATCTAGATTTAGAGTTCAAATACTTGTCCTTTTGAACCTAGCTTTTATGTTCTCAACTATTTATACCTTTTAAAAATCAATGTTGCCATATGTTGCTAGTTCTATCCTTCTAATCTCCAAATTTTTGATATATTGTAGTCTTTTCCACTCTTTCCCTTTTAAAATTTGATTTGAAAGAGGCAAATACACTCACATCAAGTGGCTGCAACCTGTTTGATGTGTGGTATGGTAGGGTAAGCAATTCAATTCCAAATTCCCTCACTTTGTTAATGGTAGAAAAAGTTATGTGTCTTCCATGGCCATCAAATATGAGGAGGTGTCTATGACTAGGTGAGACACCCCTACATACTTGAATAGTAAAATGTTTAAGCCATCTCAAAAATAGATTTTTTATCATCCATGCATGAGGATGAACACCCATACATGCTCCTAGATCACAGTTGATTATGTAGCTTTGGACATGTTTTTTGTGTTTAAACAAGTAAAAGCCTAGAATTTTTTGTCTGGTAGCATTTGCACAACACAAAATTGTGATCCACTCCTGGCTCTTTGGGATAATATACGAAACACTTTTGCTTCCCTTTTTGGAAAACACCCTCATTGCACCGTTCCACCTAGCTTGCAACCCAATCTCATTGCAATTCCATATCCTTAGTGGTCCATAATTCCTGGCTATGTATGCCTTCTCTAGTGTTTCATAGACTGCAACTACAAATGTAGGCCTAAGATTGACAACACTATCTCTATCTTTCCCTTGGGCTAGCCTCAAGCACATATCAGGATGCCTTTTTTTGAACTTTGTCCACCAAGACTTATCGCGAAGTCCATCTTTGAAGGGATTAGGCCTCATTTGGAATATTTGGGACACTTCATATTTTAGATTCACAATCTCCAAACCATGGCCAACAATAGCCATATCCTTGCACTATTCCATGACCTTTGTCTCTTTGTCATCATTTAGGACTGTAGAGGGCCTTTCCTTTTCATAGTGGTAACACCACTCAACCAATTAGACAATGTGGTAGTTGGAAGACCCCACTTTTTTGTTGCCCCTCTTGTTCACATGTTGTATTCAACACTTATCATGACATGTTCTATGTCAACTTGGTCCATTCTTGCTACACAACCTTTTAGTTGTAACATTTGTATTTTCTTGGACTACAAGTTCACTTGACGGCTCAATAAGAATTACTTCATCCTCATCACTGGGTGGTTTCCTGACAAGTTTGATCGACTATTGAATAGGAAGTACATCATCTTCATCATTGTGTGGTAGCCTCACCCCTCTCCTTTATGTATGAAAAGTTACATCTATCGTCTCTTGGTTACAACTTGTGTGGTTCTTAGTGTCACTTTATTCTTCCTTTGCATTGAACCATGTGTAAGATTAGTAAATAGATTACACCAATCTATCTAATCATATACACAAAAAAACATAATCGCATAGAGTTGATCGTATGCATACATGTAAGAGTGAGTGTAATTGAAGAAAAAACTAAGCATGCATCTAATTCAATTGATTAAAAATGAACAAGGGTATGTGTGCAATGAAACAAGAAATGCATGTTATACTACCATATCCCCAATTATAACTCTTATAAACCCTTAGGTAATCATGTTAACATATTACTATAAGTAGAAATTAACAATATATATAACTTGAAACAATAGTATGATACACTTTTATATAACTTGAAACAAAAGTATGAAACAAATATAACTTGAAACAACATTACGGTATAAATTAAAATAGTAGTGTGATATAAACATATAATGTTGTATTGGAAAACATTTGAAATATTTCTATCATATTGTTGTTTCAAGTTATATAAAAATTTCATAATGTTGTTTCAGAAATGGTTACCATACATGTTACACGAGCACTATAATTGAACAAAAAATGAAAGATACATCTAATTAAGTTGAATGGTAAATGAATAAGGCTATAGGAAACAAATATATCTATTTATCTTGGTAGTAATTGGTAGATTGTGAACACTTTTTGTTGTGATTGTTTTGAAGGTTTCTAACTTGAAAAAAAAGTATGATATACACATAAGCAACCTATTTGTACATATTAGAGTCACTATGATTGAAGAAAAAATAAACCACACATCTAATTAAGTTGTTCATGTAAATGAAGAAGGCTATAGGAAACTTATGTATCTATATATCTCTACAATATTGTCTATATATATATATATATGTATGTATGTATGTATGTATGTATGTATGTATGTATGTATGTATTTATGTATGTATGTATGTATGTATGTATGTATGTATGTATGTATGTAATGATGTATCCAAGAGGGTTATAAATATTTGTACCATACTATTGTTTCAAGTTATATAAAAATTTCATAATGGTGTTTCAAAAATGGTTATAAAAAAAGTAGTCCATTAACATAGTTAGCTATAAGGGAGAGGGGTTGATATTTATAGTCACTGTAATTGAAGAACAAACAAAGCATACATCTAATTAAGTTGAAAGTAATGAAGAAGGCTATAGAAAACTTACATATCTATCTCTACAATTTTATATATATATATATATATATATATATATATTGTGTGTGTGTATCAAAATATTGTATCATAAAGGGTTGTAAATATTTGTACCATATTTTTATTTGAAGTTATATATAAATATTAGTATGTTGTTTTAGAAATAGGTAGTAGCCATTATCCTAGTTAGTTGTAAGGGAGAGTGGTCTATATTGGATTGGGGTTGTGTCACGTGGGGGTAGAAGGTTCAACAACAACTGTAGGTGGAATGATACATATGTATGCAACAGTTTCTCAAGATTGTTGTTATACGTATGACAGTATACTTATCATCCAAAACCTATAAATGCATTTCATTTAAATGTAAATGAACAAGGCATATGAAACACCAATTTCTATATCCAAACTCATACAAAGTAATTCATTTAAATGTAAATGGAAAAGACATATGAAACATCAATTTATATATTTGTGCATAAATAAAACTGATAAAGGCAGGTTTTAGACATACCGTGGAAGCTAAAGGAGGTGCTTGCATTGCTTTGGAGGAGATCATTCTCTATCAAGTGTCTCCAATAGAAACTCAAAAATTTGAAATGGTCAATAGGTAGCTTAGATCACACAATTCTGGTCTCTTGTATAAATAAATAGGTTGTAAGAATTTGAATTAGTAGGTGCAAGTGGATAAATTTGAGTTCAAGGAGGGAATTTGATCTTGCATTGTAGGAATTAATGGTAGAAGTGATATGAAAAGGGTACATAGAAAATTTGGTTGGTGATTTGAAAGGATATTTAGAAAATTTGTAATTATAATCAGTTTGAGTATTTTGTTTTGAGGGGTAAAATTTAATTTCATGTGTGATTGTAAATTATGGTTGATATAATTATGTGTTTTTTGTAAATTTGTATTGCATAGTGAGCTTGAGAGTTTTTTTTTTCATTTTTGTAGGTAAATTCAAAAAAGATTGGTGCATGTGGACATGGTGGAACCAATAGTTTGTCAAAAAGGGATGAATAATGGAACATATTTTATTGTAATATGTTAAAATATATTTCTAATTTGATCAATTGACAATGGGTTTTATACATGTCAACCACTTTGAATGCATGTCAACTCACTTTTAATGTAATAAAACACATATTGTGGATAAAAATATATCCATTTGCATTAATCTATTTTTGGGAAGGTGGCAAATAATATTTATATTATGGAAATAAATATATCTATTTGCATTCACCTAATCTTGGGAAGGTGGAAAATAAATACTATACCTATGATAGGACATAATATGAATTTGACATGAACCTATCCTATCATATTAATACAAATATTTGAAAAAAAATGGCTCTTTTATTACCCACAAGTGGGGCCCAAGTTGTCATCTTCTATACCCATAACACAATCCCTATCCATAATCAACCCCTCTCCCTTAGTCATGCTATTATTTTTATCACATCGCATTTTGGCATTATGTGAAATATTAAAATTAAATATATGCCACATGCACAATTATGTGTGGTTACAAGAGCTAGGAATTTATGAAGTGTCTCATTCCCTAATACCCACTTTATGAAATCCTTAATGATAGCCAAAAATTATTTGTATTCACTTACTAAATCAGTTATGAGTTTACTATGTATTATTTAGGCTTACCTAATTATCTTATCAGCATCATTCAACATATAATACTATTAGACACATAAATACTGAGAGGGTAGGATGAATCAGTATTTATTACTCTTCCCTCTCAATATTTATTACTTTTACTTTAAACCATCACATTCATGATATTATGAAAATATAATCAATGTCATTGCAAGTAATGAAGACATCCACACAAGAGAACACCGGATTTACATGGAAACCTAGAAGGGAAAAACCACGATCAGAAAAGTTGCTTGGTACTACTACTCAATTCCAACCTCACAAAATAATATAGAAATTATAATAATTTTGTAGGCACTAACCCACAAGAATTGCAACCCTATAATGCAAACACCAATCCCCTTGAATTCTTATTTACAGAAACCAACCTAAAGGAGACACTAATCCCCTCAAACTAAAATTCAACACAATTACTAAGCACCAACTCAGATTAAGAGGATCCAACCTCACTTTACATAAAGAATGTAAATCTAATTTCAATCAACCTATTTTGCATAAAAAAGAGGACACATCCTATGTTTGCGTGCATATGATATCTCAATTTCGCTCTGCACAGTTAACCTCTCTTCTCATGTTGCACAACATCCCCTTTTACTCTTCACACTCCCATCTTCACCCATATTTTTTTCCTAAAATGATCAACCATATATATCCATTCCATCATGTTAATAACATCTTTATGTTGGCCTAGAACCCTTTGAGACCATCTGCAATCAACCAGGTTGGCCAAGGACAAATTCTCAATCTAAAGTGATATGAAATGTGTAGTCGACTCAACCCCAAATCAAATGTGTTACCACAGGTGTAAGATGATGTAATGCACTTCCTACCATGATCTTAACTTGTCCTATTTTACCTTCACATACTTCCTCCAGCTATTGCACACTTCCCTTCTTTGGCACAAGATTTTAACCATCTTTCACAAGAAAGACAGTCTTCACTCTGTCATTTCTAGATGCTTCATTTGAGACCCAATTCTTATGAAAATTGAAATTGAAGTACATCTTGAGTAGCTTAAGTTATCTTCCAAACCAAAAGAAATAGTTATGAACATTGGGAGAATATAGTACCAAAAACAATGACAATTCAATATAGTGCATATTTTTCCTTTGAGAAGCAAACCTCAAAACACTACTGCATTTACATTTCCAAACTTTCAAAGAAGCAATATTTCATGAAGCGCCAATTAAATAATGTGCCTGCCCAAACCCATCTCTATTGTGTGTGTTGAGGAACTGGAACCCCCTAATGTGGCCTCTGTTAATCCTTCCCTCGCCACCTCTGAGGGTTCTAAGAGGAAAATCTTCACTCCTGAAATTGTGCCCATTTATGAACTTAAGCCCAAACCCCCTTCTAGAAAGAAGAAAATCATGACTAGTATAGCCCAGTTGAATGCAACGGTCAGGTTATGTGAGCTAAAAAATAAACTCGTCAACAAGGACATCAGACCCACTTCCAAGAAGAAGGGGAAAAAAGTTTCTCAAAGCCCAACAATATTATTGCCCTCTAACAGAAAAGGTAGCAGCACTGAGGAAAAAGACTCTAAGGGTGATACCATGGTGGTTGCGAGTATGGAAGTGGGGATGGAACAAACTAGTGTGAGGAGGTCCCACCGTTTGGAAAAGAACAAAAAAGGAACCCTAGTTGATAATATTTTCAATGACTTAGAGCAGACCGGTGGAAGGACTAAAGGTAATAAAGACACTGTTGAAGAGGTGAACAAAGGGTTTGTGGAAGGCACTAGCATTTTTTCGGACATGAATAGGGAGCTTAAGGAGGATTCCACTCACTCCTCTAATCCCAGAGCTAGTGGGGAAGAAGAGATCCTGAGTGGGAAGGGCAAGAACATGGACCTTGGTGTGCTACATGATCAGGTTGCTAAACTGGAGCAGAAATTCTTTGGCCTTGCCCGGTTCACGATTAAGATGATCCACAAATCTATTGTCACTCTATCTAATGTCATCAAGGAGGAATCAGATAAAAATTCTGAGGGAGAAGGACCCAACTGGACTGGGGATGATGTGTTGAATGTCCTGGTCTAGAAATGGGAAAATATAGACAGTTAGTGTTTGGGTCTAGTTGGTATTGGTATTCTGTTGTTAATGTGTTGTTAATGTGTCCTATGTTTGTTGTTTTTGGTTATAGACCTTTTGATAATGTTTTGAACTAGTTCCTTTTTGGTCCTCTAGGCTCTACGTGTAAAGGGTACATCACACTGTAAATGTTTCTTATATAATCAAAAACATTCCACTTTGACATATATTTGACATCAATGACAACAAACTTCAACAATGTCCATACTATGTCAAACAAAGACTACTCATATCCTAATTCAGTTAAGAGAGGTCGATCGAGAGACATGATCATTCATGTCCCATAAATACTTTTACCTTTATATATATGTTTGAAAATCAACAACTACTATTATAAATCAAATATTTAGAACTATGCTATTAGTTTTTTAGTTCACTACCATAGTTTAAGACTTACCCAATTAGATTGATATAATATTTTCACACAATCTATTGCTTGGATCTTAATTCAACGTAGAAACTATGATTGGCTAGAATATTTTGGAATTTATTATCATGAGATGTATGTTCATTATATAATGGATAGTGGAATTTTGATGTTACTATTTGACACTAGAAAAAAATATAAATCCAAATATGAAATACTTACCTTTCAATCTAACAAACATGAAATATGCAAGCATAAGGAGATGACGGTCTCTATTTAAAACCAAATCGGAATGCATCCTATATATTAGTGTGAAGTCAAATAAATCTCTATTTTTACATTCTCTAGCCCATCTAAGAATACTCCCTCATTTATCCTTCTCAAAATCTTGGTTCAAGAGAAGGGAGAATAATTTAAATCTACAAGAAATCCCTTGCTTATTTTCATTTCAGGCTTTATTTTCTTTTTTCATGATAGCTAGATTTAACAAAATCCCTCTCTTGGCATCTCTTCTCTATGGTTGTGCCCTTCCAAACTACTAAAATCCAAAAAAAAATCATGAAATTCTTAGCTTGTCCCTCATCTTCCTTCTTTCTCTTCTCTTTGTTGCCTCATATTCTCTCTCTCCACACTCAAAATGCAATAGGAACCAAAAATTTAAAAAACAGAGATGACTAACATAGGGTTTTCTTCCTCTTTTTCTTCCCCTCCTTCCATGCATTTCCTTTTTCCTTCCAAAATATTTCTTTTAAATATTAATCTTCTTTTGACATTGTTGACTACCAAACTTATGTCTTCTCTCATAAATTCTCTTTATTGCTTCATGTAATACTTATTAGAGCACTCAAATTTCCAAATGTGTAAATTATAGATTCTTTCTACATACCTTGAAACACAATACCACAAGTTTTGGAGTGCATGTATTCTACTCATACGAGATATATTTAACAAGAGATTGAGTCATTTTAGGTAGTTCTATATATATTATATTATGATGTTTCCCCCCACCCTTTTCATATGTATTTTTTTTTTATATATATTAAATAGAAAATTATTTATTAATTAATTTAAGAAGAAAAACATGTACTAAGTATGGATAATAGTAATGATTTATAATGGTAATAACTCCATGTTATTATATATTAATAATTATATATCAAAGATATCAAACTAGAAGGGGTTTCAACTAAAATTGATAGCTACACTAGAAGACTATCTATCAAACCCTTTTTCTATAGTTAAATCCATGATGCTAATGAACATTATCAACTTTAGGCTTGAAATGGGAAATGGTAAACTCCCCCAATTGAACTACAAAACTATCATGTTACAACATACCATCAACTCATTGATGAATGTACATATCCATGATAATTTAAAATCAGGGGTGCCTTCAAGAGATGTGATACAATTGTCACTAGGTCACAAGGAGCTTTTGCCTAGATCAATCTCCAAAAATTGAATGATATAGAAAATAATAGGCAATCACCTAAACATGCAAATTCTTTACTCTTCTAATTTGTACCAGATCAAAATATGTCACTATTAATTAAATTGCAATGTTCTAGAATGCTTGATCAAGATGAATACTTGGTGATTAGAACTACTAAATTGAATGTCTTTAAATATCAAAACATAACAAATTGTTAATGATAATAAGTTTCCACAATCCATATCATAAAATTTTGTATAGCCTCTAGATTTGATTGTGTCAAAAATTTTTGCATCATTTTCTTCTCCTCTTGCTCTCTTTCATCCTGATGATGGATCACAGAGTATGATTTGAAATGTTGATGCAAAAACTTTTGACACAATCAAATCCAGAAGCTATACAAAATTTTATAGCAAATTGTGCCAAATATGAGTTCATGATAGTCAATTTACCCCCATGACCAAAAATTTGTCTTGGAAGGAGATAACAATAGCCAAATCTAGGTGGCAAACAACTAAATGAGATGGGTGCATAGATAGGTGTGTAAGTGAACTAATAAGGCAAATGTTTTAAGAGTGTATGTGTTAATGAATAGAGGGTAGTTGTATAGGGATATGTATGTGAAAATTTATAAAAAGACTAGGGAAATGAGTTCAACTTCACACAAAATAGTACTATTTGTCTCTATGTACATGTATCAAAATATTACCTCAAAATAATTACAAAACTAAACAAGAAATAACATGGGTAAGCAAATGTTACCATTATAATTGTTGGCATAGGTTTCATACACCTTAAAATATTTTAATTTTGGAAGTATTTATTTAATTATTTTCACCCACATATTTGGGGTGTCCCAGTTGGAGTGACACTTGGAATCACTTGTAGTTTACATTTTCTCAAGTGTAAGACTCATTTAGTGTCATGGAAGTTGTTTTTGCAACTATGACAACTTGTAAGGTGTAAGAGTTGTCAAAGGAAAGAATGTGATGAAAGGGAGTTAATTGTGGACTTGAAGAAGATAGTTTAGTAATTAATGAAAAGGGTAGGATAAGACTACTTGAACAACCAAGTTTGGTAGTGACAATTTTTAATTTTTTGTTAGTTAACTAAGCTTGATTTGTGATTTGAGATTTTTGCATGGATATGTATACATAAATTAGCTAGTGTTTTTCTAGCACATGGTTTGTGGTCTTGCTCATACCTTTATGTTCGAGCTTTGAGACTGTTGGTGAGTGAGAGAAGTTGCATTGGAGCAAGAAGGTGCTGCCAAAAAATTGTTGGATCTCCACCATGGAAGGGATGGTATAATTTTGTTAATGATCATTCTTCATTGTGATATAAATATGGAATTGGATGTGTGGTTGCACATGTGAGATGTGATAGTTTCTAGAGCTGGATAAATATTACATGTTGAGTTATAAGCTAAAAGATTGGTGTTGATCTTTATATTGAAACTAGTATCTTGTATTGTAGATCTTTATTTGCTCAATACTATAAGGGTTTTATTGTGATGAGAAGAATTTTTTATCAAAAAGAGTTTGTCATTCTCTCTTTATAATGAATGATCTCTCTTCTCCCTCCATTCTTTTCTTCTATTTTTCTCCTTTATAATTTTTGCACTATTATGCCACCCAAATTTTAACAGATCTCTAATCTACACAACTTTCCTCGTAAGATTAATGCTGGACTGAACCCCATTTTCCTAACAACGATAGTATTGCCCACCTAATAAATTTCCATGCAAAATACCCACAATAAACAATTTAAGATGCTTTGAAAACTCTCTTGGCATGCTTAGCATTTCAACAAAGATTTCCCAAATAAATGTTCTTTGGAGAATGCCACCAAATTCTCACATTGATACACAAAAATAAACCCAGTACAGACAAGCATTTGAATTTCATTAATGTTTACATGTTTTCAACACGCTAAGCAGAGTCTTCAATCACGTTTGTATGACACGAGAAACTACTCCGTCTTTTGCAGCACATTGTTATGACCATCCATTTTAAGGTGTTTGTTCTAGCAAAACAAATCTCTCAGAGACAGATCCTCTGCATAATATAGACAAGTTTTCATTTCCCATCTAAATGAAGTGAAATCCACCAGGCGGAACTACAGGCTAGTTTAAACCAAAACTAAAATGGTCCTGAGGTGCAGTAGACATTGCTTGCATCTCATCCTCATCTTCGTTATCAGCAAAATAGATCTCAAGGATCTTAACTGCTTTTTCATAAACCTCTTCATTTTGATGTGTCTGCAATTTCTCAATTTTGTCCAATCCTTCAGCATCCTCAACAAATCGTGCATACATATTAACGCCTGCTGTGTTGCCCATATCCTTCTCAGCTTCACCAACTCTCAGTATGTGTTCTAGGCCTTCAAGGCAAACTGATATTGTAGACACCTAAAAATGGTCTGGAAAATCTAATTAATTAAGTACGACTTATTTGATTAATTAATCTTAAATTCATCTACTTAGTAAATAAATAGAAATATTTATTTATATTAAATTCATTATCAATTCTTCTACTTTATCATATTATTTCTCTCTTAATTAAATAAACAAAATTAAAAACTTTGCTTTATTTAATTAATTATCATTTTTATCATATTATTTTCTCTCTTAATTAAATAAACAAAATTAAATACTTTGTTTTATTTAATTATTATCATTAATATTTCTTCTATACTTTATCTATTAATTTTATCTTAAATTAAATACACAACTTCAATAATTTGTGTTATTTAATTACCTCATCACATTTCTTCTTAATTAAATAAAGATATTTTAAGAATCTTTTATTTAATTATCATTTTCCTTTTATTTTAATTTAATAAACAAACCCTATAGTTTGATTTATTAAATTATTTATTCCTCTTTTGCTAAAAATTAAATAAATCAAAAATATTTAATTTTATGCATAAATCATTTACACTATTCACTCACCAATAAAATTAGATTTTTAAAATCTAATTAATGCAACTTCCATGGGAGTTCGACTTGATAATGGCTCTGCGCGGGGACTGGTTGAGAGCTAGGGCCTGCGTGCCCTAGCTCTTCGTTTTCTTCGTTCTGTCTGTGCTCAGCGACTTCCGTGGTGGTGCATTCTCAGGGGGGTGCTTGCTTTTGGTCAGGGGTGTGTGGGTTGGATTGGGGTTCGACCATTCTTTTGCTTGTGGGAAAACGTTGCTTCTGTGTTTTTTTCTACGCTCGACATTTCCTTGGCGGGTGTCTTCTGTGTTCTGAGATTGTGGATCTTGTGCCCAGTTTCTCTCCTTTTGGTGGGGTGGTGCTATTCAGTTCATGGAGACTCAGGGTTGTGTTATGTCTAAGATTTCCTCCAGGGATTTGGAGATGGCAGAGCCGTCTTCTTCATTGCATGTAAGTGGAAAAGACCTGATGGGTAAACCCCAGTCTGGTGATGGGGTCTTCTCCTCAAAAGGGATGCTTCGAATAAAAAAAGTAAATGGATGTTTGGAGAGATCTGAGGATCGTCCAGTTCTAGTTATTCAACTTGAGCAAGTTTTAGAGGATGTTGAATATTGGGGCAATCATGCTCTTATTTGCAAATTTTTGGGCCTTCGTTTATCTCTTCCTGTTTTGGATTCTTGGGCACGTAGGGTTTGGAACCCTGAAGGTGATATGGAGATTATTCTGGCAGCTAATAACTATTTTTTGGTCGTCTTTTCAAGCATGTCCGACAGGAATAGGGCGTTCGAAGGAGGTCCTTACTTCTTTAACCAGGTAGGGCTTTTCATCAAACCTTGGCACATGGGATTCAACTCTGCTGAAGAGATCCCTTCGCGGGTTCCTGTGTGGGTTCGTTTACCGAGGCTTCCATTGGAATTCTGGAGGGAGGATATTCTTCACTCAATCTCATTGCTTCTTGGAAAACCTGTGGGATCGGCTTCCCAAACTCAAGATCATAAGGTAATTTCTTTTGCTCGCATTTGTGTTGAAGTTGATTTAAATAATCCATTACCAGACTCTATGGAAATTCGCCTGGGATCTTCTTGGATCCAACAGCTGGATTATGAAACCCTACCCTTTAGATGCAGAATTTGCCATGAATATGGACATTTACACCGCAAATGCCCTAGATTTAAACCCTCCCCCTTAGATGCTTCTGGGCCTCCCAAGGGGGACAAGGGAAAGGCTCCAATGTCTAATGATCTTGTGGATAATGAGGGTTTTATTCCGGTCAAGTCCCATAACAAAGGCAAGGGCAGGAAGAGATCTTGGATGGATAGGCAGAATGAAGGCATCTTTAACAGGTTTGAGGTTCTTGATGATTTGACCCAGGAGGAGGGTATTCCAGTTGAGCTCTCTTCTGGAGCTAAGGGTCTGCAAGAGGTTCAGGATGATGATGCAAGGAAAGAGGATCAAATTCTATCTCCAGAGGTTCATTAGAAGGATCAGAAGGCTATGGACTCTTCGGCTCATGCTTAGGATTTCGGGATTCTGCAGGGGTCACAGACTACGAAGGACTCTGTTGCGGTGGCTCCTGATCCCCCTGCTCCTAAGGGGGCCTCAGATCCTATGAGGGGTAATAAATCTCCTCCTACATTAGGCTTACAACAGAAATCCTTTAAAAAGGGGCCTCTTGATAAACCGTCAAAGAGTGGAAGGAAGACTGATCAAGAGAAGGTTAAGCTTATGGGTGATACTTTGGTTGAGTCTGGGTCTGTGAAGCCCATTGATTCCCATTTCTCCCACCCCCATAAATGATTGTGTTATCTTGGAATGTAAGGGGGTTGAACAACATCCCTAGACAAAAGGCTGTTCACAGATTAATTGAAGCTCAGTTACCGGATGTTGTCTTTATCCAGGAAACTAAGCTTACTGTTGATGGGCTTGCTAATTGTGCTTCGCGTATCTGGCCTCAAGGAAATTGGAAAGGGGTAGATGCTTTGAATAGTGCAGGGGGTGTGGCTTGCTTCTGGAACCCGAGGAAAGTTTCCCCCTTATGCTGAATGTCTAGTCGGTCTTCCATTTCTCTGATTGCTTCTAGTTTTGTCACTGGAGAAAGGTTTCTCTTATCCAATATTTATGCTCCTACAGATCTTTCAGGTAAGTTAAATCTCTGGGCTCACATTCGATTCTTCCGAGCCTTGGACCCGTTTCTCCCATGGATTATGGCTGGTGATTTTAATGCTGTTACTTGCTTAGATGAAAAACGTGGTGGGTTAGCCAGGTTAGACCCCTCTGCTAATCTTCTCAGGGATATGATTGGTTTCTTGAATCTCATTGATGTGAAGCCTTCCAATGGTGTCTTTACCTGGAATAATAGGAGATGTGGTATGGAGGCTATCTCTGAAAGGCTTGATAGATTTCTTGTCTCCTGTTATTGGTTGAATAGTAGGTTGACGACCAGCTCTGAAATTCTTGATTGGAGGGGCTCTAATCATTGGCCCATTAAGCTTTCTGTCACTGCTTATGGTGTCACCAAAAATCCCTCCTTCAAATTCCAATTGATGTGGTTAAGAGATCCATCTCTCCAGGAGCTGATGTTGGATTGGTGGCATGAGGGGATGCCTGCTCATGGGACAACCATGTTCACTTTTAGCAAGCAGCTTCAGCATGTGAAGTTCAGACTTAAGAGATGGAATAAACAATGTTTTGGGAACCTTCAAGCTCAGAAGATGGCTGCCCAGTCCAAGTTGGATACTATCACTCGTCAGATTCGGGACCAGGGGTTGACCTCTGCCCTTAGTATGGCTGAGTCCTTGGCTCTGAAGGGTTTAGAAGAGTGGGAACTTCGGGAAGAGATCTTCTGGAAGCAAAAATCTCGTATTGATTGGCTTCAGGAGGGGGACAGGAACACTGCTTTCTTTCATAATTCAGTGAAGGCTCGAAGACAAGGAAATTCTATCTCCTCTCTTGTTTCGCAGGATGGGGCTCAACTCTCGTCCTATGCTGATATTTCCAGGGAGGCAGTCAATTATTTTTCAAACCTCTTTTCTAGGGAGAATCTTGCTGCCCGGGCTGAGGAGCAGGCCATCATGGATTGTATTCCCCGCCTGGTCTCTCTGAGATGAATGGGAATCTCTTATGTCCTATCTTGTTACCTGAGTTGGAGAAAGTGGTATTTAATATGAAAAAAGGTAAGGCGCCTGGCCCAGATGGGTTTCCAATTGAGTTTTTTCAAGAGTTCTGGGAAATTATAAAGTTTGATCTCCTTGAGGTGGTTCAGGAATCTCTTAGGAACAAACAGATGCTCAAGTCTATGAATTCTACCTTCTTGGCCCTCATACCTAAGTTGGAAGGAGCTAACCAGTTAGCTCAATTCAGGCCTATTGCGTTATGTAACGTTGTTTACAAGATCATCACCAAATTGATTGCTGAGAGGCTCAAACCACTCCTTGGTTCTTTGATCTCGGCTGAGCAGGGTGGTTTTGTTGAAGGGAGACAAATTTTGGATGGGGTTGTAATAGCCATGGAAGCTGTCCATTCTATGGCTAACTCTAAGGAGAAGGCTATGTTTATTAAACTTGACATGTCTAAAGCTTATGATCGGGTGAGCTGGGAATTCTTACAGAAAACTCTCTTGGCTTTTGGCTTTGTTGAGGAATGGGTGAACTGGGTTCTTAGTTGTGTGACCTCTACCTCATTCTCTGTTCTCATTAATGGGGAACCTTCAGATTTGTTTAGTGCTTCTCGGGGACTCCGGCAAGGGGATCCTTTATCCCCTTACTTATTCATTATCATGGCTGAGGGTCTTGGTAGATTTATTAAATCTCAGGTGAGACAGGGTCTCATCCATGGTTGGAGTTGGAACAACCTTCTCCCTTCCTACTCTCATCTTCAGTTTGTGGATGATACTGGGCTAATGGGCTTGGCTAGAATTAGCGAGGCGATGAACTTCAGGCGAGCCTTAGACATCTATCTGAAGGCTTCTGGTCAGCGTATTAATGATGATAAATCTTCTATTTATTTCTTTAATACTCCTCAGCTTATTCAGAACAGGATTGCTAGGATCCTTAGATTTCAGATGGGTTCTCTTCCCCTGATGTACCTTGGGATCCCTTTGGCTTTGGGAGGACAGCGGAGAGATTATTGGCAGGGTATCTTGGATAAATTTTGAAGTAGAGTTAGCCATTGGACTCTCAGATGGCTATCTTCTGTTGGGAGAGTGATTCTTCTTAAGACTGTGGTGCAGTCCCTCCCCATTTATAGGTGTTGTGTGCAGGTTCCCCCGTCCACCTTTGTGCGGGAATTTGATGCTCTGTCTTGGAAATTTCTATGGTCTAGCAACCTTCTTTCCTCAAAGTGGAGCTTGGTCAAGTGGGAGTCTGTTTGCAGGCCGAAGCATGCTGGGGGCCTTGGTCTTAGGTCTATGGCTCTGGTTGTCACTGCCTTGGCGGCCAAGCTGTACTGGAGGTGGTGTAACAATCATGATCAGGATTGGGCTAAGATTCTGACCCACAAGTATCTTCCTGGTGCTAATTGCCTCGATGTGCTGCGTCTTTCTTTGTTGGGTAAAGGTTCTTGTATTTGGGACACCCTTAAGAAGGGTGCTCAGCTGATTAAGGAAGGCCTCTTTTGGATCTGTAATAGAGGCTCTGATGTTTTATTTTGGTAGGACTCTTGGGATGGCCACCCTCCCATTCTTTCTAGTTTTCCTCAGCTTCAGCCTCTTTTCCATATTTTTTCTGAGGCCGGTTGGGTTAAGGTGGAGCATTTTAAAACTGTCAAGCGTATTGGGCAGGCGGTGGTGGCTTACTGGAAGGACCCACAGGAGTGGCCCATGGGTGGATCTGACGAGGATCGTGTTGTTCTTTCTAGAGTTTTGGAGGCTCGGATTTGCAGCTCCCTTAATGGGAGGGATGTTCTAGCTTGGAATCCTAGTCCAAAAGGTAAATTTACTGTTGCCCAAGGCTATGCTATGTTGGATAGGAACTTATATGGTCTTGCTGAAGTGCACTGGTGGAAGAAGGTTTGGGAAAACTTCTCTTGTCCCAAATGCAATTTTTTCTTATGGTTGGTTGCCCAGGGGAAGTGCCTCACTTGGGAAAATCTTCGCAAACATGGCTTTCAGGGACCCTCTATTTGCCTTCTTTGTTCTCATAGTGAGGAGTGTACCTCCCACTTGTTTTTTCTTTTCCCTTACTCTAGGGAGTTATGGCACAAATGGTGGGAGGCTTAGCATCATGGGTGTATTCATGCTACCTCCTTGATTGAATTCTAGGAAAGTTTGGGCAGACCACCATCAAAGACTCCTTTCCTTCAGGTGGCATGGTCTATTGGGCCTATTTTCATTCTTTGGAACCTTTGGTTGGAGAGGAATCGTAGAGTTTTTTGTGGTTCCAATCTGGGAAATCTTCAATTGTGGAAGAAGATAATTAGCAGGCTTCAGGAGACTATTTCGGCTAAGTGTGACAGGTCTGAAAATCTTGATCCTGGTGATCTAGATATTGTGCGGAATTTGAGCTTGGGGGATAGTAACTGGGGTTGTTTGGCTGGCAGAAGGCCCTGTCAGGTTCGGCAATGAGTTTGTCGTGATGGGAAGTGGATGCCTCCCCCGGTGGGGGTCCTAAAGATTAATACTGATGGTTCTTCTCGGGGGAACCCTGGTCATGCTGGTGTGGGGGGTATTAGTAGAGGTAATGATGGTGGTGTGGTTTTTGTCTTCTCTAGTTACAAAGGGCAACAGTCTAATAATCTGATGGAGGCCCTGGCTATTAAGATTTTTGTTGAGCGTGGATGCTCTTTAGGATGGAGGAGGATCATCTGTGAGTCAGATTCTCAGATTGTTGTGGATTTGCTGAACAATCAAAGGTTGGATGATGTTAGTTGGAAATTGGCTTCTGTGGGCAGACAGATTTTGAGTCTTTGCAGCTCCTTGGATTCTGTCTCCTTTTGTCATATCCCTAGAGAGTGGAACAAAGTTGCCGATTGTCTAGTGAAGTGGGCCTCTGAGAATGTGGATGGCTGGGATATCAGTGGAAAGGATGTGCTTTCTTCTAATTATCTTGAGACCCTTGAGAGGTTATTAGTGGAGGACATGAATAGGTAGTGTTGTTGCTGGTTGGTTTGGTGGTGTTCTGTTCTAGTGGGCCTTTGGCCTTTTCTTTGTACTTAGTTTCTGATTGAATAAAATTTTTACCCCTTCTTTTAAAAAAAAAAAAATGCAACTTCCATTCACGGGAAGAGCTTCGGGGACAAACTTGCAGGAAGTCCTCTCAATCTTCTTCCATCAATCCTCCCTCTCTTCTTGCCTGGTGTTTTCATGGGGAGGAACAATCCTCCATGATCAGCTCCATCTTCTCATCCCAGGCCATTCAATTCTACAGATTGAATCACAACCCCTTATCCTGTATCCCTATGCAAATGTGCTGTCGTGAAAGCTATAAATACAGCTCTTTGGCTACAGGAAAGGGATCCCAACTTGTGCAATCTTACTCTGTAGGTTTTCCAAGCATCCAAGCATCTAAGCAATCAAGTATTTAAGCATTCATCCAGCATCCATCAAGTAGCAATCAAGCATCCAACATTTGCAGTCATGGCTGCCATTACAATAGATTTGCATATTTAATCACATAGGAATAGAATTAGTTCATTTCTCATTCTCTAAATGTCATTTCAATAGTTTAATTAGCTTACAAATCTGAGAGCTAAGTAGATTAGAGAAATCTTTAGAGTTAGAGAGCAATAGGATAGATTTCTGAAGATTTGTAGTTTAAATTAGTTTAAATTCTTTAAATCTTAGATGCAATGTCCTATTTACAAGTGTAGATGCATGTTTAACTTGTTTTCCCCATTCTACCGCTTACAAATTGGTGTGCACCATGGGGCCTAACCCCATATTTTGCTTAATTTTTGAAAATTATTTCCTACAGGTATCGGCGTGAAAGTTTTCGCGGAACTGTGACTTTTTGTAGCACGCCAGTGGTCTATTTCAGCGCGCCGGGTTTCTGTTTCAGTGCACTGTGTTTCTGTTTCAGCGCGCCTGGTTTCTGTTTCAGCGCGCCGCTTCACTGTTTCAGCGCGTCGCTTCCCTGTCCTTAAAAGCATTTTCTTTTAATCTAGATCTGATGCATCCACAGCCAGACTTTGTTTTTGTCTAATTTTGGATAAAATTTACCAATCCTAGGATAGAAATGGATAAAAATTGATCAATCCTAGGATAGAAACTTCACATTTATTTTGTGGGATTAAAAATTGAACATCATGTTTTTATGGAGCAATATCTCCATATAGTTAGATCATTTTTCTTTTTGGGTTTTTAAAAAGAACAACTTCTTTGCTGTGATTGGGTGATAGGTTTATTCTCTCCCCTTAACTGGGTGCATCAGAATACCAGACTCACTTTTACTTTACGCATTTTCAAGCTTTCATTAAAACCTTTAGACAGGCCTGCCATAGTGGGAAAAAGTACTCACCTTACGAGAATGACCTGAGTGGGGATAGCCAAAAGCCATGGTATTCCAACCCACTTAATAATTTATGTGAATTTGGGGAAACCCTCTTTCAACGGAAGTGTGCAGGATAACCATCCCAAAAATCTTTGTTCTAAAGATTGGGAGGTCTCTCGAGGGAGTTTATCCATTTGCTGCTCCAAACGGAAACCCTATCTAAGAACCTAGAACTAGAAGCACGCTTGTCAGTTTCTAAACATTGTAATACTTGGCGGTGCAGGGGCGGGGAAGAATCTTCCCTCAAGAACTCACCATATAATTGCCAAGGACTGTTTGCTCAGGGGATCCGGTATCCACTTCTGTCACTCTGAGTACACACCTAGAAAAGACAAAAACACGGGCACCCTTTAGGGGGTGACATGGCTGTGTGAGTCGACGCAATTCCAAGCTGTGGGCCGTTCGAGTATATAACGATGACCTTTTGTCTCTAGGAGTGAGTCTATCTTAAGTGTCTTATCTGTTATAAACCAGTGAAAATCAAGAAGAATCATTGATTCTTAAGAACATACACTATCTGTTTAGATTTTAGGATTTTAAAGTCAACCATTCTATTCTTGCTTGCTATGTTTTCTCTCATTAAATTCAGATAAGATCATCACAAAAATCGTCTAAATCAAAACACTTGTGGAATTCTCATGATTCGAGATTGGGTATCCACCAAGTTTGTCAAGAAATCTCTTGTCAAACGAATCAAAAAACCAAAGAAAACACTTGCATACAAACAACTTCTGAGAAAGCAACGATTTCTATATCAAAGCAGGAAAGTTCTACTCCAACATAGGACTTTTATTCATAGGTATCACGATTTCTCTAGAGGTTATACGGACGACTATGTTGTAGCTCTCTTAGATTCACAAGCATTTTATCAAAGAAGGGCTCTTAGGCAACACCACAACCATAGTCAAAGAATTCGTCCAGAATACATCCCACAACCAGCCATC